>NNCF01133414.1:35513-54794 GCA_002313205.1 Laupala kohalensis | reverse complement strand
TAAAGTTTACTTATTTGTCTATTTAAAGCGAAAAAAAAACTTTCTTAAATGCTAAGTAACTCTTATCTTAATGAAGTGTGCTCCAGTAGAGCGCTATCCAACTGGAGACCAGCGGGCGATATGCGACCCGCGAAACGTTTTGTACTGCCCGCAAGTTATAGTACATTTTACATCAAATGTTATAGGAAAATATTTGTGTTATAAATCTATGCTGTCAGAATTAATTTTTGACGTGGCATATCAAGTGATAGAAAATTGTTTTCGGAACTACCCCTATTACATTACAATACGAAAACATTTTATTAGAATATTAAATATTTAAAATACTTAAAAAACTATATCTATTTAATTTTTTCGGCTTGAAATATTAAAAATTTGTGAATGAAAATCAAAATATCATGTTACAAATAAATAGATAATCATGACCCATNTTTGTCAAACCCCATCCCGTGCAGATCCGATCAATCAAAAGTTTACAGAAACCGACCCATGGACTAAGATAAGTTGACAATTTACTGACAACGCTGCTCTAGTAGATGAGATGAAAAAATTGCCCGTCATTGAACACTACTCCCCGTCTCCATTGAAGGATATGATTAATTTATGTCTATTTCAATCATGCTTAAACGTCTCCTAATATATTACAGTAAATTAATACCAGTAATAAATACCAGTTTAATGATATTTTATTGAATGATAATGGAAGAAGAGACCGGGTTTCGAACCCGGGACCCTCTGCGTTGCAGTTCTGTGGGTTATCGCAATTTGAATGACGATGGTGATTGGGCTGACGTAGGTGCTAGTGTGTCAGCGCGCCAAATTTGAAGTCCCGGGTACGAATCAGTCCCGTCTGCCATTTTCATTCAATAAAACATCATTAATGTGTTACCTCCTTGTGTTGTTAAACACTACTTAAGAGATAAAAACTAGTCATTTACCCGTTTTGTGGATAAAGCCTGAATATAGATGTATTGATTACATTTGAAACGATGGTAGATAATAAAGTTTGTGTGTTGAATTCTGTTTAGGATTCCTGTTTCCGATTATGACACTTTTATCATAGCGACGAAACTTCTTTAATGAAAAAAATATAAAATCCATACATTAACATTTCCGATTGAAGTTTATTCCTTTTAATTTGTTTCAATTTCATTTCTTCCATTGATGACTAAACTACTTTACTGTTTGAAACCGAGTTCCTGTAATTAACGTCTAAGAGAGCGTGAATATTGTGAAATATCATATACATTATGAGGAATAGTGTACATTATCGTGCCACTTGATTACGAATAATTTTTTTTGTGTTTTTTGATCCAATCGTTAATATATTTTTTGGTGAGTGCTCATTTACACTCTATCATTTGGATCACTTGGATGGTTTGGTGTGCTTCTACAAAATGTCGATACCTTAATGAGAACCCTTTAACTGGCCTTTTGGGCTCCGGCCTAGAGGTAGCAGCATCATTAATATTATTTTCAATATTAATCTCGAATTTGGAGTGAATGTGTTGATTATGATTTATTTTGTAACAAATAAAATTGGTAAATATTATGTGGATATATTACATCAAGTAGATAATTATTATTGTTCATCTTTTAGGGCGTGCTTCGGGGCGAAGGAATAATAAATCTGCCACTTCCCCAGGGGTCTTGACCTGAATTGTTTGGATGGTCCCTTGCTTGCTTACGCAGAGCAAATTACTTTATTATCTTCCATGTTGTATTTGCTTTTTAGCAATAAATTATTTTATTTTTTACAAAAACAGGTATGTTTAAAAAAAAACCTCAGAAATGTATCTTAGGAGTAATGATGTTATTCAATTTTATGGTGTCTGACTTGATTCATATGTTGGTATATCTTATGATGTCCATTTGTAATAAAAATATGAAATAATTTTTATTTCTGTGTCGTGCGTACCTTACTTTAATTTATGAATTATAATTAGTATGAACATCACCTGAAAGTACAATAAAAAACATAAAAGAATTGTATGAAAATACTCATTTTAATTATAATTCCGTAAACAGAAGTAACTATTTATGAATTGTAATATAATTTATAAACATCTGTGTTTAGATGTTTATACTGTATTACTGTTACAAATACTGTATTATGTATTTCTGTTCCGGTGTGCAAATGTTTATCATTTGATGGATAATTACCAAACTTAGTGAAATTACGAGGTCTGTACCATTTGTAGTATTTGTAAATGGAAAATATAGTCAGTTATTGAAGCTTGTCGACATGGGGTGATAGGAGATAGGAGATGGGTGGTGGGGGTATTGTTAGTGGGTGGACTGCTTAGCTGGGTTTACCAACAACTGGGTTTACCAANAAATTACGAGGTCTGTACCATTTGTAGTATTTGTAAATGGAAAATATAGTCAGTTATTGAAGCTTGTCGACATGGGGTGATAGGAGATGGGTGGTGGGGGTATTGTTAGTGGGTGGACTGCTTAGCTGGGTTTACCAACAACTTGACCCACGAGAAGGAGTTAATGAGAGAAGTTAGTGATAGTTAAGGATATTGATACTAGGAGCAGTAGGGGAAGGATAGAAGTAGGTGGGTTAGCTTTTCAGTAGTCAAAACAATATAAACAGGGACATTGATGTGAAAAGCGGCAATTTTTTCTGGTCCCACCGGGAATTGAACCCGGGATGACTTGGTGACAAGCAAGAACACTAACACCTGAGCCACCGGAAGGACAAAGTAGGGGCATTTTAGGGTTTCTCGATGGTTTAAGGGAATCGGTCCAGACCAGTCAAAATGCTACTTGACATTTTCACCAGTCACTCGGGAATGGAAGTTCGCGCGGTTTTTGTGATGGAGCTAATTGGCTAATATCAGCTCTTGAACATAGACGTCTCAAAGAGGTATCAACAAAAATTTTAATTTTATCTACAGACGCGAGGAGGTTCTAGTGACCCAACTGCTCATAGGACATTGTCCTCTCACTCATCGGTATCTCTTGCTACTTGGTGATCAACCCGTATTGTGACGAATGTGTTTCTTCTTTGACAATGCGTCACCTACTAACTGACTGCAGAAGATACACTAGAACACGGAGAAATATCGGTCTAGCTGCAGATTTACTCAATTCTCCGAAATAAAACAGATCATACTTGGTAATTGTGGAGCTTTAGCAACATTATCAAAGCATGATAAATTAAATGGCGTTAAAATTAAAAACAATGAGCAACATAGAAACGCCATTTAATTTATCATGCAAAACAGATCATGTTAGTAAATTTCTGAAATACATTGGAGTTCAAAAATTGTTAAAAAATCTTGAGTAAAAATAGGTTACAAATTTAAAACACAAAAGTGGCAACTGCATGAACATGACCCAGATATAAAATAAAGTCATTATTTTTTTTTCATTTTAAAATATATCAATTGACGGTACCAATTTTTCTTTGAATGTTCATTTATTTTTTATACATTTGTTTAACTATATAAAAATATTTTAAATGTATTAATTGTGATTTGTTTTAAAATGTTTTATACCCAGTAATCATTGTTTTAAGTTTTTGTTCAAATTCAGGGCAACGCTGGGTTGTTCTGCTAGTATGCAATTAAATTAAAACACCTACTTTGCTTATAGGTTTGGCCAGCGGTAAAATTCTTCGGAAATAAAGATAATGTTGATTAAAAGAATTTCATTACCAAATTTGGCTTTGTTTCCTTGAAAAATAACCTTTCAGAAAGTAAGAAAAATGTTCTAAATATTGTTTTTAAATAATGACATTTTAATTTGGTTGCATACGTAAAAGTTGATGTAATCTAACTTGTTGCAACTGCAGAATATTAAGGTTTTATGACTTATTCGAAATATTTGGGAGGGGGTAAAGCAATTAATATCCTGTTCCAGATTGAATCCAGGTCCCGTGATGATATTAAATAACAGCACTCAAAAGTGATAATGTTATGTTATTACTGACGTAATCCATGAACTATTCACATGACCTTGTCCTCGACGTCTTAAGGAGACCGTAACCGTATAATCATTCCCTGCCCTGTAATCAGGATAAAGGACTTCTGTTCGGAATCATGTCCGGTACTTATCAGAACAAACAACAGAATGAAGAATACTTTACTTGAAATGTCACCGTTTTATTTCCGACGCTGCCACGAAAGCATACGTAATTCACGATGGAAACTTATATCGAAAGGAATCGATATAGCGCAAGGAATACAGAACTTGGTTGAATGATGAAGTCAGAAAGTTCGTCAGTTCGATGTCATTTCTTTTTAGTATGAAGTGTCTTTTGTTCATCAAACAGATGAATCAAAGGTCGAATTCAATTATTTTCGTGGTTACTTTTAGGAAACCAGGGTTATTAAAATTTTGTATGGTTTTATTTCTCTGGTCTTCCAAATGGATATGATTTCAAGGAAGTATGACATTATATTTCGACAAAAGTTGTGTATTAGGAACTTTACAAACTTTAAAGTACATTTTCTCCTAAAATTTCCGTTTCTGTCCATTAAAAAGTAGGTTTGGTAGTATCATCCTCAAATTTATTTTTTTCCAGCCTTGTAGAACTAGAGATGGCCATGGATTATACCATTTTAAACGGATTTTTGCTTACAAGATCAAGATGGCTGTATTAATTCTTAACAATTTTCTTTCTGTGGGTTTTTTTTATTTTTTTGGTCGGAAGAAAGAATCCGTAGAGTAAAAAGATACTGAAAAATATATTTATCAGCACAAATATCCTCAGAAGTTTTATTCTTTAAAACACTAATAAAAACTATGTTATTAGTTATTCTCGGGAGTTTCAAGAAAATGATATATCACTAACAATACATTGAGGTACAAATAAAAGAATTATTTTTATACATTATGTTTGCTACATAAATTATGAATTAAATGTTAAATACTTAAAATGTTGTACGAGCTCGTCTACCACCATTTTAGACAATTCTTCTCGAAATCGTAACCAATGAAATTTATCTGAGGTGCAATTATTGCTAATTGAAATTGTTTTCAATTCCTTCAAGTATGATAAAGTTTATAAATCGCAATTTTTATTCCGGACATAGAAGAAATTAGAAATGGCGCGTTGCATATCCACATACAGACAACAAGACTACATCGTAGCCATCTATATACGTGGATTTCTTCATGTCCTCGCGTGAGGACAGCTCTGCATCTCACAAAGAATAAACATTACAGAGTCTTACGACAGTGAGGTGCTGAGTCATGAAGTAAATGAAATTGAAAGTGTAATGTGAACAATGAACAATGTTGATCAAATTACGGAGAATACGATGTTGAAAACATTTTTGGAATCCAGGTCCCTTAAACTAAATGTTTCGTACTGTATGCTATGGAGCACGAAGCTTGAGGCCTGGACGTATCTTTTTTCACTTTGTTGTTTATTTTCTGTTTTATTAGCAGAAATACCCTGCGTTTTCCGGGATTTGATAAGAAACTTAAAACTACCGGATATTCTGGTATTAAAATACCTGTCACCAGGTCTGGGTATATTTTGGTTCATTTTGCCTGGCGTTACCCGTGGTTCTTATGTGATGTTCTAAATTCATACGTTAGTTTCCATATTTCTCTACTTTTGTGATATTAGATGTGCACATTTGTTAATTTCAAAAATTATACACCACGAAGAAAAACTACAAAAATTCATAGGGTTGTCACGATTGTATGCTTGTATGTTCTTAATTATGAATTATTTTGAAATCCTGGCAGAAGGAAAATATAATTTACACAGAAATCTTTAAAAACAAAGTGCATAGTTAAGACCTCTGAATTGTTTTGTTTTTGTTTCACTTTTAAGTCAGGTATTTGAAAACTGTTCTTCACAACCTCCGTATAATTTTGCTTGGTCACTTAAAATATATGTTTTAGGAAACATCGATTGGTAAAACACATATAATCCTGATATAAAGATACCACTGCCGAAACACTGGTAATTTTTTGCAACATCACAAGTAGATGAACTTATTTAATCGGGAGTTTCTTCTCAGCAGTTTCGAATAATTTGATTTATAAAAAATAGGACATTATTTTAAAAGTAAAATAAAAATAAAGAATTAAAAAAAATAATAATAAAGAGTGAACCCCTCGAAAAGGAATAAATTGAGAAAAGTTCGATCGTGACTGATTGTTATGAATGAAGAAATGAATGGTGGGTGTTGTTTGCCGACTTTAATGACCAGTCACTAAACCCATGGCCTCCTACAATTACCAGAGGGGCCTGAAATTGGCTAACTCTGGGCAACTCCGGTCTCTTGGCTAACTCTGGGCGGCCGTAGGACAAGTATCTTAGCTAACACATTCATTCCTTCTTTTAAAAAAAGCAATACGATTATTTTTAATGAAAGATATTTAATAATTACCTGGGGGAGGACGGGGAAACAATACAAAACAAGTTGGAATGCGTCTAAACTATGTTTATTAATATTACGAACTACAGTATTTTTACAGTTTTGTGAGAAATATTAATCTCAAAATTATTGTAAATAGAATAGTATGCACTAACAATCATTGTGTTATTTTAAACAATCAAACGTTACATTTTTAATCATTATCAAATATATAAAAAATAGGCCAATCTACATAATGTTAAATTGGTTCCAAACATGTATTCATTATAAGTTATGTTTAAATAATATTTACAATTCATATATTTAATTGTCAATATCATAGAAGCTAAAATAATATCGCGTGACTCCACAGTGAATAAATAGTTACGTAAAGTTCAGATTCTATGATACATGGAAATGAATATGATATCAATAACACACTTCGTTACAATCCGTAAGCAATCCACTAGCTGAAATGAAGTCAACGTACATTTATCCTCGACCAACGGTACATTGTTGCCACATAACGCATGATCCACTCTGGTAGTCGTAAGAAGCCATGCATAAACCGCGTTTATGAGCAAGTAACTATGGTTACCAAAAGTGACCGAGTAGCAAAAGACTAAGTGTCTGGAACTGTCAAACATCGAGTGAGTCATCCACCACGTAGAAAAAATAATAATAATTTGATGTAGTTTAGAAAGTAAATGGCATACGTTCTAATCACAAGTCGAATAAAATTATTTTTTAATTTTTACCTGGAGACTTTCAGCAAAAGGCCGATTTCAAAATTTTCACGTGTGCACTGAAAGGATAGACAACTCAATCGAATTACTCGTTGTTGGCGATAGGTGTCACCTTGATACACCATAGTTGGGAGTAAGAATTTTAAAAAAATGAGCGTAAAGGACAGTTTCTGTTTTATTATCAGAGCTCGGATTTTGCATGCTTTGCATTTATTTCTGACTTTCCTTGGCTTTGAGGAATCGACTTTAGCTTCTTTTTTTTACCTCGTGACGCCATTTAATTTAGTGCATATAAATCCATATTTGAAGATTTTCTTTGAACTCATGTAATTTGCAGGTTAATTCACTGTAATCAATCAGAACTTACATGTTTATTATGAAAATATGTTATCCATACTAATATATAAATTCGTAAGGCGAAAGTGTGTGTGTTTGCTACCTGATCACGACTAAATTACTGAACGAATTGTGATGTAATTTGGCGAGGAGATAGTTTGGATGTTCAAGATGAAAATAGACCAACTTTCATTTTAGAAATGTGTGATAAGAAAGATAAAAATGATTTTTGACAAGAAATGTCGATAAAAACTACAAAGAATTATATTTGTTTAGAGTTTAGAGTTAGAATTATATTTGGTTAGAGATGTGTGACAAGTATGAATGGCAATATTGTTTGCCTTAAAGAGTTCTACAAAAATGTTCTTGTCAGCATGTCTATCTACGAAAATTAACCTAAATTTTCGATACAACGTTATTAAAAATAGAAGTGTTAAAATACTTCAATTCAAAAGAGTAATTTAAGAAGGAAAAAATCAATCGTCAAATTTAACGGATATTTTGTTTTGTGCATTTTACAAAGATAAAAACATCTTTAAATCGTTTCAACGAATAGTTTAGATTTTACAAGAATTTAAATGAAATAGTGCATCTACGTCGTGCGTCGGAAGCAAAAACGTGACAGGGTGGCTCCCGCGAGATGGTGAAATATATACTGTCAAGTTTTCTGATAAATTTGTTTTATAATGAATTTTAAAAATTCGGGTTCTGTACATGTTTTTAAGACCAGTAAGTAAAAGAATTTTGATCTAACAAAAATAGAAAGATTTTATTTTTTCCTGAGTAAAAAAATCTTCTTTCTTTATTTTTTCAAAAATTAAAGAATATTAAGTTAAAAGAAGGGGAGGCAATGAAGGAATTTTTGATGAATTGCAATGGCTCTTTATAAATTGAATTTATGATGACGAATTGTTGATGAATTGCATGGAACAAAAAATGTGTCTGATAAAGATAAAATGTAAAATAATCTTGCCAATACATGAAGGTGCTGAATTGCATTGAAACGTTATATAAAGTTCGTACTATTTGTTAATCTGAAATACTTGAATAAAGAGACCCGGTCGGTTCCTTGTTGATGTAAATCGGTAAGATAAAATTTCTGTAAGGAGATTGTCATAAATAAATTGAATAAAGTGAGGAATCTTCAGACTTGATGAAAATGAATTAAAGAAGTATCGCCCTACACTTTATTTTTTTGATCCCACCTGTTTTGTCCGAAAAAATTCTTGTGTATTATGTACTTGGTTTCTGGTGTATTATCTAAGTGCCATTTCGAGTGCTATACGTAACATCCGGAACAAATCCGCGAAAGCGTTGAATATACTTTATTTCTAAAACCTTATGTATTGCTAAGTTTATATATAAAGTAGCTTATGGCATTACTCACACACTTGACACTTTCGTAAACATACATCAGCAAAATAAATTATAAGATCATACATTAAATACACGGAGAGAACGGGTCATAAAAAACGGAAAAAATTATTACGTGTCTAGAAACAAATCATAGCATTGGGTCGAGCAAATCCAGCCATTGAACAGCACTAACTGAGGTTTCCAAGAGGTTGTCTTTGGTACCAGTGAACGCTCTTCGTGGACAATCATATATTATGGGCCACGTAGTTTGGAAGGTGGCACCACAATCGCACCCGGGCTGCTGAATTACCCCCCATTTACGGCTCCACACCTGCCATGACCCGTTGAAAATTAAATGTCAGGATAGACAGGGTCAATTGTATAGTAATGCAACACTGATGTTGGGAAGGATATTGAAAATCTAATTATTAAGGTAAAGGGCCTGAGTTATAACATTCTACACGAGTCCCTATTAACCATAGTCCATTTATCTTTCTCTTGATTCAAGGTAATTGTCTTCAATTGCCTCACAGTCGTAGAAAGGGTTATTTTCATTACCTATGTCTGATTTCAGTACTTTGTAATGTTTAATTAAATAATACTCAAAAACTTACTACCTTTTATGGATCCTTTTTCTATGGATCACTGAAAAACTATCTGGTTCATACAATACAATATTATAAAATGTTTGTGTTTCTACTTTTCTGTAAACATATTTTGTGTTTATATTTAAGTTTACATCATGTTCATTTGTCCTGTTGTTATGTTTTTTGTCATAATTTGTTATTATTTGACCACCTGACGACGACTTAAATACAAGTCGAAACGTTATGAGCACAAAATATATATTATACAAAGTCCATGAAAGGTCGTAAGTCTTAAATTATTTATTTAATTGGATTATGTAATGGACGTTAATTGCAGTAAAAAATTTTAATGTTTAATTTTTTTTTCTAAAAGCGTGTGTTATCCATCTCATGTCAAAGAGCAGCAAACAGGTAAATTATAATAAAAACATGGCGGCCAAGCGCAACGGTTTCCTGCTTTATGCATCACTCATCGGAAAAAGTTAAATATCTTTCTTTATATTTCTCATTAAGTACAAATCAAAGAAAACATCCATCACTTTCTTGATTTAAAATTTAGTCCTCTTTGAAAATAACNATTTAGTCCTTTTTTGAAAATAAGTGTTTCCTCCATAAGATGCAATGTATTACGCCATCAATTATAATTGCAAAAATTTCATTTAAATGACCAGTGAGGTATGATTTGAAAGTTTAAATAACAGTAAGTTTATGTTACTCTGTTTATTCATGCCGATTTACGATTTTTCAGAAATATAATTCTACCTACGCTAGTACTACCTTAATTGTTTATTTTTTATCAGTTATTTTTAATCATATTTTATCATCAATTATCATTATTAATTTGGTTTGTTAATGTTCTTTCAAACTTGTTTTATTGTGTGCAATAAGAAATATATTTAGAAGAACTAAAACATACAATAGAGTTTCTGTATTATTCCATCTAACGTAAAAAATATGGTTATGAAAAGGTGTAAACTATTTAAAACGTTCTCTCTCCGTCGAAAATATTATTCTTCACCGCGCACATAACAATGTGAGAGCAAAAACTACATCATCTAGGTGCGAAATCAGACATAACAAGAGGTAAAGTTAAAAATATTTTCAATAATGACCGGTTGTTTTTACTAATAGTATAGTGCTGTGCTCAGGAATGAAAATGCAGGGGGAATCAATCTGGGATGTATTAAAAATAAAACCTAGTTTTGATTGTAGTTAAATTCTTTAACTAGGCAGCAATAATAATAATAATAATAATTTTATTACAATAATATATTAAAAGTGAGCAGTGCTTGGTGTCAGATGAAACGAAGACATAATAAAAGTATACAAAATACAAAAACAGGAAATTAAATAATAAATCTTCGCCCAAATATCTATAAAATACATATCCAAACGGAATAAAATGCTAAGAAAATGAGTATACAAGAAACAAGAAAGAAATTACCTTGAAGAAATTAATAATCTAAATGAGGTCCATATGTGTGTTATTTACATACGTACACAAACATATTTTCGCTTACAAACAGATACAGACACGTACTCGTACGTACAAACATGCTTCATTATGCATACATATGTCATTGCTCCTCCTATATCCTTAACGTAAAAAATTGCTATAATATAATTAAAAGAATTTAATAACTATAAAAAATAAAACCACAACAGGATTACTGAGATTAATCACGCACACTTCACATCACTACACTACACTACTCTACACTACTATTTGCTCTGAGCATTTTCTATACCCTTAGTCTACATTCACCTCTCTACACTGCACTTCTCATGTGCTCGTATTTCGAAGGAATGACGAGAAGGGATTGAGAGTTCTTTGTTCGAACATTACATATGAAAAGCACAAAAAATAATGAATAAAATTTTTAGTCTAAATCAATTGAGATTTGAGAATGAATGTTTGAGTAAATTCACAGAAGGAAGACGAGTTAATACTTAGGTGCTCCGATATTTTTAATAAATAAAAAATTAAATACTCTGTTTTGTGTACACAAATGGTTCTACAGACGCTTAAACATAGGCAAATATTATTGAATTGATGTCCCGGAGAATCCATTCGAATACTATTGTGCACGCTCATACATATACTTAAATTTTTTAAAGTTGCAGTTAAAAATGAATCATGTATAGAAAATTCTCGTACAATACAGAAAGAAACAAGTTGATAACAATAAGTATTAAGGTGGGACAAGCACTCCAAGTTGGTCAAATTACTGAGATGAATAATAATAATAATAATAATAATAATAATAATAATTATTATTATTATTATTATTATTATTATTATTATTATTATTATAAAAATTGTTGGTTTAAAATACTTCATGGATAATAATGAAAAAATATGAATAATAATAAAAAACATTTCATTTCTATCAGTTAATAATATAGTAAAATAATATTCAAGAACTCCCTTGTCTGATTTGAAATTGATAAAAGCATACACAAACATGGCGGCGGAGCGCAACGGTTTCGTGTAAAAAAATACTACGGAAAATTTACCACAAATCAAAATAAACTTCTATCACTTTCGTGATTTAAAAGTAGGGCATTTTTTTAAAATAAATGTTTTCTTTATAAGACGCAATGTATTACACCATCATTTGTAATTGCTATTAGTTCATTTAAATGATCGGTAAGGTATGTTTTTCAAGTCAAAATGACAACAAATATTTGTTACTCTGTTTATTTACGCCAATTTCAGAAATTTTTGTGATTTAATTCTATCTACTCTTGCTCTGCATTAAGGAGTAAATAAAAACTGTATAATGAGATATTGTTAAACTACAAATAACAGATCTTTCCAAACTCGTCACTTCAAGAGATTGATGCTTAAGAAACTAGGAAAAAGTTAATAATATGGGAAAAGGGAAAATAGTATCTTTTTCCTGTTTCCTTATGGACATGAACTTACCCTGAACTTAAAAAAAAAACACGATTCGATGGATGAATTTAAATAGCAAAAAGGAACGAGACTCAGCTGTCTCTCAGAACAAGTGATTGACAGATCGCGCATGCGCATTGAGACGATTCTAGTCTTCACGTTGTCAGCAGATCCATCAGATTCATCACAGTACGACTGCGACCGCTGCACAGGCGGTCACACAAGAACAACAGTCGCTGGTTCTGTCACATTAAGGTATGCCAACATTATGTATTCTTTTACAATTATAGTTTTCTACCATATTTTATCTCGATATTACTTCAGACATGTTCGTGTTTCCTCGTTTGCTTGCTTTTTATCCGATAACGAAAACTATTGAAAATACTATTCCGAAGTTTAATTAATGTGAATGTTTTAGACAAATTGAATCTTAAATACCTAGGTATGCAAGTTATCCAAATTTTTGTTCATATTATTGTCCTTTATAGACTGATGTTTCCATATTTACTTGCAAGGATCTACATAAATATTTTTGAAAACCTGAGTTTATCGCAAAATTACCAAATTTTTAACCAATACGTTTGGTATAGAAAACAGTTTCCGTGATCATTGTAGTTTCTCGATCAAGTTTTAAATGAATGATATGAGATGCCCAGAATATAGTTCCTGATATATGTGATGTGTTTTTATGTGTGAAAAAATGAATGTTTCTAAATCATAAAAGATCAAATTATTGTTGATAATCTTAATTTTAAACATTTATTTCTCTTATTAGAAATATTCCTCAAGACGTATTGCAATTCATTTTTAACATATTGATTTGTGCGACACAGATGAAATTTTCGTGATAGTGATTTCCATCATTGAAAACTTATGCACATTAAATAATGGAATACAATGAATTTTTATTTTCGATTCTTGAAGTATTGATATTTTGCTCTTCCTTTTCTCATTTTCATTTATAGTCCAGTCAATCAATGATTATAGAGGGTTTCAAAGAGGGTGGTTCCTTTTTCATCGGGGATGTGTCGCGAGTAGTTAGGACGTAAGCATACTAAAAGTCCTGATGTTTACACCTTACGCTAGAGGCGGAAGGGGGTGGAAAGATCCCGTTTTTTGTTTTTTTCACTCGTTAACAGTGGGTCGAGCGAAACAAACTACTCGTAACTAACAGAAAGCTTACTAAATTTACAATAAAATTGTTTCTATTAAGTTTTTTTCCATAATCCTTATATAGTTTTTGAGATACCTGCACAAGAAAACCATTAATTCACGAAACAAATAATTTTTTCTTACTTTTTTGTTAAACTTTTGCTTCTAACTACTGAATCCTCTGTTTTACAGTAAAAGGTATACGAATATACGTTTTAGAGCATTAAATTTCCATTCTTTTTATCTGTGTATTTATATATTTTTGAATTCAGGAGGGTTCTTTTAGTGAGTATGGTCGAGGTACTGGGCGAGTTCCACACACGGGGAAGAGACACGTCGGCTATTCCCTATGGTGAGAAACTATTTTTTCCCACCTGCAAGGGTTCTAATGACATCGATGTTGTCGAGCCTTAGAACTCCATTTAAAAAAATAAATATTACTTTTAGCTTTAACTTCTTTTTGCAAATAAATTCAATTGTAATATAAATGGTTATCATTATTATTCAATCACCATATTCCATGGTTTTATTTGGTGCCAATACAGTAAAACCTCGATACACAAAAGAAAGTGATATTAAGATGTTTTGTTGGAGAGGTTAGGGAGGGGATACATTCGTTATATTGGAGTAATTTAGTTGTCACATATACGCTTAATATAGTGAGGTTTTACTGTACACAACATCTAGCACAAGCAAAATGATGAACCTTCCATACTGTTTGTCTTTCAAATTGAATGAATTAAGTAAATAACTAAAACTGATTTTTTTTAATTTGCTACAACTCTGGAACAGATAAAGATAAATTAGTAAACCCATACATCATTTTAAAGGTAATTTAATTCTCTACAACTTATATTCGTATACCTTTTGCTGTAGAACAAAGGATTCAATAGTTAGAAGCAAATGTTTGACAAAAAAAGTAAGAAAAATTATGTTTCGTAAATTAATGGTTTTCTTGTGCAGATATCTCAAAAACTATATAAGGATTATGGAAAAAGCTTAATAGAAACGATATTATTGTAAATGTAGTAAGCTTTCAGTTTGCTACGTGTAGTTTCGCAAGACCCGCTGTAAACGAGATAGGAGTGAAAAAACAAAAAACCGGATCTTTCCACCCCGTTCCGCCTCTAGCGTAAGGTGTAAACACCGGACTTTTAGTATGCTTACGTCCTAACTACTACTAACACATCCCCGATCAAAAAGAAACTACCCTCTTTAAAACCCTCTATACCCTTTTTTGAGTATTCATTGACTGGACTATTAGTATTTTGGAAACTCATAATCGATGTTTTCAAAACCGTAAAAGTAACAAAATCGTTCATGGAGTATTTTGTTCCTCGAATAAGTTTATCAGATCACTGTACTCATTTAAAGAAAACATAAATCTAATTTAGCTCAGCTTGTAACTGAAAAGAATTGTTTTCATTTTAACTGCACGCAATCTCAAAAGATTGTATCATATTTCATTTTACGAAATAGTTAGTCATAATTGTGTTGATATTCAGATTACTTTTGTTGAATTGAAGCATTTATTTGTAGTTACAAAAACCAAATTAAGAGGCTTTCATTTATATTATGCTGAATCGTACGTCTTGACATACTTCTTTGGTATAACTTCCAATTATGAAGTAACAATTACATTAAAATTCCTGAATTGAATTTCGTCGAATAAAGTTCTACAATTATTCCATTCTGTTCATAAATATATTTACGATCAAACTTGATAAGATCAGATGGGATGAGAGACTCGTGATTTTCTGAAATATAAACAAAACAAACTACTCCGCGACCAATTATAGCGCGTAAGGTTTGCTGATATCAAAAGCAGTTAAATTTTATTACGAAAAACAACCGCGTATCGTAACTTGATATATAACTAAGATTTTTATAATGAGAAAATAATAGGAGTATGAAGTAATATATGTTTATAAACGTTAGGTCTTTTTAAAAAAAAGTATCTAGTGTGTCAAAATAAATACCTTCAAAATAAAAAAGAAGTAATGATCACATACCATGTTCAATGGATTTACGCGGCAGAACTTTATATACAATGAATTATATTTACGTGTTCATTTTCTTTGTTTATTTATAATTTACAATTTTTTCATAGTTGCAATTTTAATTATAATTTTATCTCACAGAACGAATATTAGTGAACAAGCACACTTCTCCACGAGTAGGTACTCGGAAGTTACGAGTAATATCCGACATGTAGGTTCATGGAAACCGGTGCTTCCGGCATGGGAACCGCTTGCGGTCACTTATATCCGGATTGAGGATAAGACCCAGGTTCACTGGATCAGGCCAGGTATATGTGTTGGTGAACTTGAGGAGTCGAGGTGGGTGGTGCAGTGGACAGCACACTTGCGGCCAGAGCGGGAAGTCGCGGGTTCGCCTCTCGGTCTGTCACAATTTTCATCCGATCGTTGAATATGCAAACACTTCTACACGATTAGATACTCGGGAGTTTACTATTTACATGATGCAAGTCAGTTAAATCAAACAGTTTGTGATTAATAATATTTTATTCTTTACTTGTTGATAAATGTTTCACGCACTTTCTTTCATACTTTAAAGGATAATATTTTTGCTCTAGGAACATTTTTCTTTCGTTTCAAATGAATGTGACGTTGGATTTCCTCACAGTTCTTCCCTCAACGTAAACACGTGGACAGTTTAATGAGCCGACCTTCTAAATGACCTCGTCTTAAACGTATCTAATTAACGACAGGTGATTTAATGCGTAAGGAACAGACAAAACAAACAATAAATGTAATGTTCTTAATTTTATCTCACATCCTTTATTCATAAGTTACTTGAAATCATTTTTAACGTGAGCATACTGAGATTTGTTATTTTGAGGAACTGTTATGGGCGCATTTCTCTGTAATATACTGTTAGATAATGAGAATGTTGACGTCAGCAAAAAAATATTCCACTCCATTATTTTAATACTTAATATTTTAATAGTTATTTAAATACTTGCGATTTATGAACAATATTTTCCGAATAATCAATGGTTTCATAATAATGCGTACTTCTGAATAAAATTTTTGTGTTTTATTAAATACAAAGTTTTTGGTACTCTATTAATTTTATAACATGTACCATACTACTTTTATTAACTTAGAAGTGTGTTGGAATGTTAACTCCACTTCTGCCTCAAAATCCTCGTAAGGAATTGATAATTGTACTCTACAGTTATCAGACAGGTCCAATGACGTTAAAAAGAAAGAAAAAAGGAAGTAAATAAAGAATAGAATAGCGCTTTTTAAGGCTGGAAGGCATAATCTCACCTGTCCTTCTATGTAAATAATAATAAAAATTCCTAAATGCGGGTGGGAGGCTTTTACCGGTAAATAAAAATAACGGAATTGATTGGATGGTTCCTTGCTTGTTTCCGGGGAGTAGATTAGTTTATTGTCCTCCACGTGGTGATATGCAGTTTTTAACCACTTTTTACAATAAATTTATAAATATCTGCTATTGTTATCATTTATTTACAAATACACAATGATTTCTGACTGTGAACCAATATAGGCCTCTTCCTCGGTCAAATAATCTCATAAAGTTATCAAGACTTNCTCATAAAGTTATGAAGACTCGTACTTTAAGACTTGGTGTAAATTTTGAAGATTTACATTTTAATTTCAATGAAAACTTGTCTTAGTTATTATACAGGGGAATACAAGGATGTAAAAATTTCTTTAAGAAATTCTTACTATATCTCTAAGAATGTTCCTCCTGTTTTTCATGTCACCGTGATGACGTCGTGGATGCTATGATGTTTACAATAGAAATGTTCCGTTACAATGAATTAAGAAGCAGGACTTAAGAATTTTTATCGAACCAGAATATGGTATCTGGTTTATTGTAGGACAGTGGTATATTTTATCTTGTTAATCTGATGGTTCATGGCACGCTGGTTCAGACCCTGCCTGATCCAAATAAATACGCGGTGGTGGACGAAGCGGTGTTCGCGGCAGGTTTTCTCGGGGTCCACCCGTTTCCCCTGCCTATCATTCCACCACAACATTCACTCATCATCATTTCACCTGATTCGCATGGCATTCTTGTCATCCCCGTCATTTAGGAGACCGTCTGAGAACAGGCGGTGGTCGTGAGAGGAGCCTCAACGCGTTGTCCTTGAAGCAGCAATGCTGTTAGTCTTCTGCCCTAGAAGCAATTCTGACACGCTTACATACATACATTTTATATAAATACAATATACATTATTATAAAGTTCTCTATAGTTACTTAATTTAAAATGTTCATAATATGTAACCGTAGATAATCTTACTTACATCTGAGCTATTTTTAGGTATATATCTCGACTATCTGAATAACCTTGTCACTTCTCGTGAATTTTGTTCTCTTGTAGTAATATTAAATTTTTATGAATATTCGTATACAACGTATATACATGTCTATTCCTCAACCGAACCTAGGTACATTTTTAACATTACATATATTATGGTCAGGTGAAAATGGCGACAAGCCTGGAATCGAATTCTAAGCTCGTCGCCGTTTTCATCTGACAGAATGTTACCATATATCTACTCTACGCGTAGCGTACACGGAAGAAATATATGCATTACACATATTATAATATAATCTTGGAGGTTCTCCATTGCTATTACAGTGTGTAAATAGTAATCCAATCCATATTCCGTTTCTGAGGTTGACGTATCATTCATAGCGTATCTGAAGACCTTGACTTCTTCACACATGCATTTTAAAAATTAAGTTGTAGATTCTTTGAAATCCAATAAATACGTAAAAATAATTCTACTACAATTAATGTCCATTATATAAAATAATTAAATAAATATTACGAAATGTTTGTGTAGTTTCTGCTTTTTTGTAAGCATATTTTTTGTTTATATTTATGGGTCAGGTGATTAAATAATAATTTATAACAATAAACATAACAACAGGACTATTGAACATGGTATTGATCAATATCATGTTCAATAGTCCCGTTGTTATGTTTCTTGTTATAAATTATTAATTAATCACCTGACGACGACTTAAAACGAATTCGAAACGTTGTGATCTCTTACCTATTACGCAATATGGTAATCTTAGAGAATACTATGATAAATTACGTTGATTGTATGGTGACGTATCATATTGTATGACCGTCTGTTGTAAATGATATTATTTTTCATATTTTAAATGTTTGTGTAAATTACATGGAAGAATATTACGAAAAACGTATTCCGTAAAATGCGAATCGTATTTAATAATAATAATAATAAATTTATTGTCAAAAAACAGTACAAACTGCGTATGACCACGTGGAGGACAATAAACTAATTTACTCTCCGGAAGCAAGCAAGGGACCATCCCATCAATTCCGATCAAGGGCCCTAAGGCAGAGGCGGATTCAAAAATTTCAGCAAAAGTTCCTAGATAAGATAAAAAGTTAGCTGCGAGTTATAATACTAATAGAATGTCAATATGTTTGTAATTTTAAGCAAAAAATTACATGTACAAGTTATTATCGAACTATAGATTATTCTGAGTATAGTGTTTAAAAATCATAAGAATTGAAAAAACACTAAATTCACGATTTATTGTTACAATAAACACGCCCCTAGACAAAGCCTAGAGAACCTGTATAAGAAATCCGCCTCTACCCGAAGGAAAACCGGAGCAAAACCCGGGTCAGGATGGGGCTACAGAATTAATGTACACAACCGTGCTAAAGTTGAGTATACACAAAACTAAATTAATATGAATAATATTCAAGCTTTATGATTTCAGTCTCATTTGTTATAAACAAATTTATCATAGTTTGTAACAATTTGTAGAAGCACCTTTCTACATATATAACGAAACACGTACCTTAAATACGTATATGACGAAACTCC
>NNCF01133414.1:21740-35423 GCA_002313205.1 Laupala kohalensis | reverse complement strand
CTTTCTTTCTAGTAATTATTATGTATTGGTTGTGCCACAAAAAGTTGTCTGGGAAAAGTAAAAAGTAGCAACTGCTTCGCAAATGCATCGTTTGCGGTCTAGTGAAAATTGCGACGGATCGGGACTCGAACCCGGGTAAGTCTGCAGGTGTGCTACCGTTTCGATTGAAACTGCTTCGCAAATGATTCAAATTTACAAAGGTAGACTTTACTTATAGGTTATCTGCATGCTTATAAGCTTCCGTTTCATTCTTTTCCTGAAAATTTTCCTCCGTGGTACTTTTTTATTGTTTACCGTGTTTTTGTCTTCCTATTATTATATCTATAATGTATTCTGAATTTAAAAAATTTCTACCATTTTAATACAGTTATCTTCCAACATTGAGACTCGTGAATAGTATGCAATTCAACGCAATTATTTCTTGTAGGAAATGAAATGCAATATATCCTACGTTATCTTATTATGCCTACGAATAAGCAATAAAGATAATTGTCGTTTCTTATTTAACAGAAATAGCGACTTAGTATGTTAGTGTTACGTAATTTAAAGCTGCATTTATACTATTTCGATACAGTAGCTAATTTTCTACCATTTAGTGCAGTGGCTCCCAACCTGTGTTTTAAATATACTAGTTTAGTGGGTAGTGTGTGGATTATTTTTGCATAAAAATTTCACTTGAGAATAGTATGTTAATAAGTCAGTGGTGGGTGTTTTCAAATCAAAGTGAGCTTTTAGAATAGTGTGTGTGGAAAAATCTACAATTGTTCATGAATTACTTGCTTCAGAATACTGTAATTATAATTTGGTTGAAAATATATACATGACATTTTGTTTTAAAAATGTTTTGTGTACGTGCCTTGATAATTTTTACGAGTGCCCGCCTTTGAGAATATCATTAAGAGATAAATTATAACATGTTAGAATGAACTGTTTAAGATTTTTCGTCCTGTACATGAATCTCATTGCCAACATGACCAACAGGTTACAATGACGACACTGCAGGCCATAAATGCGTTTTCTATCATTTTTCCAACCGAAGTTCTTTTTCTAAATATATAAAATGATTCTTGTGGGTAGTAGAAAATCACAAAAAAATTGATCGATTTTAACTTACGTTCGATATTCATATCACCGTTGTGGTCAATACACTACGTCAGTTATGCATAAAGCATAAGTTCGAGAACAGTAAAGAACAAGTTCTGTCTGTATTAGAAACATTTCACTGTGTGTTTTTGTTGCATTTCAAAACATCACATAATATTTGTGATACAATGAAGTCTTAACTGAGAATGTTATTACTGGCTGATAGTTTTATGAATCCGCCATTTCCGTCTCTCTGTGGAACGCTTAGTCTATAAGTTAATCTGTAATTAAGTCTTAATTGTTCTCTTGTAGAAAGTGAGCATCCTTTAGGAAAATTCAATGTTTTGTTTTAATTATTTCGAATCGAAAGAATATTTCTGAACTTTGATTTTTACTTTCCAGTGCAAACATTCTCACTGTTAATGTAAAATCGTGTTAACTTGAATAGTATGATGCCCTAATTAAAAGTGCATTTTTGTTATTTTTACTCTCATTCGTGATACAAATCAATTTTATACCGTAGCCACTGAGTTTTTATGCGTGTATGTATTTGGGAGGGGGGAGGAAAACGTTTTACCCAATAATTATTCCCTTACTTTTGAATCCACGTACATGAAGGGGTTTTTTTTGTATTTATCTTTTATTCTTAGTTGTGAAAATTTTAAGGATAATTATATTTAGTCAATTGTAAGCTGTACAAGAATAAAACTTCCAATTTATTTATTACATAAAATTATAAAGTTGTAACGTAGTTCAATTACTTATTTCTTATTGTGAATATTAGTTAAAAAGGATTATTATATTAAGCGTTATTATATTAATAAATTATATGCTTTTACGACCTTTAATGAACAAATAACTATTTCCCTTACAACTTCCAAAATTCTAGAAAAAGTTTATAGTTTTTTATAAGTATTTTAGTGTTCGTCAATTATTTCTTATCTAATCTTATATACTTTTCAAAAACCAAATTCTTTAGATCTGAAGATATACCACATTAACATAATGTCATAACCCATCGTGTGGATAGGATAGGTTAACTGCCTAGTACTGCAGATAGGCGCTTAATGTGCTTTTAGTGTCTTCTCTCTCTTTTAACTTCATTCTTCCGAACTTCGCTATTGTAATTATTTGATAAGGGAATAACTACGACAAGTTTAAAATGGCAATAAGTTGGGAATTGAATCAGGAACCACCGGGTTTGATCGCAGGTTCGTTGCATCTTACACCACTCATTCACTACTGTACATCACATTCATCCAAGTCTTATTCACCGGAAGATCCGAGACACATCCTAATTCACGACTTAGATGGAACCGTGATATTACGCAGTGTTTCAAAATTAACACCGTTTAAGTTTCTTCTTTAAAACAATAGCTAAATAGAATAGCCTAATTACTTTAACTACTTGTTCAGAGTTCGAAGGTTTGGATTAGCTCAGTTTCTCACCTTCGCAGCGTGTAAAAAACTGTATTAATACAATGAAATGCACTTGAACATATACGCAACGATGAAAATATTCACGAATTTGTACAAAAGTACTTCTGCAAATATATTACTTTCTTCTCATAATGTATTGAAGAGTGAGATATGAATTTATAACGTATTTGTAATGGTTTCCCAATTCTATTTTATTCCTCTAACGATAAAAAGAATCAATTAGGTTGGACAATTTCTACAAAGTCACTAGCAAATATTAAATGATACGAAGTTTGGAAATTGTAAGAGAAGTTAAACCTTGATAGAAACAATTGCGCCGATGTCGGAATAACCCAGAAAGTTTCGTTCCCGTAGTCTTCAATGCACGTCATGAGGGAACAAACAAAAAGAACTTTAAAAATGAATATGTTTAACAATTAATGTCAGTACTCCTACTAAGCTGAAGATTCTGCCATAGCTTCTGTAATGATTAATGGCGACCTTTGTTGCGTGTGTAGACCGCGTCACAAATCTTCTTGTGAAGCAAGAGGTGTGTCTGAGACCGTGAGAACGGACCAGCTGAGCGACAACTGAACATGTCACATTCTTCTATTAATGCACACGTGTTCTCAAGTCCTACGCAATAAACAGTTCAACGTCGAACTCAATTTTCAAATAAGAAACAAAAATGTTCTCTAATTGCGACTCATGTAATAAGATGTAGTACACATGTAAATGGATACAGCAGAAAAAGGAAAAAAAATAATAATAAAGTTTTGACACTTGGTAATTTCGAGGAGAATGTAGTATTTTTTAAGATCATTAATTCTCCCATATATTTTTTCGCAGACACGAACCCCTAAAAGCCTCCCCTAAGGTGCTCTTTTGCAGTATTTACCGGTTTTTTTCGGAAAGCGATCATTTTTTTTCTCAAGAAATATACCTATAAGAAAACTTATTCATCATTAACTTTCCATCCAAAAAAAGTAACAACTATTTTAGATAGGTGCAATCATTCCCGTGCTGTAAGCTTTGCAATCAGGGGATAGTTTTCAAAATCACATTTTTTCACCATTTTTCTATTTAAAAAATGATGCTTTTAATATACTAAGATTTAGACTGTGTCGGAATGGAATCATCGATGAGATAACTGTTTCAATACACATTTTGGTCGTATAAGTCGAGTCCCAGTGCGAATAGAAGATAACTAGTTATTTCGCACATATTTCGTCTATTATTTCCTTCGCGCGCATCTTTCCTTAGAAGTCTATGAGCATCTTGTCATGTCGCGCAGCTACGAAAAGTAATTAGTCTTAACAAATTATACGACTCAATACTACATTTTAAGGATTTATGATATTTTCCCTTAAGAACCTGTTTTTCATCTAACGTCAGCGAACTAATAGATGTCGCAGTAACAAGTAACACGAGGACTAAAAATCATTTAATTGATATGATTTATCTAATAATTTTCAAAAGAAAACTTAAATATTTATGAAGTAAATCACCTCATCTCACTTTCTTTTTTTTTCTTTTTTTTTTGCAGTTTTGACTCTTTCGGGTAAAAATTGTAAGACAGCATCTTTATAAACTAGCTGAGAATGATCAAACACTTTATAAAGAGGCTGATTTCACTATCGGGCTACGTCAAATATCTATCTATCTATATAAAACAATGTTAATGTCAATCAATGGAAAAATATATTATCTACAGAATCTACATAGGTCGGAGATAACCCATATATGATAAACAATTGAGACAAGTAGACTTTTTTTTTATATTTTCAAAACACAGTTAAATATTAAAGATAACTCATTAAAAATACGGTTTTTATAAAACATTATATCAATGATGTACAATTAACTTAAGAGTACAAAATATCTAAAAGATAAGATAAGAATTCTATTACCTATTTCGAACTTTGTATTTCCGTAACCTCAAGTATTTTCAATTGCAATCTAATCACATAGCTCTGTATCTCTTTCCCATTAGTATTTAGTGAGAGCTCTTTTAATTGAGACCTGACTACTCATTGTAGTAAATACTAAAATAATTTATTTTATTTCGGCAATTTATTCACTTGTATTCTGGTCTTTCGGATTTTTGCACGTCATATATTGAGAAGCTGGCGTTTCGACTAGCATTCTACAGTCTTCCTTGGGGAAAAAAGTATGTGCAAATCGCTGCCTTCTTCAAAACAAAATGGCAGTTAAAACTTCATCTTTTCGAAATACATCAAACATACGGAATCGATTATTCGCAGAACACATAATTTATTCACTTATTAGACAAAAAGATGTGGAGATGGTTCTGGTCAACTCAATAGAAAATAAATTTTATTCCATATATTTTCATTGTGTTCTAATGTATACCGTGATAATCAACGAGTTCGTTTAACAGTAGTAGTGTCACAAAAGACACATGACCTATTCAGTAAGACCGCAACCATTTCTAAATATGCAAAGTCTATTTACAGTATTTACAAAAAATAAATTATCGACAACCATTTTTGGTGTAGTACCCTTTACAAGAATTTTAACTTCTAGTTCATTGTGCTACTGAACAGGTAAAGCACGAAATGAGTTAATCATAATAGCCGTGACACAAGTGACAGGTACAATTTGTAGCAATGAAATGATGAATTGCGCTGCTTTCAACGCATCGACCAATGACGAGCGAAAGGTTGAATTCTGTGGGTGACCGGCAGAATACAAAGACCGTATGTTGTTCGCGTTGGTGAAAAGTGAGGAAGTAAGAGCGATAATCGAGAATTAATCGTCGATGTCTACTCCTGACGGGACGTACACGAGTGGTGAGTATAATTTTTACTATTGTGGAATAGAAATTTGTCTAGGGTCGGTCAAGGATTTTGTAATCTACGGTTCTAGCAATGTTGAAGATACGAGTAAGAGTATGAATTCAATTTGTTAATTTCGATAACCGTTGTTTCGGACTGTTTTCTTTTATTATTTAACATATTCGTCTCAACGTTCAGACCCCCAATTTTGAGTCGTGATCAGGTAATTAATATTTTAATGTAATTATTATTATTATTATTTGGCTATCACTCAGTATCCAAGTATGATTGCCTTCCAAAGGTAAAGTTCAAAACACATGAGTTCTTTGATGGCCAATTCTGGATCCACAGACTCTTCTACAATGTTGGCACATGGTGCCTTGGGTAGCCACAGCTCCTTTCGCAACCATAGAGTTGGAACAACAGCTTGGCGTACATACAGCTTAGTTTGAATATTGAGGTTATGGTTATCAAAATCCTAATTTGCATTCGACCATAAGCTGCGCTGACACATTTGAGGTGATATTGGATTTCAACGTCAATGTTCACATTTGTTGATAGGCGACTACATAGATAGGGAAAATGTTCAACATTTTGTAAACTAGTTCCATTAATCTTGATATCAGGAGCAGCAGCATTACAGGTAGGTGCAGGTTGGTATAAAATTTGCATCTTACTGGTGTTTATATTCAGACCAATTCTTCTATATCCCTCGTTAAATGCATCTAGGGTTTGTTGAAGATTTTAATGTAATAATATCGACGTAGCAAAATAACAATATTAATATTATGTTAATGTATTATAAAGGTCATGAATATTCTTGAATAATTCCAAACTATTATATAAAAACAATTAACACCTGATCATGACCCGAAACGACGGGTCGAACCGTTTTCCACAGAATAGATCGTTCAGATATTTTAATTAATTATAGATCGTAGACGAAAATATAGCAACTATTGAATTGTTTGTGCTTGAGGTAGTTCTGTCGTATATCTAAGCTAAATCATTCAAGAAACTAATAATTACACAATTTTGTATGTTAGGTTTACGAATATTGGTAACTAGTAACTGTCTAATTTGTGTAAACTTGTAATTTTGTATATTTATTTTCGCTCAGCGAAAAGAAGGTATTTCAAATATATTTTTGGGTTGAGGAAATCCCGGGATCGACCAACCGTTCGTACACACAAGAAATAATTTTCACATTTCTTCTTCCAACTCAGCAAATGTTCTATGACTGTTAATACATTGATGCAATTTGAACAAATAAAACAACGTTAAATTGTTTATATTATTTTGCTACCTGAATGTGTAATAATACATCACGTACAATGAAATATGAAACATAAAAATTAATATCTTGAGTGAAAAGGATTGATCTATGCAAATCTTTTATTACATAATCGAAAATATGAGACATTAATATTATAAAAATCCATTGCAATAGTCCAGTTACATCTATCTACCTATCTTTCTATCTATATATTGCTTTATTTATCATATGGATGAACAAACTTGAACAATGACGCATAGTGGAAAGAAAATTGTCTGATATAAATTTATTCATTTATTCAACTTATTAGATCTGATAAATTATTATGATCACCCCTCATCTTATCTAAACTTAGAGGTGCCCATTTTTTAAAATCAGCTTGTGTAATAATGGGATAGGTCGGGGGAAGAAAATGATTAATGAAAACTATTTAAATTGGTAGATATGCAAAGTTTGAGAGGTTTTGACGATAAATATTTTTAAACAGAGTANATAAATTTTACATTTGTTCCATTTTTATTGCAATGTAGACATTTTTGTTGCTATAACGATCTTAGTTTAAGAATTTTCGAATTTTGAGTGGGGATCTCTCCCTGTATTATCGTTTAAGACTTCCAATTAAACAGTACGTACAAGAAAAATATAGTTATCGGACGAAAAAATAGTTCAGGATCTCTTCAGATCTATACGAATTGTCTCTTGGAGAGTCTATTTTTAAATTTATACGATGATGTCCAATGTCGTAGGTATGTGTGTGAGTGTGAAGAATTTTGTTCCCCCGATAACTCACGAACAAATTAATGAAATCAAACCAAAGTAGAGAGAATTGACTTTGAATGCGCTGGGAATAGAAGCACTGGACTAATCGTTCTCACTTCATTTATACATCGCTCTCCACTTTCGGTTTCTTAAAAATCAAATATTTGAAAAAATTAATAGAAACCTTTTTAGCGTGTATTAAACATGAGTTCAGATTGTTAAAAACCATTTCCTTACGTCGCACAAAAAATTAATACGCAGAAAGAATTAGTTATCTTGGAGGTGTGTAATTTATATCAGCCATTGAGGCAAACACAAATAGTTCAATGTTGAAGATAATAATTCCTGAAATCTGTAGTTGAATGAGCTGATACGAAATTGAACAGAAAATTATTTATGGTGTTGTGGATAAATATTTGTATACACTTCGGTCTGTTTTTTTTATAATTATGTCTGTTTTACTTTTTTATGTATAAATTATTTTCCGACTTATACTTGAAATCAGATATTTCTGCATCGAAGGAATGTAACCTAAAAAACCAAAACAAATAGGAACAGAAAGACACGGATTTTATTTATTTATTGTAAGGTAGCAACTGTGAATCACTTAATTGTTTTCCGCGTACTTAATTGTGATCATACGTGATGAGTGACCGCTTGTTTGATGGTAAATTATTTATTTTTAAATATTAAGCCAGTTTTACTAGTTTGAGGTCGGTACACAGTATTGCCAACGCAATCATTCTCCGGAGAACCATTAGAAGAATGATGCAATTATTTTGTGATCGTCGCGTTTATGTAGGCAATGGTTCCAGAATTTGAGAAACTTAAATGTACCGCCATCCTTAACATCTTTTTGTTGCTCGTGCGAGCCAATGTGTTCAGATGATATGATCGTGTTCTTCCTGTGACTTGTTTGAGGGACTAATGTGTTATTGTTTCTGGGTAAATTGTTTTATGTTTAACTTGTTTATTGTACTTGATAACGCCACTTAGCCACATTAAGTATAAAATAGATTTTGATCAAATTATTGAAGACTGAGTTCAGTGGGTTTTCAATGTTACAACTATTGTGTGACCGTATGATAGACTGTAAAATAATTTTGTGATACTCTTTTCAGCTCACTTAGTTTCAATATTTCAATTAGTGTTGTGTACATCTTAAGATCTTTTAACGAAACTCATAAATTCTACAATTTCATTGTTTTCTACATGATACTTAGTGGCAACTTTTGTGATTTATGCTTAAATACGATTCGCATTTTACGGAATACATTTTTCGTGAGTTTGCTGTTAGCGTCATACGAAGTACATCATTGCAGTAACTGGAATGTAATCTCACATAACATCAGTTGAGGCGAATGACATTCCAGGCCTTATCCGAGCGGGAGTGTTTATTTCGTAAAAGTTGGCAATACGCATGGGGGATCCATTATTATATTTTATATGCACACTTACCTGACTCGGAGTATAGTTTACTTCTATGATATTTCTTGAAGAATTATAATTGGAAAGTTGAATGGGGAACACTACATATTTTCTTTTTGTTTTAGGGAACACTCGGGAGAGACAGAGGAAGACCACAATGTTCGCTCCAGGGATGAAGTTGCCCGTTGGGCTCGCAGCAGGAGGAGGAGCCACATTCGTCATGAGTATCTTCCTTGGTTGGTATGGCTTTCCCAAGTTCCTCCAGAGTCAGATCACTAATGTAAGTATTCCCAGACATTTTAAAATAGCAATATCGTCTTTCTAAATGTTCATTTATTCATAAATATTCCATGTTTCTCTCTCCCTCCTTAAGTAATTATTACATTATTATTATTATTATTATTATTATTAGTTGAAATTTGTTTTCTCAGCAAACGCTGATAGATAAAATGACACGGGCCTAATGGAAAAGTGTTCATTTTCCTTTCAATTTATTATTAATAATATTATTAATTTGTGGTTGTTAAATGTATTCCAGCAAATGCTGATATATAAAATGGCACGGGCCGAGTGACAGTGTCCATTATTTTTCATTTTTACAAACTTTTATGTAACTTGCTTTGTTCGTATGCTTGTACTCGCACGTACGTAGGAATGTTGTTCTTCCGTTCCAAAATTGGTAATTAAATTTTCAGCCCCTTCCAAGTTTCTGATCGAGCTGAAATTTCACAGCTACGTTTGACTTGCCTGACAATATTTGTTGCATCTGTTTATGAAAATTACCTCTAAGGGGGTGAATACCTGACCATAACTGTAGAATTCCAGGAGTTATTTCAACCAAACTTGGTACAGGAATAACAGACAATCTAACAACATGAAACAAGGTAAGTCCGGAACCCCTAGCGAAGAGGTGGGAAGGGGTTAAAATGCAAGAATTAAGGGAAGAAAACTATAATAGTTTGGAAACCATGTTTTTTATACCGTTGAGGTAAATTAGGACGCCTTCAATGCTACGAAAGTTGAAAATCAGTCCACATGGTTGATAATATACCCTTAACACCCGTGGAATAGGGAGTAGGAATAAGGTGGCTAGTAAAAATAATAAAGAATTACTGATATTTGTATTGAATAAATCAGTTTTGGGAGCGCTGAAAAGAATAGTGACACTACCCACGCAACTTAAGTCAGCAATTACCACCCATGAGACGGGGGGAGGAATGATCGAAATGAAATACCAATAATCATCTATTGTCATGCAAACCCCACATATCTCTAAAATTACAGATCGATCGGAAATATGGAAAAGGTGGAAAATTCAAGTACTAATTATGAAATGGAAGGACAACATACACACATACATACTATAACAGAGAAGGTAGCCATTTGTATTATATTAGATTCATGGGCCACTTACCTGGCCCACAGGGCAGGGTTGGTCTCCTGGACGAGGTATCCCCTGACTACGAATTGCAAGGAAGGTGTTGGGTTCGGCCGATGATTTGCGTAAAGCACACACTAACCCTTCTCAAAGGAAACATAGTTTTCATAAAACTTTGGTATAATTAGTCTTGAAAAAAAAAAACATGACCACAGCAACTCTTATTACTAAATCCCGTTTGAACACTCCACGAAAAGGTATGCTACTAATACTAACAATCTACACATGTCAAGCTATCACTGTTTTTACAATATTATAAATGGAATTGGTCCGTCTAAAATTTATTCGAGCTGAGGGTTCGTTTGATATTATAATAGTTCATCATAGGTCCATGTTAAATGAGTCACCTCAACAGTCAATGACACTGCTACGCCAAGAGTCTATGCTACACTTTTTTAACATTGAATGAACATCTGATCACACATTATTAGTAGAATAAGGTGCCGTCATTGGCCCTTCAAAGTAATTACCTTACAATGCAAGTGACTCAGCACCAGCCGTCATCGGAAGCAGGAGTTTGCGGAGGCGGGGTTGCGCAGAATCCGCAGCGTCGTCCCATTTACGTCTCAGTTGAACCATTTGCCGAACCCGACATCTCCCGGATGCCTCTTCGCGAAGTGGCTTCGTACGCTCAGGTGGCTCCCTCTCGCGATCATTTAATAGTAACGGACAACTCGGAAACTTCATCGGAAGTCGGATGTTAACTTAAGCAATCTCACGAAACTTGATGAAAATCGATTGCACTTTCTGCCATCATGATGATGATCTCGAAAATCTCAGTAGGATCAGAATTGTCAGGTTAGGCATAATAATGTTGAAAAATCTTTTGAATAATAGAAATCATTATCTCAAAAACTCTCTCGAGTGATAGAAGTCGATGCCTCTAAGAATCTTTAAAAGTCTCTCTAAAAACTCCCTCGATAGTATCTCACCAGTCTCTCAGTCTCTCAGTCCATCTGTCGATCACCCATCTGTTTATCTGTACACGTTCATCACGAAGCGTGTGAGTTCCAGTATTAAATATCAAAACGGACCAACTTAACTATATGGTCCAACACCGTAGAAAAATATCCAGTTGATATATCGAAAAACGACTTTTTTTGCCATGATTCTGGAAGGGACTTTGTTCTCGGAAATTACAAATTGTATCATTTTATGCGAAAAAAAATTCCCTTTTTCAATGGCCAATTTAATATTATCGTCCTAGTCTAAACTTATTCTTCGTATATCCTTCCGCGAGTGCTGCTACCTCCACCATCGCCTCCATCTTCACACTTATAACAGATTTTCTTAAAACGGAATCGCCGGGTCTAACAAACCTAACATCGCCGACTGTGACCAAACAATTGTTTATAATTGTTCATGGCTCGCGGCCAGCCATATTATAATTATCATACCTTAACATACTAACATAAACGGTGGCGGAGAGAAGAAAATAGCGCGGAACAATATTTCTTTATAACTACCGTAAATATGAAAAGCGAAGAATACGGCTTATATTTTCGGAACCGCAATAATAATTGTAGTATTATGACATAAATTATTTTTTCGACCGCTTGTGAGACCATATTCTTAAGTTTGGCAATGAAAACTGCCCACCTCTCCTACCGAACTCAGCTGGGTGACAATCTGTGCCAAGCGTTTCTACACTCAACTCGCCTCCATTTTTCTCTTAGAATTTTCACAAAACTACGAATATGCTTTCATCACACTATTTCGCATGTTTTGTTCACAGTCAAAAATGCTGAAACCTGGCTCTGATAGTAGAAACCTGTGGGCAGCCTTCCCAGAGCCACTTGACTTCAAGATCTATCTCTTCAATGTCACGAATCCTGACAGAGTACATATAGGGGAAAAACCAATAATGCAAGAAGTTGGACCATACTTCTACGGGTAAGTTTAACCCCAAAGTTCTATTTTACGTAGTACGTCTATGATAAAACTTGCCTCATTGTACGTACAAAGTGATTCGGTGAAAACGTTCACCGGATAAAGGTAACGAAATGCAGTTTCACTGGATTAAATCTTAAGATAATCCTTATTATTTGACGTATTTAAACAATTGTAGCTAATTAGATGCAGGGATATGTTTGACCATTTTATGTTTTTTCATCGAACCTTCTATTTTTTCACCGCCTCTAAAAGCAAAAAATGAAGCAAATGCGTAGATGTAATATTTATGTAATATTAAAGAACAATTGCACTAAAACGTCACAATATTAAAACATTTCGGAACGTCGACAAAATAAAGGAGCAGTATATACTGTGACCCTCTATACTTATAGGTCACCTTTAAATTTGGAATCACATAAAAAATCACAATAGAAAGTAATGTGCATTCACGTGATTCTATCCATTTAATAATTACCTTGCCCACAAAAATCTTCCATACTAATTACAAAGAATTCCCGGAACATGAATGGCACACAAATAACACCCCAAAAAGACATCGGAATAGGAAGTATAATTAATAATAATAATAAATGTANACTGCGTATGACCACGTGGAGGACAATAAACTAATTTACTCTCCGGAAGCAAGCAAGGGACCATCCCATCAATTCCGATCAAGGGCTCTAAGGCCGAGGCGGATTCAAAAATTTCAGCGGAAAATCCTAGACAAGATGAAAAGTTAGCTATGAGTTATAATTCTAATATAATGTCAATATGTTTCTAATTTAACACAAAAATCTTATTTTACATGTACAATTTTTTATTGAACTATAGATTATTCTGAGTAAATGTTTAAAAAATCATAAGAGTTGAAAAAACACTAAATTCACGATTTATTATTACAATAAACACGCCCCTAGACAAAGCCTAGAGAACCTGTATAAGAAATCCGCCTCTACCCGAAGGAAAAACAGAAAAACCCGGGCCAGGATGGGGATACAGAATTAATGTACACAACCGTGCCAAAGTTGAGTACATATAAAACTAAATTTATATGAGCCATAAGACAACACAATCATGCAAGAAAATAGTATTTTGAAATTGTTATAAGTTATTTAAAAAGTGCTACAGCAATGGCGTGATAAAATACAAGACTAATACGTCAATTGTTCTATTCAGTCTACGAGTCCTATGGAGTAGCCTTCCCCCCCAGATAGTCCCGACATGCACGAGCCTGCTCGATTCAGCCTCGCTCACCCGACGCCCACGCCATCACTGTAGCCTGGCGGCCAACCTCTGACCCTCATACTGTCTCACGTTGTTCAGCACTCAGTTCACATTCTTATCACGACTATTTATTTATCGGTCACAATAAATTTACCAAAACGTAATTCATAAAAGAGAAATAATATATATGAACTTAATTCTCTGGTGTTCACCTAACGACTCGCCGCTTCAGCATTCCGAAACGCACTCTTCCGCCCACTCCTTCCTTCTTCTTCCGCTATCTTCTCAGTCGTACCAATATACACCAACAAAAATAAATTATAAAATAAAAATCGAATTATTGGTACAATAGATTACTCGGA
>NNCF01133414.1:8900-21088 GCA_002313205.1 Laupala kohalensis | reverse complement strand
AAAAACAAACATCATATTGGCATCACAACCCTTACATTCATGAATAATTACCAGTTTGCTGGTTTTGATAACATAAAATATCTTTGACTCTAAAAGTCGATATTTTCTCGTATTACGCTTCTGTATAATACCTTTACATCTTCTTGTATCTTCTCGTCTCGTGGTTCAAGAGCCGACCTTGCACTAGAATGCTCGGACCTCTCCTGAGATCACTCGCGCTGATGACGCCTCTACACCATCGGCCCTCCGGAATCACGTTCTCTTCATTTCTTGTTGCTCGAAAACATTTAACTTTCTAACAAATTATTGTCTTTGACTCGGAAGAAAGTTTAATATAATCATGTGTGTTCTCTTAACAGACTGAGAACCACAACCTCTGAACTCGCCTTTCCTAGAAAAGTCTCTTGATCTCGTATTAGACTGACTCAGTGAAAATCAGTGAGTGAATGCCAAGTTAACTAGCCTCGGTGACAGTAACTGATCGAAAATGAACTAGCATCGTAGGCGAATACTGAGCTAATGCCATGTAGCATCGTTGGTAGAAAACGAAATGACTGATAATCAGAATGAGAATGTTTCCTTGTGCTACCTTCGTGAGGTAAGCGTTTTCCAGAGTGGGGGATAGGGGTTCACATCTCACAGCCATATGCTCCGACCACTAGAGCGGAATTGACCACTATTGGCTGGCGTGGCACTCGCGCGTATTTAAACCCAATATCTGGATTGTCTCAACTACCAGGAAAAAAAAACAGGCGAAGATGGGGCTACACAGATAATATACACAACAGTGCCAAGGTTGCGTACAGTTAGAAATAAACCATTAAAAACAAAATGAGCAAAATCAACATGCATGAAAAAAGGAATTTAATCAGTATCTAGAGTACTATAACAATGGCGTTATAAAGTATAAGAGATATAAACATCACCTACATTATCCGAAGTCATGTGCAAAACAATATTTATTAGAAATTGAAACTCTCAATCACTTCTTTTATTAAAATCTCTAAATTATTTCACATTATAGAAAAAATAGCACATTAAAAAGCTTTTATCAGCGGATTTAAAGGGATTCAATTTATTTATATCTTTTATATTTTTGTGGAAGGAATTATACAAAATTATTCCTAATTATATGGGCCACTTTGGAAAAGAGTTGTTGACACACCAAGACGATTAGCCTTATTCAATTCAATACAATAGGGCATTTTATTTACAATATTTACATTTTAAATTACATGTGGCGAGGCTTTAGCCCCTTTGTCTTCTTAAGCCCTTTATTGTCGTGGGCTGTGCGTTTCATGCCCTGAAATTTACTCTCAATGAATTGTTCGGTTGCGTCTACATTTTTTATAGAAAGATTGATATTTATATTTCCCGCTGCCGTTATATTAAATTTAGTAATGCAGGGTTGGAAAATTATTTATTATTATATTATAAACTTTTGGCATACTGTAATAGTTTCTTAAATTTGATATAGATGCATCTGACTAATTCATTGAGCACCGTTGGGAACAATGGAGAACCAACGGTCAGGACAAAATTAGCCTTATTACGAGTGTTATGTTCGTCTTCTAAAGCAGGGATGGGATTTTAATAGTTATGTCTTACCAAACACGACTACTTCATAAATTTATGCGCAAGGGAGAGGGAGAATATTTAATTCTCTAAATAAAGGTTTACATGAATTTCGGGGGTGAGATTTACATATAATCCGAACTATTCCCTTTTGAATTCTAAGAGTTTGAATGCTCTGAGTGGATTGGCCCCAGAAGATAATGCCGTACCGCATATAAGAATAAACATTTGCAAAATACATGCGTTGACTAAAAATGTTTGCTAAAATTCGGAATGCATAGCACAATTTGCATAGTTTGGAATTCAGATAATCAATATGGCAATTCCATTTGAGGTTGCCCTAGATATGAAAACCTACAAATTTTGTTATCTTGATTGTTTTTATTTGGTTTTCGTTAAGCGAAAGGGATGTAGGAGGATGGGATTTCGTTACACTATTGCGATATGACATGGATACTGTTTTATCAGTGTTAACGATGAGACGATTTGAATAAAACCAAGACGAGAGGTTAGATAGAACTTTTTGCGCTTTGACATGTTTACATAGTTGACTTGTGTCATCAGGAAATAGAACCATTTTGCAATCGGGTGAGGTGAGTGACATTTTATTAACGTACACTAAAAAGACGATAGGGCCTAAAATGGAAACTTGAGGATCTCCGCAAGTAAGTGGCTTTGTTTCTGAAAGATAATGTTGACATTCATCATTTTCAACATGGGAAATTTCAACTTGCTGATGCCTATCTTTCAAGTAGGAAGTTGGCCATTGATGTACCAATTCACAAATGCCGTATGAGTACAGTTTTGAGAGAAGAATTTCGTGATAGATTACATCGAATGCTTTCGATAAATCAAGAAAAATACCTTGTGGATTATCTCCACGGTCGAAGGAATTGGTTACGCCATTTAGTAAAGAAAATATGGCGCTGTTAGTTGAAAGGGATGTCCTGAAACCGTGCTGATCGTTTGAAAGAATATTATTATGCGATAAGAAGTCTAAAAGTATCTCATAGAAGAGTTTTTCCAGGACTTTAGAGAAAGTAGGCAATAGTGATATGGGTCGATAGTTCCCACATCACGTTTATTTCCTTTCTTATGTATTGGTTTCACTTTAGCTTTTTTAAGTATGCCAGGAAATACACCTTCTGAGAAGGAGCTATTGAAAATATGCGTGAGTAGATTTAATATAACGAGAGAGGAAGTTTTTTTATTACAAATTCAGGTATATCATCTATCCCTGCTTAAAATTTATTTTTTAAAGAACTCATAACTTCACTAGCGTATGTATCGGAAGTGAACATAGAATACAAAATGTGTGTGGATATATTCTGCGGACATTGATTTTGAGTTACTGATTTCGATATTTTACCTATTTTTGAAAAATAATGAAACAAATTTGCTATATCCTTTGGATTTGATACAATTTTTCCATCGTCTAGTAGGGAAATGTTTTCTCGGGGATAGCTCTATAGTTTAATGATTGTCTGTTTGTGATCTCGAATGTTTGTGATCATGTTTACTTACAAGCTTTGACTGATACTAGCATTATCCAGAACAGGATCACCTAATGATTGGAATAAAATTTTAATTTTAGGTGGAAGAAATGCTTATTGATGTTTTGGGTTTTCAGAGAGTACAAGACCAAAGAGAATTTGGCTGATAATATGGACAACGACACAGTGTCATATGGTTTGCGAACTAGGTGGGCGTTTTATCCTGAAAAATCTGGTGGCCTCACTGGGGACGAAATGATAACAATTCCTCATCCACTGATAGTGGTAAGTAAAACGTTGTCATTTACCATATTGTATTCTGGAAAATTATCCGGATCTTTAAAATATCAACAAAAGTTCAACTGTCTGGAAGATAGATTATTCTTTCAGTATTTGTTGATCGACTGTGGTTTCCGATGACCGAACGTGAAGTGAAGCTTGTCTTAGTAAGGTTCTATAGAGGGGAGCATACTCACGACGCCATTATTGTGTCACACTGACAGATTAACATGTAAAGTACAACAGTTAGAGTTGCGCTTCATAATATTTGTTTATTATTGCAAATTCCTAGCATATAACTTCAAGATCTTGAGAGTGTCAATGAAAACATGTGTACGTAATTTTAATATAATCGCTTTTACGATGCAGAAATTAGGTATTAAAATATATAATTTCTTGAAAACATAGGTAAATAAACTAGGTTATGTTCTTTAATTGCTATTAAACAAATGCAAATGTATATTGACTGTGAATAAAACATTTGTTTTCAATTCATCGATCATTTACTTTTATACGACTATTGAAATGAAGCAAACAAATGCATTCATTCTTACAGTGTACATAGGAAGTGACGATGTCAAAGGATCATACATACTTTCTCCAGAGTTGGAATTAGTTTCTTACTAATGGGACATAATATTCACAATATGATGAAAATCAAAGTCATCTCTCTACAACCATAAATTATTATTTTTGAAATTATTTAAAATTAAACTAGCAAGCAGTAAGTCGAAAGCAATTTTTACAATACATTTAATGTATCACTATGGAACAAAAATGGCGGCTACATATCGATCACTAGTATTAGTAGAAAGATTGATTTTTTATTTTGTTGGAACTGCTTTCATCTAATTAACTCGAGTTTCGTATAGGTTTCTATGAATTAAAATTCGATTACATTTGATCAAATTATATTAATGACACATAACATAAATGGTAATATTTTCTAAGTTTAGCACTCTTAATACGTTCTTATTTCTCCTACCATTGATTTTGAGTGATAGTACGACGCATAAATGATACTACTTTCAATATGAAGCATTAAAATGATTGTAATACAATGTATGTTTTAAATCTGCTGAAATTACACTGGTTTCAAATCTGCTGTTGCATAAATGGAACTGGTTATTCGCTGTGGAAGTAGAAATTGAATGAAAAGTACTTTTTCAACATTTTTATTACCTTGAAATAGAACCTATTAATATAATATATCATAAACAAGAAGTTTATTTTTAAATACTCACGTTAAATACACAATTGATTTGCGAGGATGACGCGTGTCATTCACCTGTAAGCGCACGCTGTATTACCATGTTGACATTATTGTTGTAGTGTTTGTAAGTGGGAAATGTAGCATGTAGGAGGTGGGTGGTGGGGCTATTGTTAGTAGGTGAACCAGTTAGTTGGGTTTACCAACAACTGGACCTTAGTGAAGGTGTTGATAGGAGTAGTTAGTAATTGTACGAGTTATACTTGGAGTAGTATTAGGTGGATAGAAGAAGGAGGGTTTGTTTTTCAATTATCACATCTGTATATAAACAGGGACATTGAAGTGAATAGCTACAATTTGTTTCTGTCCCCGCCTGAAATGAAACTTGGAGTAACTTAGAGGTGAGTGGACGTGCTAGCCCTGAACCATCGGTGTGTCGTAAGTGCTCAACTCTGCCCCAATAAGAGTAAAATGCTTTTGTAATGCACCTTTGTAAATAATAATATTTTTTTCTATTACACCCATGCAACTTACTCTGTCTCTTACTAGTCTCTCTACAATGCGACTTAGTGTAAGTCTACGAAATCGGTAGATTATTGGTTGCCCGGCCATAGAATGAAAGATTAAGGTATTACATTCGTCAGAGAGACTTGGCTAAAGAACCCCCACCAAATGTTTCAAGTGATAGTTTGAACCATTTCCTATCCAGTGGCAATGAATTCTCATACGTTTGCGGTGCAAAATTTCGGAATATTTCAAATAGAATGAATAGTCAGAGACCAGTATTAATTTTTAAAATAGTTTTAAAGGTTTCACCGGATATTCGGGAAAAATATTTAACTTTTTTCAATTCCTTGATTGCGATATTAGTTTTGGAGATCTGTCCACCGTTGTCATTAACGTCATGAGCACAAAAGTTGGGTAGTGAGGGTAGGTCACGCCGCTTAAGAACGAAGTCAAGCGAGTTCAAAGTTTATATTATTTTATTTAAACAAAACATTTGATACAATTTAGATTGTCATTGCTAGTTACTATAATTCATAAAACTGTTGATGAAAGTAATTTAAATGTAAACAATAAATATAATTAGACTATTAAATGATTTGACAAGCATTACCTGGTAGAGCTACCTTAACATTTTAGCTGCAACTGTAAACTTCACTTAAGCAAAGCAGCAACCATAAAGACACGAGGCTCTTCTAAAAAATCAGGAGTGTTCCATTCAATTGTAGTTCACAACTAAAATGTGATTGCAGTAAAGAGCTTACATAGATATAAAAATCGAGGTAAATGAAAAAATATTTACAAAAAAAAAAAAAAAAGAATATCTCACAATTCAAAACCATTTTCCTGAATTATTATCTGTCTCACTGAACTTTTTGAATTTACTCTATAGGTTGCACTAAAAAATGCGCCCGCAAGATAACTCATATTTGCGTAATAAATTTTCACTGTATTTTGAAAACCAGTGACGTGTGGAAATTGACTATCCAGCAGGCAATTCGTAAAGATCGTAAGATATCCGGAAATTGTTTTGGACCGATTATAATACTTTCTTATACAAACTGAATAATTAGAAAGTAAAAACGTTTTCAGCATAGTTCAGTTTCCATTTAAAGGATCCTTTACACTATATACAAATCGTGTAGCTTTACTCTGAGAAAAGTAACCGCAGAAATAAAAGATGAATGGGAACGCGCTGAGTTCATTAGTTCACAGTAAAGTAGTAGCAGAAAATTAGTATATTGTCCTCAAGGTGGTAATAGGCAGTTTGCATCTACTCCCTTGAAGATAAAAATTTATTTATTTATTGCCCTACTAACAAGTAAGAAGCTTGTGCACAGTGTAGCCAAAGCATTTGCTTCGTCGTCGTTCCTGAGAATAATGAAAGTAATACCTCGCGTTATGTTCGCAGTACTTTTAGATTTCATTAAACTTAAATCTGTCGCCAAAATCGGCCATCAATTTAATGCACTTAATGCATTTAATGCATTTAATGCTCTCGTGTGGCGCTATTCTGCATCGAGCGTGTGGAACCAATATTACGTTGTGCCTTAGTTTGTTGTGTTATCAAATTATATTTCTTTACGGCAAATACTCATTTTTGTGATTACTATTAGTATTTATTTAGATATTACTTCAGTTCGTAAAAGTTGGCAATTCGTTTTAGGCAGCCATATTGCATTATTTTCTTTAAAGTAACATGACCTTGTATATAGGCCACTACTGACCGACCACTAGCGACAGAATTGAAGAGATTGTCAAATAACAGTTCTATATACGAACCTATTTCTCTAAAGTCACTATTGTCTGAGCTCTCTCACTGTTCTGTCCTTTGCATGGTCTAATGTGTTGACTCCTTTGAAAACAATCCTACTTGACGGCCTCGGTCTTTCACAGTCACAATTGACCGGTCACTAGTGGCCAAGGGTAATGGGACCCTATGACGCGTCGCCAATTGGGTTATACTCAACTTCATAAGACGCCGGTCGCGTAATCCATTCTAAATATATAAATGCGGAATGTGAAAGTGTGTCTATCTGTTTGCTTCCTGATCACTACGAAACCACTGAACCGATCGTGATGAATTTGGCAAGAAGATAGTTTGCATGTCCAGGATGAACATAGATAAACTTTTATTCAAAAAGCATGTGGTAAAAAGGGAAAAGGTTTTAGACGATAAATGTCGTAAAAATCGGGAGAAAGAGGGTTATATTCGCTTTGCCTAAACGATTAGAGGTAGGTGTCAACTATGAATGACCATACTGTTTGCCTCAAAGTATTCAACAAAAATACCGCCACAACATATGTCTATCTACACAAAAATAAAATAAACAAAATAAATGATCGACAAAACTTTATTAAAAATAAAAGTGTTAAAATAATCAATTTAAGCGAGTAATTTAAGAAGGAAAAAATTAATCGTAAATTTAAAGGGGTTATATTTTTCTGCATTTAACAAAGATAAAAACGTCTTTAAATTGTAAAATGTCGACAAATAGTGTAGATTTTACAAGATTTTTAATAAAATGGTGCGGCCTCATCGTGCCGCAGAAGCTAAAATTCGATCGGTGCAGTTCCCGCGAGATGGTGTAAGTGTTGTGATACAGATACATTAAAGTTGTACTTTAGTGAATTTCAATATTAGGATGCTGTGTGTTTTTAAAACGAGTAAATAAAAATAATTTGATTTTACAATATTGTTAGGTTTTATTTTTTCTTGATTAAAGAAGACTAAGGTAGTAACAGCGTAGGTAGAATTAAATTACAAAAATATCTGAAAACGGCAAAAATATACAGTAACATGAGTTTATTGAGATTTCAACTTGAAAAACATGCCTCACCCACTATTTAAATGAATTATATGGAGTATTTTTTTTATCTATAGGTCACTGGACATTTGAGGAAGTTATTTAACTTTTTTCTGAGGTGAGATGCATAAATCATGAAACCGTTGTGGTCGGCCGCCATGTTTGTACATGTTCTGGTGCATTCCTAACAAATCAAACGAGTTCCTGAATATTGTTTGTACTATATTACTAATTGATTGATGCGAATTAAATCATGTTTTAATTTATGTTGTAGTGTTTTAAAACAATAATAATAATAAATAATTATACATTTCAGTGATTTAACAAACTTGGAGCGTTGGCCTCACCTTAAGAGCAATCCGGGGCGATGACGGGTGATGAGCTAGTCCTCTATGAAAACCTCAAAGCAAAGTCACGTTGAATCAGTCACGTAGTCCACTGGAATTTCCAGAAAAACGATACCCTCCTTATCTTATTTCTATTCTGGTCTAATTATCAGAAACGACGTCCACTTACGGGAATTTGTTTTTCAAAATACTTCTGTTAAGCATATGCCTCAATAAACAGTGGATCTTCAACAAGTTTACGTTATTCACTTCATTCACAATTACGATACCAGCGTATAAATGAGTGACATTTCGTGATACTTCGTATGCAAAATTATGAACGTTAATGTCTTGTAATTACGAAATCTTAACTTACGTGTGTTTCCTTAACTCATTTTACCTTGTCTTGAAGTGGTCGGAGATGGAGGATGGTATGATGCCTCTTATGATATGGCAGGGGAATTACAAGGACGGAGGCACCTCCCCGAGGCGGGTGATACACGAATGAGATGAAAGTGAACGATGATGAATGGATGTGGGGGAGGAATGATACGCAGGGAAAACGGGAGTATCCCATGAAAACCTACCGCAAACCCCGTTTCACCAGAGATTAGCTGCGAGTTATAATACGCACAGAATTACAAAAAAAATTGCATTTAATAGAATACAAAAAGAATTATTTCACAAATATATATTATTATAAAATCCTTAAGTTATTCGGAAATTATTATTTATAAATCGTAATTATTCAAATAACTCTTAACTTGAGATTAATTATTGCAATAGTATTAATTACAGTTGTATTACAATTAATTATTACAATAGTATAATTGTAGCCGAGAGACATCAAATACCATGTCATCAAACAGTGTGTCCCAAAACAACATAAAATTCACACTGAATTACAATATCACATCCCGTAAACATTTGGAATTATCAGTGAAGTTCTTAATTAAATAATTGTATTAAGTATATTTTAAAATACAATTCCTGTACATCCTTCACAAGAATAATTCATTTGTATGAGTACAAATGCCTCGTTCGTATGTAGTTGAGGTCTGGCTCTGGTTGTAGTTGAGGTCTGGCTCTGGTTGACGTAACATTTCGCTGGAGTTCCTCAACTTTCATTTGTTACGCATGACATGACCCCGCTCTGTCATCCAAAACAAAATTACTAACATTCACGTTTTCCGGTTACACGTAATTCAATTAATTGGAAACAAAATGGTGAGTTAAGATTGTATGCTCTAGTAATTTTCACTAAATATATGGTGGTTGCTCTCATACGTAAAGAAAACAAAACAGTAGCCTATTTAATTTGGCAGATGCATACGACGTTCAACTTTTCCAAAAACGTATGCTCATATGATTTTTTTTTTGGGGGGGGTGCTTTAGGGCTCCTCATATGAATAAACATGTCGAACAAATTAATCTTTTTTTAAAACGAATTATTCAAATAGGGACTGGCACATTATCCGCTTTTTTCTCTTATGCAAAATGATACGTGACGGTCAGAGTACGTGACTTAACTAGGATGTGAATAGGAATAAAAGTGAATAGAATCAGTCAGTTTTCCCCCTTTCCTGAAAACGTTACATTGCATAGCTCTTTAAGAAAACTAGGATGCTATTCTTTGGTGTGTTTATATTTTAATGCGTCTTGGGGTTTTAATATAAGTTCAAAATTTCCCGGGAAAAATTTAATTTTTATACATACAATTTATATTTTATTCGTCATTGGTTAGTCAATCTTAGTCATGATTTACATTTTTCAAACTACTCTATTCCGGTATTTTAAGTTCAATTGTAAAAAATCTGTACTTTTGTACACTGATTTTTATTTTCGTTCGTTTTTACTTCAATTACTGAGTCGAACCAATTTCTTGTCCGACAATACTTTAGAGTTAGTAAGGGAAAACTATTAGTATGCTTTCCCCCGAACTGGTAATAAGGCCGGTAATGAAGCTATAATTACTTAAATCAGTCAAAATATTTAAATAGAATGCCTAGACACCAAGGTAGATATTGTAACCTTATTTTATTGGATCACCAAGAATTACGGATATTTAAATTTTAACCATCTTCAAAGAAAGATTTCTAAAGAAAAGTTAATCGAGATCATTGTCTATAACAAATGTTCGTCACTAATGCTGGCACTTCACTTGGCGTTGAGGTATTTGTGTAACGTATTCGCTGTATATGGACGTATTCACAAATATTGCAAACGTGCCATCCTCACATGTACCGAACAAGCAAAGAACTCAATAATGCCAAATATGTTTTCTTATACCAATGACGGACGAGATGTATGTGATACAATGCAACAAATATTTATATTGCTTCGTTATTCCAGTCCATAAATATGTTCCTGTCCATATTAAAGAAATTATAGAATAAAAAAGTCACAATGTAAGTTAAAGAACAATAATATCAACAAATCTCGATAAGGCGCGGTCTACTGAGCAAAACACGGCCAATCAAGTATGAACGGTTCAGGCAAATATTTGCCTTATTTGAGTCCTCTGATCTGCGATTAAAAACCGTCAAAAGGACGGATACGGGTGTTCGCGTATTTGCCATAATATATCAAATACAGACAGATAGCTCCTCTACACTTGGCCGAGTTTGGGCAAATATGGTAAATGCACAAATACGCCACACCAAGTGAAGTGGCAGAATTACAGAATGGCATGGACAGGGAAATACCTTGTGATGTTTTGAAGCCATTTCTCCAAAGCAGTCTTCTGTTCACCCCTTCCCTTCGTCTGGAGATACCGAGCGCTTGATGGTTAGTCGCATGCATAATGTGAAGTCACCATCTTGGATGTGTCAGGATCCCTCGTAGCTCGTGCCCATCCAGGGTCTTCCCCGTTTCACATCCCATTTCAAAGTCCTCTCTCTAACTCCGTTCAGTGACGCACTTTCAGTCCACGCCTTCCTTTCCACATGCAGCCGATCCTCCCACATCCCTACAACATTTATGCCACTTTCGTGATAGACAGTAGTGCATGTACTGCGGGGACTATAGCTCTCAACAGTTAAAACTGTTATTGCTAAAAGGTACACCGTTTAAATGTTTTACCAAGCTCCAGAGGTGGCGCAGGTGGTAGTGTTGTCGCTCATCACCAAGTCATCCCGGTTTCGATTCCCGATGGGGTCAGAAAATTCGTAGCTTTTTCACATTAACGCCCCAGTTCATACAGCCGTGACTACTGAAAAGCAATCCTTCCTTCCTCTATCCAGCTCCTCCTAGTATCAATAACTCTATTACTAACTACTTCTACTAACCCCTCCACGTGGGCCAAGTTGTTGAAGCGACTCGCAACACTAGGAGTATTCCATGTTGCCCAAACTCCACAATACTTGTATAAGCACAACTCACGGCTTGTCTCCAATGTCATTACCGCGATGCAACGTCTGTCTTTACGGGACATTTACCTCCTTCATGGGATAGTCTTGAGACGCTTGAAATTTGTCTTTTTTTACATGTTTCATGCAATGTACGTACAGGTGGCAAGTAGATTTCTATTCATATATCGCTTTCCGTTTTTCATACGTTGTGTAGTCTATATGTACGTTTGTCATCTCATTAGTAGAGTCTTTACTTATTGGTACTCGGATGAAGAAGTAGACTTCTTCAAGACCGTTGTTTTAAAGAATATATATCTAAACAAAACTCTTCATTGGAACTTTATTTTATGACTTTCATATATTTGTTGTTTATTATGTTTAAATTAAAAATATATTTTCATGAATTATTTGGTTTAGATCTTTATAAAATTCGCGTAATCCTTATCCTTTATTATACATTTGCCATTTTAAACAATTAATAAATTTGACCTCTATTTAATAAATTGTTTGTTATATATTTCATGAGTTGATGTATTTTATTTTCAAAAATTATAATTATTATCTTTTAATAAAATACACCACTTCATCAAATTTGATAAATATTATCTTTATTATAAAACCATAATTTTCAAACAGAAATGATT
>NNCF01133411.1:155081-214934 GCA_002313205.1 Laupala kohalensis | reverse complement strand
ATTGTAGATTTAAATGCATTAAAATAAGGCAATGGTTTTAAACGTACCTTCGTAGAAATGACCGTTGTAAGCGCCTGAAAGCTTGCCCGTTGTGTCGTAGCGAACGGGTGGGTTCGCTGTATTTGCATCAACAGGCGGTCCATCGTCTTTGGGAGGTGGTCTGTCGTGCCCCTCTGGTTTAGTCACTTCTTCCATCTTCATCATCTCTTTATCAGTATCGGTCGTCTTGGGCATTGGCGCTGGTTCACCAGATGCAGCTTTCTTCTTCGGAGCAGGCGTTGTGCATGGCGGCCCTTGGTCCCAGCAGTCTTTGTTTGGACAGCCACATTTCCTGACGAATTTTTAATCATGTATGCTAACTTACGGCTGAGTGCAAATGTTGGCAGACCGGAGCTGATACTTTACGGGACATCCTGCTCAGATCCCAGGGGTGCTATCTTTGCGCTTCTATTTTGGTGTCTTACCAGCGAGGTATCTCGTGCGATTCTTTCGACGGTTTCTGTGATTTAGAACAATTTTTTAGCGAAAACTGTATTATGCTTCTTCCATATCATATCCCTTCTCTGAACTCCCCTTTAACTGTATTACATTCATTTTCTTATTTAACAGAAATAAATGGTGTTTAGTGAGCGGTATCTCCGATTATTATATGTATATCCTTGTTATATATGTTAGCTGAACCTGGTCTATGGAATCATACCTATCGGCGGTGCTTTATTAGTCCAACGAATAGAGTATTTTAATTTGAAAACTTATGTTTACACTTTAATAATAATTTTTAATATATTTATTATTTTATTGTTATATCTTTTGATATAACAATAAACTGTGTTCTCAGGCAATATATATGTCAAGAGAACAATTTACTCCCGAGTACCTACTCTTGGAGATAAGATTTATCGTCTTCACCTAGGGGACAAAGTGCCAACGGACCGGGTCTCTAATGCAAGTCCCCCTTTCTTTGTGCGCGGATGTAGAGTCTAATGAACCACTGGCAGCGTCTCCCAAAACCCGTACACCAAAGGTGTGTGAGGAGTTCTGTTGAAAGCCGGGAGAACGGACTGCGTAATCCTTCAAATTACGCTCGTCACGGGACCTCTCATGAGTTTGAAACACGACACTGCCACCCGGGCTGATCCGGTAGGTAATAATGCTCTTTCCTATGCTGAACACACGATCGATTGATCCATTTGGCGTTCCGTTTGGCTTCATTCCTTCTTGTGCAAACCAAGTGAAACCGATCTATTCTGCAATGATCTTTTACGGTGAGAGTATAAAGAGGTATTTGTAAAAAATATTAAAAAAATTTGATTTCCCCTGTAACGAACATTAATTTATTAATTGAAATTAAAACAAAACTTGTTAAAATTCCTTATTAATATGATTTATTGAAGTAGGATATATTAAATGGATTCGTATAAAAACACAATGTCTGTTCACTTTAATCTCACTATTTTTATACAGATCATATTGTCAGGTTCAAATTTATACAAGTATTATGATTAATCATTTTACTTTCTTATATACGTAGTATATAGAAAGTATTGTAATCATGAAAGAATTCGAAAACGAGATTTTTGCGAAAATATCCGTTTTGGAGACCCCTGATTCCGAAAAAGTGTTTTTTGGCTGGACGTCCGTCTGGTCCGTTTATATGTTTATATAGATGTTTATGGCGCGTGGTTTTAAGTTTGTCAATGGTGTGAATCCAAAGAGAATATATTTGTAGATGTGTCATTTTTATATGTTACTTTGAAAAGGAGAACAGAGGAATGTTCTTATGTTTCTCGTGGTATCATGAATCTTTTACCCACGCAACCTCTACACACTTGTAACCTGGTGACCCTGCATTATTTTGCTGCGTAAGTTTACGTATGAGATGTATCCACTGCTTCTTTTGCCAGATTTTCTTGTTAATTGTTGCATGCTTCGTGTCATATGTAATGTTTGTGTAAATTATTTGATACGTTAGGATGTTATTTTATATTATTTCAAATCGTTTTAAGAATTAACTTGGCCACGTGTTTTTTTTGTTTTGAAGGTAATGTTTGATAAATCTCATTGTTTATTTTTCATGGTATTTTTAATTCAATGCTTTATAGCAGTTTTAATCGTTAAAATAGTATTATTGTTAAAAATATATTTTAACACTTACAGAATTATTTAGGATAAGGAGTGTTATGAAATAACAGGAAGTAAATATAACAAACAGTATTACCTATTTAACCGTAATAATTAATAGATACGATTAGTAACTATTAATATAATTTTGAAATTTCAAATTGCAAAAAAATTAACTCTTTAGATCCTAATTAAATTATATAAGTATATTATGATCTGCTGGCTTTGTTTTCGCAATAATAAATCCTATTTATCTTTATATTTATTAATAAATAGATCTTTTGAAATATAATATAAATCTTGGAGATTTTATCTCCCCCAAAAACGGAAAAACAGAATTGGTATTTTAGAGACTGTTTTATATAAATGCTAGTAAAATATTTTTTTAATAAACTTTATAAATTGGGTAAAATGAAGACCATCATAATATAGAGTAACCTGTAAAAATTATCCCTCTCTTAATACAATGCTTTAATGCCTCTTAGTTCAGACTGAGAAATGTATATGAGAAAGTATGTGCAATGGTTTTGCACCTCTAGTTTGAACATGTAACAAATTTCTTTTTCTGTCTTTCAATGTCTTTACTTCTACTTTATGAAGAATATTTTTTCAACACCAGCAACTTGTTAAAAATATAATGACCAACTCAAAACATAAAAAGGTAACATTTCTTTACACTTACATATATCCCAACATGTACCACATAGCAGACAAATGCTGATCCCCTTTTCATACATATAATTACGTTAATTAGTAATAAGTTCCAAACCTAGCTTAGTAAATATTAAAAGACTTAAAATCAAAGTTTAATTATTAAAATGTAATCAATGATCCAACGGCATTGAAATAATTTTTAAGACAACCCCTTATTATTGGTATCGGCCTGATATATTTTTGAGTCAAGCCCTTTGTTATTGCTCTCGATTCGAAATAACTTTAGACCGACCCGAAATAAGTTTGGGTCATCCTGAAATAACTTTGTGTCGGCCCGAAATAACTTTGGGCCAAAATTCAAGAACCTCTTATGCCTGAAATATATGTAAATTATATTGTTGGTTATTTAGAATATATATTAGGAGTGCGATACGGAATGAAATAAATATTATGCACAAATAACACAAAAAGTAAATTAAATAGATGTGCGATAAGTTTCTTCTAAAGAAACCATAACAAAGTATAATTAATATTTTTGATTGAATTTATGTAATAATGATAAAAAACGAAAACTGCCTACGATCAACAAGAAGACACTGGTCGAATTAGGATATTTCATAAGAGTATAAAAAGATTGGTAAATTGAATAAATAAATCTGTCAGAAAGAGCATTGATTGCAGTTTTTAACAATGATTTTAATTGTAATTAAAAATAGTGTAATACTATCAAACAGGAACAACGGAACGGGCAGAAATGTATGTTCCGAAATTTAAGGCTTTTTCGGGGCCTGAAATATTGGGCCGGCCCGCAGTATTAGGCAGCAAAAAATAATGAAATTTCGGNTGTCCAGTGGGGGCATGTGCCCTAAACCTCAAGAAATGGGTTTCTTAAAGGATCCTCCAATAATATACGAAACATTTTTCCCAAAACTAAATCAATTAAAATTGAAAGGTTAAACCCGGAAACATTCTTTTTTGGCTCTAATAAATATTATCTTGATTCATAAAGTGTCTTAAAGTACCTTGTATACGACGCACTAAGTATGGTAAGTCAACTAGGTGTATATGTTAAAAAAAGTATTGAAATATTTTCGTACAATTATTTACTATTTGGACCTGGCGATTGGGGAGAGAGGGGAGAGAAGAAAAACGCGTTAATCCACTGACATGTTGAGCAAGATTTAGATGTGCATGGAAACTATACGTCATTAAAAATATGAATGAGCTCATTTGCTAGTCCGTGCTACTTAATCCTCAAGATTTCGTTTCATTCAAACTTTTCTCAGATCTCATGAACAAGACTCCCACTTTAATTATCTTTGTATTAATGAGTTTAGAAAAGAAGAGTGATAAGGTATGTAGATATGATTTCATCGGTGATAAGGTATGAAGATATGATTTTCAACATTACTTATTGGTTTCTACTTTGCGTGACCAATTACATTCTTTTCTTATTCCCAGGTTTCTTTATTTTATATTTTTGAACCCTTGAAAACTTGAAAACTTGAAAACTACTTGAAAACTTCTACTCGTGGCTTTGTAATATTTCTCTTCGAAATTTTAACTAACAATTTTAATGAGATAAGACACTCGACTCGTGAAGTACAAAACTGATACAGAAATCAACTTGAATAGTGGCGTACTGAATGGTTTGAATGTCCAGGGAAATTTATATTGTTGCAACACGCTTTAGTGAGTACCCATTTCAGAAATAATTTACAAATAAATAATTTATTATCATAAAAAGCAGTCACAGAATTTATATTACCACATGCAGAATAAGATACTGTTTCACAAATAAAGAAATCAATGTTGCAAAAGCAGTTACAAAATGCGTATGAGCATAATGAAATTTACTCGAGATGCACTTCCTATCTAGGAAGTTTAAAGGCAGTGGTGGATTTAAAATTTCTGCACCTCCCAAACTGAACAAAATTACTACTTGTAATACAATCTAAAGAATAATCAACATGATTTTTTATCCAATAGTTGTATTGGAACTCTTATTAAGCATATGCGTACTGTAATCAATTCCGTAAATTATCCAAATCACTGCCATCTGTGTGGAAGACGGAACGACGACTGGCCCGAAATTTCAGTTTTTTTCGCAGCCTAATATTTCAGGCATTTCTGACCGGCCCAATATTTCAGACCTTTTCGCGACCCAATATTTTGGGTCAGTCTAATATTTCGGGTCGCGAAAAAGCCTGAAAATTTGGGCCAAGTGTTTCAGACCCTTCTGCCGTGGGATATAATACGCTAATAAAATTGACGCTTTGATAATTGACGCTTTGATAATAGACGCTTTGATGGAATAATTTAGTAGACTGATTCGATAGTTCTCATTTTTAACGATATTTCTCCGGTTTTCCTTTGGCAGTATGTCATTTAATATTATTGTTATTATTAATCTCGAATTTTGCTTGCACATTATATATAAGATTCACTTTTGGTGTAATAAATTGATAACAGTACACGGCTGAGTGGCTCGGCATTGAGAATTTTGAAGTGACTGAAAATGCAGTAAGGGTTGCCGAGTCACACAGGTCTTTCGCCATTTGAAAATAACGGTCTAATATAGAGTGGTGCGGGGCCATTTGACCTCGTGGATCACCTTGTGAACATTTTATGCGAGGTTACTCACCTACGTGTCCATTGACGAGTTAATTAAAAAAAATGTAAATTGAAATGGTAGTAGAAGTGTATTATAGAAATATCTGGAAAAAGGTGAATTTTAATTGACAAAAAGTAGAAATTTATGGATGCTTCTTTCTATTTTGATATTTAGATACTATCTTTATTGTTAGGAATCACTATTGTTTGGTTATAATAGTTATACTCGTATAATAAAAAATAAATAAGGGATCTTTTCAGAACAATGCCAAGAATGCAAATATTGGCAATATTTCATAAAACTAAAATTATCCTGAATGTACCAGAGGAAAGAAAATACATAATACTTCCTCTAGTTATTAAAAAAAAGTACTGAGGCGAGATACGTGAATAACGCGGGTACGTGTAATGGCATTGAGGGTAATGAGCGAACCGCGCACCCACCTCGCCAATCATCAAAGTTCACAATGTCGGGAGCTGACTTGGAGGCGTGTGGCAGTTTAGCAATCCTCAACACCCCCACCGCCCAAGCTTGAATAAATAAATAAATTTTATTGTCACAAAAGTGTGACCACACGGGTGATGTTAAACGAAGTTAGTCTTCGTAAACAAGCAAGGGACTATTCCTTTAATTCCGATCAAGAGTCAAAAGGCGGTGGCAAATTTCTTATCTATTAAAGGATTTATTCAACAAATACATATTGTTATCCATTTATATTTGTTAGTTAATTAATTTAGAGTAAATTATTTTTTTGTCCATGTGGTCATACGCAGTTTGAACTGCTTTTTTGACAAATTAATTTAATTTTTCCAAAATGAATCGTAGATATTGTGGGCAGTAAGATTTCGAGATTATAATAATAAAAGTATTATTGACATTCCCTATGTGAAAATCCATGGAGATCACATTTCAACGAAACTTCCGGTACTTCCAGTACCATCCTTCTTTCAAAGCTTGTCCCACTTGTCTTTCTCAACAGCTACGCAGCTAACTTGTGTCGACCAGCTAACTTGTGTCGATGGTTTTTGTAACGTCCGAGCCAAGACATTCTATCGATTTGTGAATTATTAATATTTCTTCGCATTTCACAAACCGGACGCGGCTAAGACGGAAGGGCGACGAACTTGGGACCCACCCTAAGCCTCTTCAGTTATTGAGGTATTGTTTGAACGTACACTTTTAACTTCCTAAGGAAGGTACGATTATTCTCCAAGAATGTCGGCAAATACGTGTGACCAGCGCACGATTCCCTTTGTATTACACTATTTCTGTGGAAGAAGATTTGACCCATTGCGAGGTCCACTGGAATTTCGGTGTACCTCAGAAAAGAAGAATTTTAAGACGTGAATGAAGTACGTCGCCGGATGTAGAACAATGAGACTCTGAAAAGGGTGCTTGCAGACACCTAGATGACGTCGATGGTGGTTCGTCTTCACGGCGCAGCCACTACGTTCCTAGAAGACGAAGGGGTGAACAAGAAGAGTACTTGCACGGTGTGGTAGCGAAGGCGTGGTTATTTTGCTGATCACATGACTTCCTCTTCTGTATATGTTGGGAGGAGTGAAGATCCTCGAGGACGTTTTACGTGGAAGTAGAAGTCCGCAGGTTACGGGAGATGTGACCTGACTAGCATCGGTCGCAGAGACTCATAAGACTGCTGCGGTGGTCTTGGTAAACTGTTACTAGTAGGAATGACGTAACGTGTAACAGTTCAACGTGTAATTTTGGAAGTTCATATAACCTAGAGGGTTTTTACTAATTATTTGTCTTCATCTAAAGTTATCTACGTGTAATTAATGCTTTCTGATAGCATTACTTGTGTAATAACAGATTTATATATGTATGAATGATTTTGAGAGTTTGTCTCAGTTTGTAAATTCAGATTTCTAGTTAATTTGTATTAAATCATTATTTTTTTGTTATTACACGTGTGTTTGATTGCTTGGGAAACTGGGCTGGTGGCAGCGAAGAAAACTACCATAGGGATTGTAGTATTTATGTGGATCCCGTTTCTACCAAAATACTAACATTGCATCAGGGCTTGTGGTGTGATGTTACAGTTTTGCTTTGGCGAGGGTGGGGGAGCTTCTCCATAACTGGCCAAATTCCTCAAGCACATCTTTAAGTAGGCTCCCAACAACTCCTGATTTCCCCCTTCTACGCCTGATAATCTGCCCGAATCGTTTTTACACTCACCCCTGCCTCATACAATACCTGATATTACCTTGGATTATTTTCATGCCCAAAACGTTTATTTTTTCGTCAAAAATATGCAACATATAAAAAAATATGATAAAGAAAGTCAGGTCTGTTTATTAGAACAATTGACCGAATTAATTCTCATATCGTGGGATGGGGGAAAGGACATTAATGAAAGATTGTATTCTGTTTTGTTAATTTAATTGTAAAATTAATAATTATTATTCGATTATTAAGAACTATACGATTTACCAGTATAAGAGTGTCTGAACTTGAGACAGTCATATGAGTAACAATGTTTTCATTGTTGATACTTTCTTTTGACTATCATGCTCAGTAGTATATGGGAAGTCACATAGGAGAGATATACCATTAAACAACGAAATTAAATTATAACACCATCATTAAAACGCATGTTCGGTGTGACTAAAACGACGAATCGTAGGTTGAGAATTGTTTACGAACACCATAATCTACGAACCGGAAGCTTCATTTATTGGCTCTTGAGAAATCCCTTTCATCCATTCTGTGGATATATTTGCATGGGGTATGCTGGATCGTTCGTGTGTTACACTAAACCTCGTACGATTCTAACCCTCGAGTAGAACATCACTCTCACCGTTGCCATTTTCTTGTGAGGTTTTAGGGCTTGTCAAGGCATTAGAGCCCTCCGTTGCCAATTGACTACATCGCATGTGTGAAAGAGTAGCATGAGCGTGGGTCTCAACAACGTGTGTTGAACCAAACATCAGAGGAAAATAAATGAATAATGTTTATTTTTAAAAACGTTATGCCAATGGTTGTTTCTGAATATGTAAAAAACAGAAATATTGATTATTACGTGTCGTTTTTATTGTATCGTAAAGTTCTGACACTCTTATTAGTAAATATTTAACAGTCAACTATATTATCGCTCATAAAAGAGCACTACACACATATTACTTACGGTTTTGACGCGGGAGATTGGCTTGTTGCAACACTTCTTTGTGGAACTTTCGGTTCCGCTGCTTGGCTCTTCCCAGCATCTCCCTTGTCCAAAGCGTGGCCAGGAGAATCAGTCTTAGCGGTAGTTTGTTCTTGAGACTGATTGCTTCCCACGAAGGTACCTCCATGTAGAAACTCGTCCTGATTTTCACCAAGGGAAAGTTTCCCAATAGACTCTGGTTGACCAGGCACCCCTACGCGTTTCGTGCCGCCTATTGGAGTTTTCAAGGGATAAATATTTTCGGAGATGGAACTTTCTCTAGACGGGTACTGCATTCCGCAAGCAGGGGATAGCGATCCGGTGGTATCGTAACGAATGGGTGGATTTGGTTCTTTCCTGGGAGGTAGCACTTTTTGTTTTTTGTTATATTTCCCGTTGTATGCTTTCGAAAGTATACTAGTTGTATCATATCTAACTGGGTTATTTTCTTCGTTCTCTCCACTTTGGAATTGTTTTGGGGACGCTTCTTGTGGTTGTCCCCTGTCATCCTTTCCTTCATCTTGCTTTTCTGACTGGTCATCTTTTGTTTGTTTGTCTGTGTCTTTCTTATCCGCCTGCGAACTCTCACGCTGGGGTTCAGTTTCTTTTTTCTTGTCTGAAGAACTTCCAGAAAAGTTCCAGAACTTCCAAGATTGACGTCGCTCTTTCTTCTGAGGCACTTCATCATCCTCTAATACGTCGTCTTCTCCTCTTATTTTATCATCAGGCCTGGTAGTGTGTTTTCCTGCTTGAACAACTTCTGTCTTCTTCGATCTTTGCCAGAATTTCCACGTACCATGTGATGGATCAGACACTTCGGATGTTGTTGGCTGTTGATCTGTGACTTGTTTATTTACTTTTTCCGGCTTCTCTGTAGGAAAAACAGATGGAGAAGCCACATGAGTTGGAATTGTTTCAGTGCGAGAAGTTTCCATGGTTTGTTCTTTCCCTCTATCTGCATCATTTTGCGGTAATATTGGAGTACTGTGTATTTCTTCAGTTCCCTTTGGCGTAAATGGTGGTCTAGAAAGAAATTTTTCCTTTGATGTCTTTTCAGATTTCATAGCCTCTTGTGATATAGCTATTTCCGCTTGTAAACGCGCTTCTTTACTCTCATCCCACGTCAAATCATGTATCACTTCCCCTAATAGAGATGGAGGTTTTTCTGTGGAAGGAAGAGGTCTTTTGCTCAAATGAGATTGAATAGTTTCCGAGCGTGAAGTCTCCATGCGTGGCTCTTGAATGCTAAGTGTTTTCCTCTCGTGAGGGAATATTGGCGTGCTACGGGTTCCCTCAGTTACCCGTGGTGTAAATGAAGGCGTGGTAGGAAATTTTTCTGACGATTTTCTTTGCGACTTCATTGCTTCTTGAGATATAGTTATTTCCGCTCGTAAGCGTGCTTCTTTCCTTTCATTCCAAGTCAAATCAGGTAACTCAGTTGGCAGGTAGACGGGTTGAGGACGAAATTCGTCTTTACGAGTAATCCCTGAATCGGGAAGAATAACAGATTTTTCTTGAATATCTAGTCTTTCCTTACTGCTAGATGAATCATGGCGTTCGACATCTTCCGGATAAGACTGAGAAGCAATAGTTTTCACTATTTCTTCTTTCGGTAAAAGAAGAGATTCTTCTATGATAGCAGCTGGAGGTAACTCTGTTGAAAGTCGTGGAGGTCTTTGTGCTTCCTTCAAAAGCTTTTCCTCTTGATTCCATTTCCATTCAGACTTGTATTTTTTTGGCCTTGAATCTACGGTTGGTCTAACAAACTTTTCTATTATTGTTGATGGTCTGGAATCTTTGGGGATTTGTGTAATGGGTTTTTTTACTTGAGAGTTTAGCTTCACTTCCTGGCTCCAAGACCACTGAGTCTCACGAGATTCCCAATTCGAATGTACAGATGGAAGGACAGACTTTTCTATAATGCCAGGTGGACGAGATTCCTCGGGAAGTATTGCAATAGGTCTTTCTGCTTCAGTCCTCAAACGTTCTTCCTGATCCCAAGACCATTGTGGCTCACGTAAACGTTGACTTGTATCAACAGTAGGGAGAATAGCTGTTTCTAAAATAGCACGCGGTAGAGAGGCCTCAGGAATAGATGAAGGAATTGGTGTTTCAGCCCGAAGATGTTCCTCCTGATCCCAACACCACTCAATTTCAGGGGGTTGTACATTTAAAGTGGCTGGAGGAATAACATGTTTTTCTATTATAGCTGGTGGCAGGGAATCTTCAGGAATAGTAGTAAGCATTTCTGCCTCATTTCGAAGTTTTTCCTCCTCATTCCAAAACCATTGAGGTTCATGTGACATCTGCCTCGTATCTGATGGTTGGAAAGATTTTCCTATAATGGCAGGGGGCAGAGTTTCCTTAGAGGGCATTGTTATTTGTGCCTCACCGCGGAGTTTCTCTTCCTGATCCCAAGACCAATGAATTGAGCGAGATAAGGGAATGGAATCTAAGTTGGGAGCGATATAATTTTCTAATACTCTTGGAGGGAGAGTCTCTCTTGGAAGTTGCGAAACATTCTCCGACTGAGTGGAAAGAATGTGGTTTTCTAACACAAATGGAGGAAGCGATTCTCTAGGAAGTCTCGACATATTCTCAGAATGAGGGCGAATAATGGAATTCTCTAATACTCTTGGAGGGAGGGATTCTCTAGGAACTTGCGAAATTCTCTCAGACTGAGCGCGGAGTATAGAGCTTTCTAAAACAAAGGGAGGAAGCGATTCTCTAGGAAGTCTCGACATATTCTCAGAATGAGGGCGAATAATGGAATTCTCTAATACTCTTGGAGGGAGGGATTCTCTAGGAACTTGCGAAATTCTCTCAGACTGAGCGCGGAGTATAGAGCTTTCTAAAACAAAGGGAGGAAGTGATTCTCTAGGAAGTCGCGAGATGGTCTCAGAATGGGCACGAGTGATAGAATTCTCTAATACTCTTGGAGGAAGGGATTCTCGAAGAACTTGCGAAATTCTCTCAGACTGAGCACGAAGGATAGAGTTTTCTAAAACAAATGGAGGAAGTGATTCTCTAGGAAGTCTCGAGAAATTCTCAGAATGAGGGCGAATAATGGAATTCTCTAATATTCTTGAAGGGAGTGATTCTGTAGGCAGCTGAGAGATATTTACTGATTCAGCCCGTAGTTTGATCTCTTCATCCCATGCCCAGTTTAACTGTCTATTTTCTCTACTGGGACCTGATACAGGAATAATTGATCGTTCTAATACCCTTGGTGGATGACTATCAGTGTTTATTCGTGATGAAAATGTTACAGCGCTCGTACGAAGCTTTGCTTCGTCATCCCACTTCCACGCAGACACTCTTCGCGTAGTACCTGCCGTAGGAATTACAACATTTTCAATATCCCATTGTGTATCTGGAGCTTGAAGTGATATTTCTGCATTAGGCATCAATGATTCTTCTATGGTAGAGGCAGTAGCTTCTACCCCTTGTGGAAGTGATACTTGTGCATCAGGCATCAATGATTCTTCTATGGTAGAGGCAGTAGCTTCTACCCCTTGTGGAAGGGATACTTGTGCGTCCACTTTCAGTTTCATTTCTTCTTCCATATCCCATTGTGTATCTGGAGTTTGAAATGATATTTCTGCATTAGGCATCAATGATTCTTCTATGGTAGAGGCAGTAGCTTGTACCCCTTGAGGAAGTGATACTTGTGCATCAGGCATCAATGATTCTTCTATGGTAGAGGCAGTAGCTTGTACCCCTTGAGGAAGTGATACTTGTGCATCAGGCATCAATGATTCTTCTATGGTAGAGGCAGTAGCTTGTACCCCTTGTGGAAGTGATACTTGTGCATCAGGCATCAATGACTCTTCTATGGTAGAGGCAGTAGCTTCTACCCCTTGTGGAAGTGATACTTGTGCGTCCACTTTCAGTTTCATTTCTTCTTCCATATCCCATTGTTTATCTGGAGCTTGAATCGATATTTCAGCTCCGGAAAGAATAGATTTCTCTATTTCAATAGAAGTTGTTTCTCCCACTTGTGGCAATGCCAATTGCGCTTGTGCTTTCAGTTTCATTTCTTCTTCCACATCCCATTGTGTATCTGGAGCTTGAAGTGATATTTCTGCATTAGGCATCAATGATTCTTCTATGGTAGAGGCAGTAGCTTGTACCCCTTGAGGAAGTGATACTTGTGCATCAGGCATCAATGATTCTTCTATGGTAGAGGCAGTAGCTTCTACCCCTTGTGGAAGTGATACTTGTGCGTCCACTTTCAGTTTCATTTCTTCTTCCATATCCCATTGTTTATCTGGAGCTTGAATCGATATTTCAGCTCCGGAAAGAATAGATTTCTCTATTTCAATAGAAGTTGTTTCTCCCACTTGTGGCAATGCCAATTGCGCTTGTGCTTTCAGTTTCATTTCTTCTTCCACATCCCATTGTGTATCTGGAGCTTGAAGTGATATTTCTGCATTAGGCATCAATGATTCTTCTATGGTAGAGGCAGTAGCTTGTACCCCTTGAGGAAGTGATACTTGTGCATCAGGCATCAATGATTCTTCTATGGTAGAGGCAGTAGCTTCTACCCCTTGTGGAAGTGATACTTGTGCGTCCACTTTCAGTTTCATTTCTTCTTCCATATCCCATTGTTTATCTGGAGCTTGAATCGATATTTCAGCTCCGGAAAGAATAGATTTCTCTATTTCAATAGAAGTTGTTTCTCCCACTTGTGGCAATGCCAATTGCGCTTGTGCTTTCAGTTTCATTTCTTCTTCCACATCCCATTGTGTATCTGGAGCTTGAAGTGATATTTCTGCATTAGGCATCAATGATTCTTCTATGGTAGAGGCAGTAGCTTGTACCCCTTGAGGAAGTGATACTTGTGCATCAGGCATCAATGATTCTTCTATGGTAGAGGCAGTAGCTTCTACCCCTTGTGGAAGTGATACTTGTGCGTCCACTTTCAGTTTCATTTCTTCTTCCATATCCCATTGTTTATCTGGAGCTTGAATCGATATTTCAGCTCCGGAAAGAATAGATTTCTCTATTTCAATAGAAGTTGTTTCTCCCACTTGTGGCAATGCCAATTGCGCTTGTGCTTTCAGTTTCATTTCTTCTTCCACATCCCATTGTGTATCTGGAGCTTGAAGTGATATTTCTGCATTAGGCATCAATGATTCTTCTATGGTAGAGGCAGTAGCTTGTACCCCTTGAGGAAGTGATACTTGTGCATCAGGCATCAATGATTCTTCTATGGTAGAGGCAGTAGCTTCTACCCCTTGTGGAAGTGATACTTGTGCGTCCACTTTCAGTTTCATTTCTTCTTCCATATCCCATTGTTTATCTGGAGCTTGAATCGATATTTCAGCTCCGGAAAGAATAGATTTCTCTATTTCAATAGAAGTTGTTTCTCCCACTTGTGGCAATGCCAATTGCGCTTGTGCTTTCAGTTTCATTTCTTCTTCCACATCCCATTGTGTATCTGGAGCTTGAAGTGATATTTCTGCATTAGGCATCAATGATTCTTCTATGGTAGAGGCAGTAGCTTGTACCCCTTGAGGAAGTGATACTTGTGCATCAGGCATCAATGATTCTTCTATGGTAGAGGCAGTAGCTTCTACCCCTTGTGGAAGTGATACTTGTGCGTCCACTTTCAGTTTCATTTCTTCTTCCATATCCCATTGTTTATCTGGAGCTTGAATCGATATTTCAGCTCCGGAAAGAATAGATTTCTCTATTTCAATAGAAGTTGTTTCTCCCACTTGTGGCAATGCCAATTGCGCTTGTGCTTTCAGTTTCATTTCTTCTTCCACATCCCATTGTTTATCTGGAGCTTGAAGTGATATTTCTGCATTAGGCATCAATGATTCTTCTATGGTAGAGGCAGTAGCTTGTGCACCTTGAGGAAGTGATACTTGTGCATCAGGCATCAATGATTCTTCTATGGTAGAGGCAGTAGCTTCTACCCCTTGTGGAAGTGATACTTGTGCGTCCACTTTCAGTTTCATTTCTTCTTCCATATCCCATTGTTTATCTGGAGCTTGAATCGATATTTCAGCTCCGGAAAGAATAGATTTCTCTATTTCAATAGAAGTTGTTTCTCCCACTTGTGGCAATGCCAATTGAGCTTGTGCTTTCAGTTTCATTTCTTCTTCCACATCCCATTGTTTATCTGGAGCTTGAAGTGATACTTCTGCGTCAGTCACCAATGATTTTTCTATGGTAGAGGCAGTAGCTTCTACCCCTTGTGGAAGTGATACTTGTGTGTCAACTTTCAGTTTCATTTCTTCTTCCATATCCCATTGTTTATCTGGAGCTTGAATCGATATTTCAGCTCCGGAAAGAATAGATCTCTCTATTTCAATAGAAGTTGTTTCTCCCACTTGTGGCAATGCCAATTGAGCTTGTGCATTTAGTTTCATATCTTCTTCCAAATCCCATTGTGTATCTGGAGCTTGAAGTGATACTTCTGCGTCAGTCATCAATGATTTTTCTATGGTAGAGGTGGTAGCTTCTACCCCTTGTGGAAGTGATACTTGTGCGTCAACTTTCAGTTTCATTTCCTCTTCCGAAACCCATTGTTTGTCTAATGCTTGAGTTGATACTTCAACTTCTGAGATCAATGATTTTTCTATATTTGAGGTAGTGGGTTGTATTCCTTGCGAACCTGGTTTTTGTGCGATAATACTCAATTGCGCCTCTTCATTCGATTCCCATTTTACCGCTTCTGGAGGGTAGGATATTTCTGCTCGAGGTAATATTGGTTTTTCAATTTTAGCCTCTGATGTCTCGACATCGTGCTGCAGTGACATTTGTGTTTCTTCGTCCGACTCCCACTTTATTTGCGTTGTTTGTGAGGGTGCTTCCACCCCAGACATCGTGGACTTTTCTACTTGTGAGGTGGAAGCATCTACCTCTTGGGACAGTGACAGAGTCGCTCCTGCTTTAAGTTTCGCTTCTTCATCCCAATCCAACTTTCCTTGTTGGGCTGCTAATGAAACTTCATCCTCGTGAACAACTGATTTTACTATTGAAAATGCAGAAGCTTCTGTACCTCGTGGTAGTGACAATTGAGCCTCCGCTTTAAGTTTTGCATCGTCATCCCAACCCCATTGTTCGTTTTGAGGTAATGTGTGTATTTTTGTTCCGGAACTCACAGATTTTTCTATTAATGACGCTGACGCCTCAATGTCCGGTGGCAGTGACAGTTGTGCTTTAGCTTTAAGTTTCGCTTCTTTTTCCCCATCCCGTTTTTCTTCTGGTTCTTGTAATGATGTGTCAGCGCCATGTGATATTAATGTTTTATCTGATTTGGATTCCTCTTTTAAAAGTGGTATTGCTTCTACATATGTAGCAGTATCTGTAGCTTCCTTTTTCTTCGACGGTACGGTAGGAAGACCAAGTTTTCTTGCGATTTCCCGCGCTTGGCACGTACTACGAGATTCTTGGACTTTTATTAATTTTGTGTTATTGGTTGCCTGTTTCTGCTCTTCAGTTTCAATTGAAGTAAATATTGGTCTCGCAGCGTCTGAAGGTAGTGTTCGGGTAGTATCTGGAATAGGCTGAGTTTGAATATCAGTTTTCAACGTTGCCTGAGTCAAATTTTCTGATGGCTGTATATGTGATGAAATCGTGACGTCCGGTTCTGTTTGATTGATAAATTGTTCTTGCGATGTTATTGGGAGTTCTTGCGGTGGTATTTTTTCTTCATTTGTACCACTTAATGGTCTTTCTTTCGGATCTCCTTTGCAAATGCACGGACTGCAAAAAATAAATTTTGAATACGTTTCAGTCGAAATCCGTTTGCTTGTATTCTCTTTAAAGCTGGCAAAGAATGAGGGTTGTCTTAAGTATAATGCAATCAAGCAAAGACAAAAGTTGATAAATATGAAAGAAATATTAATTTTCTTTTCGTTAAAAATCTAATATGACTATTAATTTCCTTTATTCATAAAGTAAAATTGGTAATATTCAAGAGAAATAAGGAAATATGCTCAAATTTCGTAGTGCTTATGAAAATTAACTTTTTATGGACATGGTTTTGAAAATATTTCAATAAAAGTAAAAGATATACATTGAAATATGTAGACTAGAATTTGTGATCTTAGTATTTAAAATATAACGTTTCATTTCCTGGAAAATGAATGACTTAAGAAATATCTAATGAACTCTTAAAATTGACTGCGTTCTGGACTTTATCCCTAAATATAGAATTAAAAAAGAAAATTTATAATTATATTTTTAATTCTACATATACAATGCAACACTTAGAACAATATCTCGCATGATTTATCATGAGGTGTAGTTCAATAATATAAAATCAACCAATAAAAAATCAATTGGGTACTGCCAAATTTTGTTTTACATTTTCATTCTTAGTTCAGTCGTATTCTGGGAATTGGAAACGGGTATTTGTTAATTAATAAAGGCGACCCATTAATTTTTGGGTGGCCATTTTATGCGTGCGCGAGTCACGACTTTGTAGTTTTCAGAGGTGTGCGGCAAAATTCTGTAGCTCTTTTGTTTTTTAAATAATACTGTGAAACATTAATTAAATGAAAGAGCATAAATAATAATAGCAATTGTTTCAAGTGCATTATTTTGTTTAGTTCATCATAAATGACTATAAATGGAACCCTATTACATTATTTTAAAATCAGAAAATAACATTTTTGTATGAATAATTTTATTGTAAATTTGAATACTCAGATTCAATATTTTCAGTGTATAACGGCTATGTATAGGATTAACTCGCAACAAAGTTTTGCAGCTATGAGCCTCATCTTTTATTTTTATGAATGATTAAAAGTTGTGAATTATGCAAAATAACCGAAAGACCTCAAAAGGGAAAAATGGTTTTGAAAGTTTCAAACTTACACTAAATAATCTTCATTTACATACTAATTTATATTAAGATATTTTTTCGACTTGGTATTTCAAATATATTATTCAACGTCTCAACTTTTGATCAAGTCATCGTCATCTATTACAAACCAAAATCGATACTAACCAAAATAAAAAAACTATATGCAATAAAACAGAAATAGGTATCATAATACAACATAATGAAAATTAGATAAATCTTCACTTAAATAATAATTTCATTAAAATTTAATCACTGAGACCTGGCTTGTTAAAGAGCAATAATTTTTTGAAATGAGGTGAACGCAGCTCTATTTAAATTGGCGTATGTGTCAACTTAATTGTATTGAATAGTTCATTTGAACTACTCATTTGATAATATAATGTATTATAGATGTTTTAATAAATATTTTGTAGAAAAATGTGAATAAAGTAAGTTTTAAAAGTGGAAAAATTGCTAATTAAATGCAATAAAATTTTCGAGAATCCGTTCAATGGCTGCTGACTTGTTAAACTTCTGTAACAAATCAGTATAAATGTGTGTTGATTATTTTCTGGTAAGATTTGTCTATGTCATGGCAAAACACATCAAATGGCTAATTTACTACTGAGAAATGTCAATATACCATTGGATATGAAGGACAGAGATGCAGATGTCCTAAAACGTATTTGTGAAAACTGTATACGAGTTCATTTGCAGTGTTCATTCTGACTTTTCTCCACTCATTTCTTCTATTGTTTCAAATGATGATGTTAATATATTCATTCCAAAATCCTTCGATTCAATATATTCAAAGTTAATTTCCTCGCAGAAAAAAAATATGCGTTGTATTTTGCATGTACAAAACTTGTTTAAATTGTATATGCAAAATACTATGGGTCAATAAATAAGATCTTATCGAAACTTACGATAAATTAGTGAATGTCCCTGTTTGGAATTGAGCTTTACACTTCATTATGCGATGTATTTAAATAAAAATAAGGTAAAAGTATTTTAGCAATGTATTTCTTTTAAAACCAAACTACACTAAAAAGTAGAAAAATAAACTTTGAAATAATTTGAATAAAAGATTGTTATAGAATGTATACGCAATTTGTACTGCTTTTTTGACAATAAATTTATTCATTTATTTAGAATAAAATTTAACACACTATTTAATAAATGAGTGGTTAATATACTATTACTTTAAGGGAGAGACAGTTGTATGTGTTTTTTCTCAAATATTACTTTATGGAAAATGTGGAAAAATTATATTTATTTTTAGAAATGAGGAATTCATCAAACTGGGTGTCTAAGGAGCAAGTAGAATGAATTTTTTCAGGCGCTTTTTTAGTAACTACCTAAGCAGTAAGCAATCTAATAAAAACGTTACACGTAATATTTCACGTTTCGGCTTCGAGTTATTCGAATACTCATCGCAAAAAAAACACCATATCCAGTGGATGGTATGGAAGTAGTGACAATTTGAAGTCGCTAAATTGGCGGAAGAGTAATGTAGGGATATGCAGAAATCAGTCGCATAAATTTGACTGGTATTAACCCTTCAGACGGATCATCCATCTCTCGGATATATTCCGAGTTTCAGTTGATAGAAACCAGTGCATTATGTCATAAGTTTCCTTTGCTCTTCTAAGCTTCAGTCGTCTTGTGACCTTCCAGTGTCGTTTGTTAGACCAGTCAAATCAACGCAATTTTTGGATGAGTCTCGAATTCTGGATCACTCCATCTGTCTGTCGATCATCCCACTAACGTATGTGGATGATAATTGAGTTTTTAACGGATTTCTGTCCATAACCAATTTGTTTTCTTTGTTTGTGTTGTATAAATTATACAACATATCCAAATAAAATTAATTATTCAATAATAATTTTTGGGATATTCCACATTGTTTTGGGTAAAGTTGTGGCGATTGCGGATCTGCAGACCTCGTGACAAGATCCGCGACCGAAATGCGCAATATTATTATAGGGGTTGAGCAGTCCCGAATCCCCTGATAGCATGGGTTGGATTGTTGTATAGTAATCTTCAAATTATAAATAAATTCCAAAGGACCTCTTGAAAAATACCATGATTTATTACAAACTAAGGATAAAAATTAGAAGTACTGAGATTTTACCTTAAAAAAAGAACATAATGAAATTTTTTTATTACAAAACTGGAATGAAAGTGTAGCCATGGCATTATCCTACTTCATATTTGCCTTCGATCTCCAAATTGTCTGAGTGAATTATCATGAGAGTTCTTTTGTACTATTAACGATATTAGTCTACTTCCTTCGTTGAAACACGAAGTATTAGGTGACCAACGTTTTTTTATTAATTATTTATTACTTATTGTTACTAATTACTTTTCCTTGGGATTACATTCTGACCCTAGCGCAACCAAGGACAGTAGTGTTAAGGTTCTAGGGAAGAGCTTAGTTTGTGCTGCGCTCTAGGTTAAGCTAGACTATGAATTAGTAGGAACTTCTAGTAAGAGCTGTTTGGATACTAAGATATCCTTTGTATTTCTTTCGAAGTTATTAAGCGATAGAATTGAATATATCGCAACGCGGTCCATTTATATATGTTGCGTATTTTGCATATTGTTATTTCTTGTTATTTAATAAGACAAGGAACACCAACATGAACAAATAAAAATGGCTAAATATAAGAATACGTTAACATTTGTTGATAAAGAGGGTGAAATTCTCACAATCCTCCTGTGAGACGGATGTTTCTCATAACACGTATAAAAAACATAATCCGGCTGAAGTGTTAAGTGTTGTATCTCTCTTCTAATGACACCGTCACAAATATACATGAATCTCTAACTTCATCACACTTACTCTTTACTCTTCCTCTTCTTTTTCTTTCCACTTCTTCTTTGTCTGTTCGCGCTCTTGCCCCGTCTTGAGAGCACGCCGGTCGTATCGTAGCGGATAGGTGGGTTTGATCCATTACGAGGAGGCAGATTTTCTCCAGAATGATATTGACCTTCGTGAGCACCTGAGAGTTTTCCTGTAGTGTCATACCTTACTGGAGGGTTTGGGGGTTTCCCATCCATCTTCGTTCTACGGCTCCATACCTAATACAAAGAGTTTAATTGAATGCAGTAAGAATTAATTAAACAATAGTTTCGTTCAGTACAGTATCTTATTTGATGTAATTAATGTATGGAGCGTAGATCTATACATTAAGGATGGTTCAAATACCGATAAAATGAAGTTTATAACCAATGAATCAACCGTCCGGATTAACTACCAAGCATATTCTACTACAGATTGATTTTCAAACCCGCTATATTGAGAACATAGTCTATCTCGAACAATTAAAGAGAGCAGTGAGAGAAGCTAATCATTTTCGTATTTTAGAATTCATTTTTATTTTATTTTCATCTTTATACTTGGCTGTTTTATATCGATTGTACATCGGATTTCTTACTATTCAAAGCTGCCTAGTTTCAAGATGTTAATGAATTTTCTAAAAATATGGAATGAAATGACATTTGAAGTAATAATATAAATAACTTTGTTGTTTGCCTTGCTCAAAAATAGTACTCAGTCTAATGCATCTTTCTCGCGACTCTTCCTCTAGATTTAACTCTTCCACAAGGAAGATTTCCGGTCCATCAACCCCATTTTATTCAGACACAGATGCTTCTCCATTCCTTTTTCAGCTTTGTTTGATCTGAATTCTACCTTTATTCCAACTTTATTTCAAGCATTATTTAAACTTTCCATGTTTTTCTAACCTCCAGTGCAGTCAGACTTTAACATGCGTTTCATGAAATGTGCGTTAAATGAAATGGAATGGAGTGTGCACGTCACGATGTATTTAAATAAGATTGGTTTCATGCAAAATGAGTTTCAAATTTCCTGAACGCGTTTCATTTGTGTGAAATGCGAATGCAATCAAGTGTTACGGGAGTCGTTATGATACCGCTCCGTGACATCTCCACCCGCAGGATAGACCACTCTTTCATGTAATATATTCGTGTTGACAGAAGTCAAGTTGCCAACTATTCACAAAACTTGGAAATATTCACCAAAGTAGCGCTAATTGGTTAATAATTCACTATACTTAATTGGTTTGTTGGACAAGCACTAACCAAAAGATACAAGTTGTTATTTTGTGATTTTAAAACTTGATAATAAATTTATCAATTGTTGTTTAAATCTTTCTTTGACAAGCGTCGCATTTTCTTCAATAACGCGATGCGGCTGCCATTTTCATTAACACTATTTTCAACATGTTTTTGGTGATTTATTCTTGTTAATGTCCCATAATGTACTAAACTCTTAATGTCATTGTATTCTCATTTCCATTTACTAAGTTTTAGTAGATTTTTTTTCCCTATGCTAAGCCGGTAGTTTTGTCAGGATGCCAAAAACGTTTCTTCATATAAGATCACAATAATTGAAAGTCAAATAATTCAAAATTTTGTGCCGCGAGGGCATGAAAATTTATCGCTACTGGATAGGAAATTGTTTATTTGAAACATTTTTGGGGGGTTCTTAAGCCTAGTCGCTCTGAAGGACATAATACCTTAAAGTGTGGAGGCGACCGAGTCAAATATACGTACGAATATCAGCCTAAGTACCTTTCTGCTCGTGACCTATTGGTCAGGTTAGACTTGACTCCCCCCACCCTCTTCTCTTAACACCCATGCGACGGCATTGCTCACACCTCTTCACACGAATAAAAAAGACGGAAGATTTTCATTTATTTTGGTTCCCACCCCACATTTCCTAGTTTTTGGACCAACTAAAATCAGTTTATAAATACTTTTTTATTAGTTCTCTCGAGGTCAGTTATTTTAATTTTATGTATTTTCAAACTATAAATATGTACTATTTTGTAAAAAAATATTTCGACTTCAGTTTCATACAAGAAAATTTGATTGCTTGATTTATGTTGGATATAACGTGCAATAAAGTTTTTATTTTATGAATACTGCAAAAATGTCCTCAAATTTTCACATCAAAGATGATTTGAAATGCCCTATGGCTCTGGATTAGACGATTGACATCTCTCAATTATTTACGCACCGGACAACAGGCCACAAAACACTGAAGTTTAAAAAAAGTTCAAATTGAATAACGTACTCTTAAATGAAACTACGCTAATGAAGACTAATAAGAGAATTTAAGCATAGGCAATATAGGCAATTGCCTACGGGCGCCAAAAGAAAGTAAAAGAAAAATTATAACATTTGGAGAAAGAGTTCGATTTCTATATATGTGTTACTTTTTTAAACGTTCTCTACAAAAATGATATTCAAGATTTTCGTTGGACCAGTAAAGATTCCATATGGATTTGAAACTAAGTTATAAATGTTTTAGATAGGTTTATTTGAGGTTTTAGAAAGTTATGTTGTTTATACTACTTTGTACCTTATAATAATAAATAAGAATAATAGAGAAACAAAAAATATAATTATTACTTTGTTTATATATTATGTAAAAATTATATTAATTTTTCGAATAGATGAATATAAAATCTGCTCTCAATGGACGCTATATTTATATTTACTACTGTCTAGGGGCGCCTCCACTTCCTATACCCATTAAAAAGGGTTGAATATGACCATGCAGTGGAGTCGAAAATTACTCCCAGGGCAATGAGAACATACACATCTAAGCGGAACGTTCATCCATTAAACAACATTCCATTTGAGCGGAGAAATCACTGAGCGGATTTATATTTTTTTTGAGGTGGCAAAAATATCAGACCTCTCTCTATATCTACAGAGTAAGGTTACGATAGGAAAAAAGTGCACGAAATGTTTCCTGTAAAGGGTGACGGTAACAGTACAAAAATTTATGAGGTGACAAATCAAAAGCTGCGGATGACCGTAGAAACAATGTATCTTGACCATATCATTTCTCGTAACTCTTGAGATGATGTTCATACCTTGCCGTAAAATGCAGCTTGGAAGAAATGTAAAGGCCATTCCCGTAACATTGCTGCAATCGCCTTCTGTAACAGAGGAACATAATATTGTGATCGATGTGACAATGTGTCGAGACATTTGGTGTAGTGAATCTTAAGGTATAAACACAGAGAACATTCAAAACTGGATTATTGTTGTCATATACGTACGTGCCAGATGCTAATGCAATTATGCTGAACGCTATTCAGCTCCCAGGTTCTTGGCTTAAGGAACATCAAGACAAAAAGTTTCTACAGACATGTGTGGCAATAGATGATTATGGTATCATTGAGCTGATCTGATGATGGAGGTGGGAGGTACGCTCTTGAACTTTTTAATAGCAAATGGTGGGCTTGTCAAGTTTGGGTTCATTAATTTTAGTTGTCTTAAGCACTATTTATAATCACATTAATAATATAAAGTTTCTCACGAAATCTTTATTATCTACGACAAAGGTTTTGATTACACTGATCTCTGAACGACATGGAGGAAACTACATATAATGTAAAAAACTTAAAATATTAAAATATAAATATTAATGGTCACCTACATAAATGAAGCAAGATAAGTTATTGAAGCAAATAAATAAACAAATTGTTATACTAAAAAGTATTAAAAATAGCGGTAACTTTTTAAAACTAGCTTTTATTGAAAAGTTCAGTTCTAAAAAGGGAAATGAAGTTTGGTAAAATTGAAAATCAAAAAAATGTAACTACACGTTCAAAAAGTTCCCTTCTCAGTCACTCATCATAGGTGCATTCATTATAGTGAGGGTACATAAACGTAGATATTTTTAAAGTATGAAATAAGTTATAAAGATTGAGGCGTCCAGTGCCGGACTAATACTGTTATAAAATTTATTTTTAAAAATCTACATAATATACACACCGTTCCAGAATTGATGACATAAGAAATAAGTTTGAAAATATGAGTAAGCAATAATAAATATTAAAGATTTTTGAATTTAAACGGTTATTAATCTTGTGACAAAGCATATTAGGGATACAAAATTGTTAAATTCGCTTAATTTTATTTACTATTAACAAATACAAAAACATTTAATGAGTTATATAATGTTGAAAAATTACAGAGCTGAAAATTTAATCAGAAATTAAAATACTTAATTTATAATGAAATGAAAAGTAAAATAACACAAATATTAATTCGATTCATATGACAAGTGTTTGATATTCACTAATGAAATTAACGGATCTGTGATCTGAAATATTAAAAAAAAACTTACCATGTTCATGTTGTGTCATTGCCTTAAACAGTTTATTAGTTTTTTCTTTTAATTTTACCATAATTTTATATTATTTCATGTGGGGTATCTTCTTATCATATTTTTTTGTTTCATTCTGTAGATTTTATCTGTCGACCCTTACATTTTCTGCATGTTGTTAAAACATTTTTCTTCCTTGACTGCGCTCAGAATTTTAAATTTTGTAATATTCATCCTGGTTATTTCTTCATTTTTTGGTGAAAGTAGTTTTTAGGTTATATCCAAATAGGCCATTTTTGGGTTATTTACTTTTTATAGTGAGTGTTAATTTTTTATGCGCCGTGTAAGCACTTTTCTGTCGTAAATGAAAATAGTAAATATAATCATTAACATGTAGGAACTCTTTGGATTTCTCGTTGAACTGAATGGTAAGCGCGGATAAAATGCCATGTAAAAAATAATATGGAATTTTTTGCTGGTTTTTCTAGAACTGAGTGGGTTGAAGTGATTATTGTTGATTTGAGAGGCTTTTAAAATAGCATTACTTTTTATCAATTAATATCAATACAGTAGAAATTCCATTCCAAAATGAAAAGTCGAATCTGCGTAATTACACGAACAAAAAAATGAACAATAATGCTCTTGGGGAACAAGAAGAAAAGGATGAAACTATTGGAGGAATATCCTCGAAAAGCCAAGTCCAGTAATGAGGACATATATTCAAGACTCGACAAATGGTATTGCTGGTGCTGATTTCAAATTTCTTTTTATACCTCCTTTCAATGCAGTGGGATAATTTGAGTAAATTAGTGCAGGAAATATCTCAGAATTGCAGATTAAAAATATTGGTATAGTGCTCGGTTATCTATCGAGAGTCAGAGGAAAAATCTAATGTATAGGAAACTAAGTTTAGGAAATTTTGGACTCGAATGAAGAATAGCAAGGAAAACGCAGCAAAATATTGTTAAAGCAATGTATTGGACATGGCCACTTGAAGAATCTGGAAAATTTATTTAAGAAGTAATGAGAGACTTTTATTTAATGTATATTTGAAAACAAATTTTAATACTTATATTTAGAATAGTCGATCTCTTTGAAGCAAAATAATGAATTCCGTCCTTCTAAATCACACAAAACTTACGGTCCCTGAACTGTTTATTTTTAAAAAGACCATTTTCTTACTTCTCTAATGAGAGATTTAAACTCCAAAGATATTATCAATTTTGACATCTGTTAAAATACTATTTTTCCTTTATATTGCGTGAAAATTTTTTATACAATGTGTTCGCAAGGAAAATTTATTTTTGGCATGAATTCAATTTTCAAAACAGCAATGTAAATAGGATGTTGGCTCGTCTGGTTCTGGAAATTTTTTGTACGGTGCATGAAATCGCGAAAATTCCAATGTTTTGTTTTTGACATTAGATGGAGAAACGAGTATTATTCAGCTTCATATAGTAATAAAGGGTTTTTGTTGAATTACCATAGGTAGAATGTATGTTACAACATGAAAGCAAATAAGTCGGAAAAATAAAGTAAGATTGAGAAGTGGAAGAAAATACTAGTGTTCAATTAAGAAGTTTTACCGGTGATATTTATGAATTAAGCTGAATTTAAATTGATTTGTATTAGTATTTATGATAATATTTGTAAAGGTTTTTGTAGAACTCGTCGAACGTTTGCTCATGTATTGATTCAACATCTTCACATAGTTGGNAACGGTGTTATTGGTGTTTCGTCTCTATTTTAACTGTTTTTTCTCGCATATATTCCTATATAAGTTCAACATATTCTCTAACGAATCTGGGTCGTTAGAATATATATATATATATATATATATATATATATGTATAATAAAATTCTAGGTTGTGAGATAATTGGTATGATAGCATTTGAAAATAACAACGATGAGGGTGATATTAATACTGGAGATTATTCCGTAGTGTTTCAGACTTTCCTTCACAAACATAGCACATAAAACACGCTTATGTGTAACTCGCAACAAGTGAACCAAAAATTTCTGGTTTTATAAAAAAGGAACATGTGCATCAACTGAACATGTTCTCTACCAGAATCGTGAATGTGAGGTTAAAACATACCATAAGAAGTTTTCATTGAATTTACGTAAAGCTCAACTTATTTCGGCAGTTTATTTTTATTCATTCTTTAGACGTGCTATCTTTATACAATTTCCAGGAAAAGAACAAGTAAGCCAATTTATCATGTTGCCATAATATAACAAAAACTAATTTACATATATACCGAGATTTCATTGAGGAACTGAGTCGATAAATTTAACTTTATCAGTATTATCTACACTGTCATCTGCTGTGTCCTGGGACATCGCATTTTTATTCCCAGGTCATTTTGAACTAATGTTCTCTTTGCTCCTTAATCTTTCTATCGTAATCTTGAATTTCAAATAATGATTGAAGAGGAAAATTAGTAATTTCTCAGACAACCTCGTTAGGTATTGAATCTACATCATTATCTTTTCGAGTCCACCGTTCTACCGAGGGAGCTACAGAAATGTTGAATATTATCATAATTGTTCTTGTGGTATTGCTTCCTTGGTTTACAGAATAATAATATTTATTCATTGGAATACGATTTGTTTTCACCTACGAAGTAGCTATGAATAAAGTATTGATCATGATTTGATGAGTCATTAATTATTTGTTTTGTTTTTATTACGTTGTGTTTCACTTGTAATTTACGTAGTTTCAGTTTTCATAACGAACGAAGCATTTGGAAAAGAATCTTATTTCGGCCAAAGTAACTGTACAACATCTTTGCTTCAGGATGGTTGAAGAAGACGTACAGTCAGTGTCGAAAGGATGGAACATCTACATCGGCGGAGATCGTGTGACTTCAAGTTCATGCACTAAATGGAGCCTCAGATGAATCTGCAATGGGAAAAGATCAAAAATAGTAGAAATTTGATTTCATATCAATAGTTGATTTTATTTTAATGGTAGCAATGGTGCCTGACATTCTATTTACATTTTTCCTCTGTATAATATTTTTGCTTTGATTTTTATATGGATATTTATAGCTTATGAATTTAGTAGTCCCTGTCTTATGGAAAGCATTTTGATTATCTTCTTTCTTTGCTTTTTCTCACATTAGAGGGTATTCGTAATGCTTGATGGTACATTCCCTTGCTGCTTATGAGTGATGAGAAAGTAGAGATTAAAGAATAGTAAAACGATAATACGATGAAATATGGAGTTACGTTATTTTCTTAAACATAGTGCTTGAAGTTGAACTCCACAATCCATCCACAAGGCAAACAATCGGCCTTTCTGCGTCTTGTTTACTAAATGTAAATAAATAAATAAATACATTTCTTGTCAAAAAAAAGCAGTACAAACAGCGTGTAATCACGTGGAGGACAATAAACTAATTTACTCTCCGGAAGCAAGCAAAGGACCATCCCACCAATTCCGATTAAGGGCCTTAAGGCAGAGGCGGGTTTTCCTTGATCAAACGTACCCCAAAATATTGATCGTACACCCCTACGGATGGAAAGTATGAAACAGGGACTCCTCGTATCTTTTCAAACTATACCGAAATATTTCAGATCACAATAAATGTTGCCTTGATAAAGCTTCCTCCATTTTATTATAAACGTCCACACAACTTCCTCCTTGACATTCAAGTCGATTAATCTCCTTGGTGTCGTTTGATGACCGCATGCTTACAAGAAGCATGAACTAGTCTTGATTCTAAATATTTCAAATATATCACATCAGAAAAGAAGCCATGCTTGCCATGGAGCTTAAATATTAAGCATCGTCATTATTTGCATCAACGGCAGCTTAATACGATGGATATGTCATCTGTCTTGAATTTGGATATTGCATCGGTAAGGTCCAGTTTTTGTAATATCTGTACGTTACGTGACTAATATAACAGGAGGGTTGTTAAACGTATTTAGTTCATGTAAATTATAAATTTAATGTATCATTTACGTTTTAAAAGAAAAAAATACTTCGCTCAAAATAATTCTCAAATTGTTTCAAATGCTGCCCTTAAGGGGGTGAAATATAGAAGGAGGTCAATTAAATTGCACGCTAACTGACTCTTCCTAGTAGTAATCCTTCCGGTCGGACTCGACAGAAGAAAATTGCCACATGAGTCAAATCAAGTAAGGAACATATACTTCATCTTGCTCAGTGCAGGTTTAATTTTGTTACATTTAAAATAAGCGAAATAATGCGATGGAAACAACATCAAATTCGACAAAAAATAAAAATAATATTGGGCTGATATATTGGGATGGATAAACAATTAAAACGTATTTATTTGTATTATTTTATATTAATCATCTTAAAGTTGGTTCCGTTTCGTGTAATATTCATCGCAAGTGACTCACGTAATCACAAGACAAAGATAGATGTCAGAGGAGGCAAGGACACAGATGTGCTAGAGTCCAGGCGCCAACCACCGGTTAACTGAACAGTTTTCGGGGGCAATGAAACTTTTATGTAAATCGAAGTAAATGGCGAGCTCTCGTGAAATTTTGATTGGATTCTAAATGTTACGAAATATGATTCTCAATGTTCGCTGTGAATTATCGAACATACCATTTTGTTCACACACCTGTTTGGTTACAATATTTTACACACACTGAACATAGTGAAACTTTGATGTCTTCTTGGAGCAAATTTTGTCAAGTGCCTGAAGAGATCTCCAATTTTTTTGACACGATTTCTCTACATTTCATAATTCTGAAGAAGCACGTCTTTATTTGGATGTGTGTAGATACTGATCTTTATACATAACTAATTATTGAAAGCAAAACTAAAATATTTGACCTTGACATCTAAATTTTTTTCACAAGAGCATCTTTGAGTCACGTTTATTTTATAAACGTATTTTATAACATTTTATAAACTTGCACGAACACGTATTTTATAAACTGACATATTATTGGATACATACGATGTTAGTTCTGTTTTGGGGTATACTTCGGTATTTTGGTAGACCGTGTTTTATTCGTTAGCATGCTGAGGAATATGTTTCTTAATTTGGATTGTACCACACGACATTTATAGTGCTTAGAAAGTTGACATCGATTGATGCGAATACTTATAGAAAATAAATATTGAAATTAAATTTACGTTATTCAGGGAGATTACAATTAATAATTTTAAGATGGAAATAATTGTTACGAAAATTCTACATTTCTGAATAGTCTCAAGTAGGATCTGATCTTAAAAGGTTCGTCGTGCTCTCACTGTCTATTTGTGCCGACGCAGTTTCATACAGTCTGCATCCTCAGAAAATCCCTTTAAGTTAGTAACTAGGGAACGCTCCTGGTTAGCAGAGCAGATCCTTAGTGCTGTTACTGCCATCTGGTGTCAAATAGTGCTGTTACTGCCATCTGGTGGTTATTCATAGAGTTAGTGTCTAGTCTCCTGCCACCAGGGGGAGGGAGACCGCCGTAAGGGAGGAAAATATGGCGGTGACAACGTGGTATTTACTCTTTTGTGTAGTGTACATGCTTCATTTTTTAGTACAATGATCGAGGAGTAAAGAACCGGCATTCAGACATTTATCTTCAATTCTATCTGTGTGAATGTAGCTATCTTCGAGACGTCTTCAGCAAATGTTTTAATCAAGTGGCGAATCCGATTCAATGCGCTTCCACCTCATGTTCAAGCAATGTTGTAGTGATCGCCTTCTTGTCATATATTCATGCTTGGTGTTAGTGAATCCATTTCACTAACAATAATAAATGTAACTTTTTAACTTGAACGACAAACGGGTAAGGTTCTAGGAAATAGTAATGTGTCCAGTAACTTATTTATTATTCTCTCGTGTCAATATGAAATTCTGACATTGTTTATTTAGACCCTAATCCATGCTCTTATATTTGTTTCCTGTCAGAACGAAAGAAAACCACGAACTGTTGAGACGAAGACATACATTACGAGGGCGAAATGAACCTCGCCGAGGATGGAAATAGTTTTAAACTCTATAATCTTTACATTTCATCCAGGATATATTCACAACACAACCTCTCTCTTCGGAGAGTCCCAACCGCCCCGACGAGTATCCGGGGTCGAGATAGGTGTGGAGTTAAAGCACGAATCCTGTTCAAATGCAGTTCTCCTCTGGCAACAGAGGTTTGCGGATCTAACCGCAAGACTGAGCAAAATTATGTAAAATCGATACGTGAAAAAATTGTTTTTTTTCATTCAACTTTCCTTTTTTTCGTTCTACTTGGGAATTTTTTTTTGAACATACACAGTTACATTAATCTTATCCACATAATGTTTTGTGATCATCGTTTTTAAACTCAGTAGTAATTTTTTGGAATATGGAAAACCCATCTTTTACTATTAAACGAGCAACAATTGTTAAAGTCTGTATGTGTCAATTATTTTCTCGAGAACGACTTCAACAATTTTGACTACTAGGAGTATTTTGGGATGCAAACGCTGTCATGGTATTATTCCTGAGTGAAATTGTTTCATTACGTTGCTTAATATTAAAATATAAATATGTGGATTCCAAAATACATAGAATTACATTGCTCACATTGGCAAAGCTCGAATGAAAAAGTCAAGACCTCTAGAGATGTTGGTATGAAAAATGAAATGAAATCAGCATTTTCTATTTACTCTCTCTGTTACATCTGTCTAAGTACGAGGAGACAAACCGTTACAACTACAATAGACAGAGAACAATTACCAGCTACTTACTACAGAAACAATTACTACAGAAATACTTAAGCAATTTTCAACAGAGAGAATCTCGTTCACCTAAATTTGTTTGATTACATTTACAAGTTAAAGATAGTGAATGCAGGTCAAATTGGAATACTTAAGTTAAATTATTAACTTAATTTAGGAAGAAATGACGATGAAAATTACATGACTTCATTGTTCTCTATGAACAGCACATTGGTAACAAAGTTGCTTAAAATAATCCAGGGACAAGTATTTAAAAATTTGTACAACCTCCTCAGAATATTTTTTGCTTGATATCCTCATGGAATTTCTTGATTGGAATGTATACTTCAAATTCATGTACTTTTATAAATTTTGTAAATCATTTCCTGTTGAAAAACTCACTTTTTTTCAAGAAACTTTACACCTGGGTCAGTAACATTTGTGACTATTTTTTGATCATTTTCTACTTTTTTTCTTCTATGTCTCATTGTGGACTAATATAAACAAAATATTAGTAGCAAACTGTTAGTATAGGTTGATTGTTGCAATTAGAAATGTAAAACACCAGATACTTTCATCTCTGAGAGTGTTACAGACGAAAGAGAGAGAAACGACAACTTTTTCGAGAATCTCGTATATTGATGATATTGAAGATCATCACAGTTAATATTGTTCATGTTTATTTATATTATTCAGAAAAATGTTTAGGTTTATTCATTAATTAAATCATTGCACTTTTAGAGTTATAGTGACATTATATGCCATTTTAGTGGCAATATAATGTGATTTGTGAAAGCAAGTTTACTGTTAAATTCCATGTATTATTTTTGTTATTATTTTGATGGTATTTTTTAACTTCTACGCAGTATTTATACGGTGTGAACTCTTCTTCTTCTCTCCCTTTTGCCTTTCAGCGTCGGGTGGGGAATTTAAGATATCCCTTCTTATCTGTAGCCTTGTGCGATGCCTCTTGTGTTGTCAGTTCTCTTTTTCTGCATAGTTCGCCTGCATGCCTTTCCCAGATTCCTGGGGATCTTCCCACTACTCTTTTCCACTTGGGGTCATGCATTCAGCCTTATTTTTCGGTGGTTTCCCATTTTTGTTACATTTTATACCATCTAGGGTTTGCGTTAGTGGAGTTTGCTCTCGTTCTTCTCTTATTTGTGAGTTTTTTATTCAGTTTTTTGTTTTTCCCTGGTATTTTGCGAAGAAACTACATTTCTGAAGTAGTTAACCTGCTTCCCATTCTTTTATTGATAGGTAGATTTTCTGTAGCGTACTTTATGAATTTCATATAAACCGCGTTAAATATTTGTAACTTGGGTTTGATTTCTATCTCATGTTCAGAACATTATTGTAGAATTGGTTGTAAATGTTGGCCTTTTCAGTTCTATGGTTTATTGCGGTATTATGTCTACCATCCACTGAAATCATTGTACCTAGGTATTCGTATGTCACTACGTGTTAATAGCTTACCATCCCAGAATACTTAAATTTCCTTTCTGACCCTTACTATATGCATAACTTTGCTTTTGAAGGTATTAATTTTCATTCTCCTATCTTGTATTGCCTCTTGCATTTTCTCTTCATTACCGGCGACTAACCGATGATAAATCACTAGTCCAAAATAAAGCTTCCGATACCGCGAATAAAACACTGGTCCGATATTTGTCGAGTAAATAAATCAAATGTTTGTAATGGTCTCATATTTCCTGACGAAGAGAAAAGTTACTTATTTCCTCATCGTGACATTAAGCACTCTTATCTGGTAGTTCTTGCATGAAGATATTTTTAATAACATTTTAAAATTTTTACTTTCATTTAAATGAAGTCATATGATTTGGCTGCTCTGAATTAACACTCAGTTTAACATTATCTGACGAGAATTGTGCGTAGCAGTAGAAATTTGCGTTTTAATAATATTTGTTGGATATAGGGTAAATCTAGCCGAACTAGACCTCTGGTTTGACTAGTACCTATTGTCCCTGTACCAAATCCCAGATACCTGAGTAATGGATCAGACTATGCGACTTAGGAGGGAGGCCGATTCAAGAAGAATCCCCGAACGGTTGCTCCTCAAACGTTGACAGGGGAACCTGTCTAACACGAGGAGTAACCTCACGCGAGATTCCGACGATCAATCGTCTCACGTTGATGAGGGAACCCATCTAACAGGAGTAGAGTTTCGAAAGGAACTCGTCGTAGCCACGGCGGCAATCGTGGGGCGGGGTGTTGTGGTGTGTACCGCTTGGCACTCGTCCTTAACCACAAGATCATCATACCCCACCACAGACCCCTGGGTCAAAGATCGACTCTCTTGGAGAGATAAGTGGTAGAAAGATTCGCAAGAATCTCCGAACGGCGACTCGTCTCCGTTAACAAGGAAGCTTGTTTAATACCGTAGACCACTCCGTTACAGTGGACTCGGCGCAGCCACGACGTAGAGAGGAGCAGTCCCATCTATTCGTGGGGGAGCACGGATTGACTACTTGACGGGCTCTCAAACCGGATCTTACTTGCAACTCTGGATCTCGATACACATAGAAGTAAGGAATCTCGCAAGAGACCTCGGCGGACACCCATCCACCGCTGATAGGGCAACCTTTCTAACATTGGTAGGACTATAAAGTTGTGACCTATTGGGACGGCCACCGCGCAGTATAGTCTGGCGAAGTTACCGCGCTGAGCTCCCAACTCAACAGGTGCAGGCGACAAGCGGACCACTGGGCCTTCTCCTATCCTCGGTTTTTTACCCAATCATAGGCCAACAAATTGGGCAACAGATCAATCCAGACGCGATCTCGTAAGTGGTAGGAGGGATGACAACCCTCCGAGTGTCACTCAGCACTTTAAACCGAGTAGGCAGGGAGGGGCACTAGCCCTTATGTGCTTGCACCTGTCGCCCCTATCTGGGTTGGAATTTGTCGGGCAGAACGGTTCCCCCACCTGTGGGGTACGGGAAGGAGGCTCTGGTCTCCGATCTGTGAACAGGATTGCTGCTCGACTACCGGTAGACATTTGGGCTAGGCACATCTCCGCCCACCATAGCGGATGCTGGGAGAGGCGGTTTCCTGCCTCGATGTTTGCGGGCATCCTCCCACGTCCCGCCCTGGGGGCAACCCCTGGACCGACATCTCTGCCCAGTTCGCTGGATGAGAGGAAGGGATCCTTCAGTGAATAGCTTTGCTAATAGACTGGGGCTAAAAGGGATAACGGTAAAGTTGAGGTCCGTAAGGATGTGCTAGGCTCAACGACTCCATTAGCAATATCGGGTAAATCATAATGAAGAAATAAAATATGAGACTGCATATTACGATTCACTGAAACGTATTTTAAATTTTTATTCCATCCATCAAATGTGAATGTTGTTTGGTACCCCACAAAATCATGGAATATCAATTTAAGTTATTATTTCCCGCGTCTATTTTCTATTAGATTCTAATACATTTTACCTATAAGGTTACAAAAGTTTTGTTGATTCGTGAATATTAGCAATTTGACGATGTGAAGATGGAGGACATGGATCGTTGATTGTGGAGACCGTGCTTCTGATGTTGGTATTGACGTTTTACTTCGCTGAAATGTTTACTGCTAAATTTCGTGACCCCTATCTCATATGAATTCAATTTTCAGTTAAACTCTGTTGATCCAAACCCTGCTAGTCCGAAAACCCGAATAAACCGATCCGACATGAACGGTTGAAAATTGCAATATTGCAATTAAAAATATGTAAAAATAATATCAATAAACTAAATTTATTTCAGCATTCATATTCTATACAATTAAAAAAACTTATTTAAAAAATATTACATGCAAATAATGTCGCGAAACGTTTTAATTCATTGATTAATACATATGTTCAACGGTTATCTGGAAATACGTTATTCTGAGGAAAGAGAGGCAAAAATTTATCCCTTTTTGGTGCTCCCGAAAAAATTGGTTACATTAAATTGCATTTAAATATTTCTTATATATAATTTTATAAAATTTCAAGTTTCCTTTACATACACGCTTATTTTTCTATATATTTCGGTATTTTGGGTAATCCCAATTTTTGTTTATCCGAACAGGCAGTGGACAGAATTAGTTCGGCTTAGCTTCTGTCAATGTCAATAATTATTCTACAGGACGTATTCTTTGTTGTACACTAGCTGATTACCCAGCGTTGCACACGAGTTATCTCAGACCAATACTCTTTTATTCAGAGAAAAATTAAATCTATCTATATTGTAAGTTATACTTACAAGTTTTTAAAAACGTATGTACAGCATCCTAATTTTACAAATTTATATAAATTCAAATTTTATACAAAACTTGACTGTATACACTGCACCATCTCGCGGGAGGTGCCGGTTGAATTTTCGCCTCCGAGGCATGACCCGACTGCACCATTTCATTAAAACTCTTGTAAAATTTAAACTATTTGTCGAAATTTTACGATTTAAAAACGTTTCTTTATCTTAGTTAAATGAAAAAACAAATAACATAAACAAATAATCCGTTAAAATTGATGATGATTGATTTTTTCCCCTTCTTTTATTACTTTCAAATAGAAGTATTTTAACACTTCAATTTAAAAAAAACGTTTTATCGATAATTTAGGTTAATGTTTGTGGATAAACATGCTGTCGCGGACTAATTTGTAGAACTCTTTGAGGCAAACAATATCGTCATGCATTGTTGTCATCTATCTCTAACCGTTTAGGCAGCGTAAGCGAATACAACTCCTTTTTTTTCGATTTCGTTTCGACTTTTATTGTCAAGATCCATTTTAATTTTTGTTATCACACATTTTAAAAATAAAAGTTCCGAACATCTAAACTATCTTCTTGCCAAATTTCACCAAGCTCGGTTCAGTGGTTTAGTCGTGACCAGGTAATAGACAGACACACTTCGCGTTTTGTATTTATATATTAGTGCTAGCACATCCGCAAAGGAAATACACCACTAAGCATTTGTATGTAATTGATAATTACATTTATCTTATTGTGGCCATTCATCAACACGTGGGATAGCAATGAGTGATGAGTTGGGTGGTTCTGGTGCGTCCGCCTTCGTTCCATTCAGGATGTGAGCTGCAAAGAGAGAGGAGTTCCCTTCAGCTTCAAACCTTTCAGGAGAAGGATTCCCGTGACCATGGCCTCACTGACCAGGACCACGCGACCTTCAGTTTACAAGCAAATCGATGTTTTACGCTCGATTCTCATACACTTTGTTATACTTCCTATTGGAAATGATTTGTGGTTTTTCTCAATTACTTGTGGTGTTTGTAAACGAAGGAGTCGATTTTGTTCTCTAGGTAAATTCTAGTTACATATTTAAGGATCTATGTATAAACCTAGTTCATCTTTGAACAAGTATTGTTCGTCTTACTGTGTCGTAAAGTTATGCCACACTTCAATGATTTTTTCCGATATAGTTATTGTCTTTTTATCAACCAGAAATGATATTAATATTTAGGGTAGATTTATTACTTCTATTCACTTTATCGTCAAAACACATCTGCGGGACTTATAATTTATATTATTACATCAAGTAAATTCCTACTTTAAAACAAGAAATATCTGTAATAATATTTTATGTTTATGGATGCAACCGCGTATTTAACTCTCATACTATCACTCTTTTCGTTGACTTCGGTTCTCGTAGGTTTTCTTTCCTTTTCCGAAAAAAATTCTAGGTTATCGTTGGTTGCCTCGAATTTTCTCGACGTGCCTACGTGACCTGCTGATTCTGCGAAAACATGTAATGATAATGACTTATTCCATTTTAGGCAAATTTCAAAGAGGTGAAAGAACGAGCAGCTTTGGGCAGTGGACAGCTTCGTATCCGATGCGGGTCCACTGACTATGAATCTGATTCTGTTGCCAATACAGCAAAAAAGGGAAGTGACCTTGATAGTCTAGGTCCGTATGGAGAGGATTTTAAATATTTATTAAATTTGTGCATTAGTCACTAATTCTTTATTAATNTATTAAGTCATATATATATATATATATATATATATATATATATATATATATATATATATAAAATTGGGAATATATACATTTTGTGTATACAAAGCATTATTTGGAGACACTGATTCATATGGAAATAATTGCCCAACGAAACCCGCGGTATCAGTGTACTTTTTTTCTCTCATATACATAGTATATAGAAAGTATGGTAATAGTGAAAAAATTCGAAAGAGAGATTTCGACGGAAATATCCATTTTGGCGATCCCTGATTATGAAAAAGTTGTTTTTGGCATAACGTCCGTCCGTCTGTTCGTCTGTGCGCAGTAATTCTGAGTAAACGGATAAACCAATATCATTCGCATTTTGTATTTACGGTAGAATTTACTTGTGTCGATGCACGGGCTCTCATTATTTTTTACTTTAAAACAAAGGATACTTCACATGAAGAAACAAAGTACTTTTTTGAATGTTTGTCAAAAAAGGTTCAAGAATTTGCTTAATTTTTTGTAGGTAAAGTACTTTTAGTATGCATTACATCCGCATTAGTGGTATTTCGCTGGAAAGTTTGGTATAGACGCAGTAAAATAATTTCTGTCTGCTACACTTACACACTAGTTTACTGTTTCAAGAAACATGAATAATATTTAGCAGTGTAAATGGACCAAGCAGACAGAATACACTTTTCGTAAATTGAAATGAAAGATATGATAATGATAAAATACATAGGAGATATAATGATAAAATATTTATAAGACTGAGATGTCGCTATATGATTTGTAATAATATTCTGAATATTTATTTTACTTTCAAATTTCAAATAAAAGACAGTATTAAGTTCATCAAGCGACTTTTAGCACTAATGGAGCAATGGAGCACTGGAGGACGACCAAAATATAGAGGAACACGCCAGAAATGACCCTTCTACTATATAATTCTTTCTCACTATGCTACAGACGAAGAAAAGTATATGAGTGCATTGGTTTTGCACCACTAGTTTTATTTGTAAATGGGAAATGAAGCTCATCTACATGCGGCGATAGGAGTTATGACGAGGGTGGTAGGGACTTTTATTAGTAAGGTGGACCGGTTTGCTGGGTATATCAACAACTTAGCTCACGCGGAGGTGTTATTAGGGGTAGTTAGTAAGAGTTAGTGTTACTAGGGGTAGTGATACTAGGGGAGGTGGATAAAATACGTTCGCTTTTCAATTGCCACAGCTATATGAACTGGGACATTGAAGTGAAAAGCTACAATTTTTTTCTGGTCCTGCCGGGATTTTAACCCAGAGAGACCCTCCAGAAGGCTCTCAATGTAACGTAACAAGGATCTGATTGTACGCATGAATTTTGAAGCGTTGGATTGTCAAGTGAGGCTTAGAGGATTGTAAGAGTGATTTAATTTATTTCCTTAATTCCTTCATATCTAACCATACATCACTATCTTTAATGAATAAATAAATTTATTGTCAAAAACAGTTACAACTGCGTGTGACCACGTGGAGGACAATAGAGGAATTTACTCTCCGGAAGCAAGCAAGGGACCATCCTATCAATTATGATCAAGTGTCCTAAGGTAGAGGTGAAATTATCATTTTTGCACCCTCTCCCCTAAGCGAAGAATAAAAGTAGTTCGCTATATGTTATAATATCAGCAGAATACCAATAAATTTATATTCAATATAATATAAAAAAGTTATTTATGAAATATGTAATATTATCAATTAGTTGAATTATTCAGAAAATATTAATTCTTAACTATTAAAATGTAGAGAGAAATAAAATCCTCCTCTACCTGAACAAAAACCGGAGAAAAACCCTGCCCAGGATAAGTATACAGAATTAATGTAGACATCTCATACCTAGTATTCATAACACAAAGCGTAATATTCACCTACATCATAATATTCATCTCGCCAAACCCGCAGTGTATGACGTAAGAGAAGGAAGAAGTGGAAGTATCCGTGGCTTAAGTCATGGCACATTGTCTTCGCCTTTGATCCTCAACAATGACACCTGTTCTAGAAGCTTCTGAGGAGTTTACGTAACCTAACTTTCAGTTCCGGAAAGTCCATATTAAAACGCTTTTTCCACTTTGCCATTATTCGCCTGAAAACAAAAGACTCAACTAAAAGTTCTTCCTTCCATTCACTTTCCCAGAGGAGTGACGCTCAGAGCAGCAAACACAAGACTTGGAAGCAACATTAAAGGGATTTCAATTTGATCAGAACACGACGAAGTTCTGATTCAGATTGTTTCAAATATCTTTAATCATCTAAGAAGGAGTTTTAATGACGTCTTTGAAGTTTATTTGCTTTTAAACTGTAAAATTACGAGAGTATAATTATACACTTCATATCAATGAAGTTAGTAATTTTTTCTCTTTTTACTCTCTCAAAGCTTAGTAGAACTAGTCGATTTGTAGTATTGAAAAATTATTTTGAAAGATTTTTCTGTAGTACATGCTTTTGCTTTTAGAATGGACAACCTTCAATAACAGAATATTTACGAAATAAAGAAACTTGAATCTTAAATTTTATCTCGAGTTAAAATAAAATTAAGTAGTAAAATTAACGAATAAATAGAAAAGTTCTAGTGTAAGTCTATTTGTTTTCGCAACTGTTTTAGTTTCCAAATTTGAAAAATAACTTTTATTAATACCAAAGAAAATAGCTGATTTACGATAAACATTCAATTTCATTGAATTTGTATGAAAATATATAGCCCTGCTGGATAGCAGGGAAAGAAAAGAAAAAAATTGTATCATAATACATACAAATAGTAGTTTAATGAACAGTTATGACTTAGTTACGAGGACAGGTAAATTGTTTTGTTTTTATTTATAAATAGCTTTAAAAATAGAACACAACTTTATGATATATTGAATATCGATTATTTTTTTGTATTACTTCAGACGGGTATCATAACATAAATTTGTATTTTGAGGATTCCGGAAAACTTCAAAGTTTATGCAAATTTTCGCGATATTTTAATATTTGGATTAAACTGTTAGATGTGTACTATGAAAGGGAAACTGTTTGTTCCAATTTATATGATGAACTTAAAATCAAACTAGCTAAATCTGAAAAATATTCAATGTAATTAACATTCAGTACGATAACATCACCGTTAATTTTTTTAGTCAAGACTATATTATTCACTAGCATAATATGGCTTTTCTAGTCTCCCCTGTCTTCAATTAGAGTCAAATTTAACTCGGTTCTATATCTAGCATTATTAACCACGCAAGCAGGATATCAGAACGATTATGAATAGTATTTGAGAATATTCCAAGGAGTATTACGTAACTCGCTTTCAATTACCAGCACGGTCAGGGGCGTCAGAGCTGTCATTTGTTCTCAAGTAGTTAAGTAGCACACTTTGCAAATAAACGAGTGAAGTAGCTTCTGTTTTTGGTAAAATATTTAAATGCAGTTATTTCGGAAAAGAAAAGGTAAAGATGAAACCATAGGAAATTGTCGACAGTTATATTAATGCTCTTCAGTTCGATGCTTCATTTGTGCGTCTTACTCCGTCCTGTTAAGCAGAAAAGGAATGACGATTTTCTGGGACGTTAGCGTATTAATGTATAAGACGGTTTGCAAACTTGCCAATCCCACGTTTCTATGTACAAGATTGTTACCAACTTGTATCTCGTTGGCCTCACTGTGCAACCGAGGTGGAGGTTCCGCTGCTAAAGATACGTCACGGTCACGGTCGGGAGGCGGCGTTCAAAGGGAGCGATTCGTGTGGGAGGCCGGGAAAACCAAGTGATCGGGAGGAGATACGAATTTCGAAACGAGATGTTGGTAGTTTTTCTTCTTGCTTTTAGCATTTGAAACCAATCTTTTTCTTTTTCCATGACTCATCAGCGATGCTATAATACTATAGATATTTCTTTGCGATACCTTTCTAGAGTTAACTCGACATGTTTTAAGGGATAATGGGAGTAAAAAATAAACATGTCACAATAATAAAAATTATAATAAAACTACTCCATCTTCATTTTGATCTTTAATTGTCTTATACCTTCCCTCCTTATAGGCCAGTACATGTAGATAAAAAAGGAGGGTTGATGGAATAAATTCGGACAAAGTTGGAAATCATTTCAATATCTTCATTTGGTCTCAAATACATGGAATCTGGCTTTGCACCGCCTCAGGAGGTTTTCATAACTTTTTACAGCCAAAAAATCACAAACTTTTTGTTTTTTTTTCAATTTTTTGACTATATCTCGGAAACAAAGTGTTGCACAGAAACTTTTACTCTGACTAAAATTAAAGAGCATTTCATTCTACACCAAATGAATGCCTCAAATTTTTATTCAGTTCCGTGAATTACCTGCAATAGTCGATCAAAGAATCCCATTTTTTGATAATTTAGTGAAAAAAGTTGTTATAGTAATTTTCAAATCTCTCAAACTTCGCAATCACTTCTTCAATCAAAAAACTTTCAGCATTAAAGTAGTAGAGCATTAAATATTTAATTCAAAAAACACCAAAATTCTCAATTTTCGAGTCTTCTTTAAGCATATATTCACGAAAGGTGTTTAGAGACGTTTTCGCTTAATCACTTCTTCCTGTTGGCATTGTGGATGTCATTGACTTATCAACTGCAACAGTTGCGGCAGAAAATTATTGCTCAGCAGGTGCTCGACTCTTTCGATGCTCTTGGCATCAGTATCATCAGTGTAACCATCAAGAACAGTGGTCGTTCCTTCATAATTATAATAGTTTTCTTTGTATTGCACATATTTCCAAAGGATTGCTGAAAATGTTTTCTTCGACTGCCACACCACTCGATGTAATAAAAACCCACCGTCAACCACGAATGTAGTATCAGTGAAGTCGACATCTTCCGTTACCACAAATAACAGATCATAGAAGACTGATATTTTCGTTTTTCGCATTCCGCTGTCGTCAAACACGAACAGTGGATAAGGAAACAACAATAGATTTTTGTAGAAGATCTCAATAAATTCAACGAACATGTTTTGTGATGCCAAGCCACTGCAGTTTCTGGGTTAGAAAAAAGACTGATTCGTATTAGACCTTTTTCATTCTCTTTTCTTTCAGCCAACAGGAAGAAGTGATTAAGCGCAGCAATTATGAGTGAATCCTTAAATCTCAAGTTTCAACACGATAAACTGCCCTCTTCTCGAATTCAGGTGAAAAGTCTAACTCACATATCTCACAGTTAAGCTTAAAAACAAATTGAGGACCACTAGGCTTCAGAGCACGACTACCACTTTCATCGTGCGCTCTTCACTTCCCCTTCAAATAGTTCCCTACATCTTTATACATAGTAGTGGAGTAACACGTAATTCAACAACTTTCCACATAGAGAGTTTAGGAAGATAAGGCGAAACGTCTCTAGGATACTCTAAAATTGAGCAAACTTGGGAAATTCAGTGTTTCATGAATTTAGTATATGATGTCCTAGTACTCATACTTTAATGCTGAAAGTTTTTTGATTGAAGAAGTCACTGTGAAGTTTGAGAGATTTGAAAATGACTGTACAGAATTTAATGGGGAAAAATTGAAGTACATCTTGGTTTGAGGTAAGAGGGTTCGGAGGACCAGAAATGTGATGAGATGGGAGTAGAACTATGGACGTGCCAACTAAATAATTTAATAACATGAAAATGAAAGTAGCAAATAAACCATGCAAATAATGAAATCAGTGAAATAATATAAAACTAAAAATGTAGATGACTTGCTGCGATGAGGTGGAATGATGGTATGAGGTGAGTCTCCGCATGCCATGTGGTTCAGCCATGACGTAGATCGAACGGCTGGAGTTATGTTGAGGTGATGAGTTTCGTGGAAGTTGAAGGACTGGATCCACGTTGTACGAATGGATTACGGTCGAAAGCATCAGATGGGCTGCAGGTGAGCGCGCGATATTACTTGACCGTATCATCGATTCGTGGGCAGCCTAGTTGTGAAGAGGAATATGAGTCATGATGTCTGGTCGAGGACGATTCGGAGACGTCGGCGTGGTCGCCAGATGAGAAGTGATGAGCGATGAAATGATGACTGCCTGGGAGAGTTATGGCAAGTGAGAACGATCGCTAGTGGGAGGCTTACTTCTTAGCAGAGCGCTGAATGCTCGCTGGCTCGCTCGATCGATCGATAGCGTGACGTCACAGGTCGATCGTGTATCGATCGTCCATCTTGCTTGATGGATTGGATACGTAAAGTTAAGATATTTTAAATTATTCCGGCGGGAAAATATGGAATACAGTTCCGCGGATTTCATGATGATTTAAAAGACTCGTTTATTTATTTAGTCCAACCATTTCGTTCACCACTTTTTGAAATGCGTGAATTTTTAATGATCCTATGGGGTTTGAAGAAATAGTTCATAGAAGCTCAACAATCGAGAGATGTCACTCAATAGGCACAAAAAGCATCGAGTCCATAGATTGTTCACTTTCTCTATATTGCGATATCCAACCAAATCGTTACAATGACTATTCAAACGTTTTCCGCTAAATTGCTAAAAGCTGGTGTTTTTTGATCGGTCATTGCAGGTAAACCACTGAACTGAACTTAATGTTTGAGGTATTCATTTGGTGTAATGCAAATTTAATACTTTTTAGTTTTAGTAATTTGAGAAATTTGGTGTTTCTCGAATTAAGTATTTGATGCCCTACTTCTTTGATTCTGAAAGTTTTTTTATTGAAGTCATTGTGAAGTTTGAGAGATTTGAAAATGACTATTACAACTTTTTCCACTAAATTTTCGAAAAATGGGAGTTCTTTAATCGACTATTGCATGCAAGTCACGGAACTGAATTAAAGTTTGAGATATTCATATGGTGTAGAATGTAATGCTCTTTAATTTTCTTTTCGATGCTTTGTTTCCGATTTATAAGCAGAAACTGAAAAAAGGGCAAATATTTCGTGATTTTTTGTCTGCCAAAATTTATGCACAACTTCTGAGGTGGTGCAAACTCAGATTTCATATATTTGAGATCAAACGAAGGTATTACAATGATTTCCATCTTTGTTCGAATTTATTCCATTAAAAAAACTATTTTACTGGTCTATTATCACAAACAAAAGTATGTTTTTAAGGAGATGCTGAATAAGTGGAATTTAATTTGTACACTGGTTGTCATATTGACTATTCCGGGAATGATGTTTGTTAGACTGTTGTACAAAGAACTTCTAACTGAAAAAGTCCAGTGGCTATTGCGTGGTTTGTTTCTCAATTTAGACACCCCAATGGGTATACGATGGAAGAATTAAAGCGTGTAATTATACAGTAAAGATGGAATTTCCGGACATTCATACTGTGCTTGGGCATCAAACAAGGAGAGTATTGCAGGTCAAGACATTGTATCATTCGTTTTTTAACTATTGATTTGCAATTATCAATATTTGAAACTTCCGATCACCTTTAAATTAGACAACTGAAAGAAATAACTTATGCACAAAGTAAATTACCTGGACTCTTCTTTTTTTTATATGCACTAGTTACATTTCTTTAGTCGAAGCTGAGATTAATTAATTATAATAATAATGGCCTTTCATTTGTATCACTTTATTTGTAATTCTCGACCCTAATATACTATATTAATTGTCACCTATTAATATGTATCATGGTCTTGTACACAATTAATTCACATAATATCAAAGCAATTTAATAATTTTCGAAGTATTAATGTGATAATTCTCGAAGTATTCACAGTGGGATTCAACCCAGCGTTGTAATGACAGATAAAAGTAAAATGAATGATTTTTGTGATTTTGAGATACTTTTTGTAGTTAGGCCTATATTATTTACGTCCATTACTCAAACTTATTAAAGTTAATACATAATACGACCTGAGTTAGACTCAACAAAATGAACATTCAAATTGAGTCTTCAAATAGGGGCCCATTCCTGAGCTACTGTCATTGTACTTTTTTGAAGATGTACTATCTGTTATATGCAATCAGAATATAGCAAATGAAGGACCATTTCAACGCACTTTCTCATGAGTCATTACTTGAAATTCACCATGGTGTACAGTTTTCATTGTAAACCCAAAATGGCTGATTTTTGTATTTTTACGATAATTTTTGTTGAATTTAGACATGTTGTCACATTACTAGTGTTTCTTAGACTCATTAAAAATTCACTGATATGAAATTAGGTTAGAGTGTAAAGTATTGTAAATTACTTTGTGTTATTTCACTCTAAATGGGGTTTACTTTAATATTATTCGGGTCCAACTTTTTGAGTATTATTGTCAGACGAGTAAATCATTAATAAATCATGCAGATCTTTCAGTAAAATATAACTTCAACATTCATGTGATAATAATAATATAAATTATAATAAAACTAATCATTATTTTTTTAAACTTTGCCTTCAGAAATTCCGATTGTCTTTCAAATATTTTACTCGTCTTTTTTGTTAATATTTTTGTTTATTGTATGATTCCGTTTTTTTTTATATTTTTCAAATTTTGGTTATAACAGATTGTACTTTTCTTTATTTGTCTACCACTTTGTTTTATTACTAAAGAGTGACAAGATCATTGTTAGCAAATATTATATTCTCTTCTAAGCGTGTCCTCGTTGTTCCATGGTTCTTTGTCATAAACTAATTATCCTCAAAGAAGTTTAAATCATTGAAGGTTTTTCCCTTCAAAATTACAAGTCCCTAGAAACTAAGATATATGTGCAAGATGCGCCATAATGCGTCGGTTATTGCAATGAACTTGCAATAGAATAAAAGTTTTAGTCAGTACCGAAAAATTATTTTATTGTGCCAAAGCGGTTTTTGATAACTTACGTTGTCATCTCCAGTGGCATACAATCAAAGATCCGCGAATATAACTGTAGGTAAAAATTAATTTCAAAAATTCATACAATAAAATAAAAAATTTAAAAATAAGGAGTAGTATGTTGAAGCTAATAATGTACATATATAATTTAATAATAATAATAATAGGTTTTGTATTTGTAAAGGCAATGTAAAATGTTGAAGGATTAACTGCTTGTTTGGGAAAATTATTATTTAAACAAATTATTGAACATTTCGCAGTGAGGAAATATGTAAACCGAGCGTCTTACCTTCTCTGCCCCGGAGGTATGCGAAGATCTGGTCGCCACTACGCCTTAAGAAGGCGAGTTGGGACAAGGGTACATGCGGGTGGGCGGGACGGTCTCTGCCGGAAGATGAATTCTAAATGGAGTCTAGGAGAAAAGTTGCTATTTGGGAGAGAGAGAGAAATTTGTTTGTTCATTTAAAATATGTGCGTGTTGGCTTATTGCTTTCTGAATGTGTATTGTCTAGTAAAATTCAGTTGTAGTGCATATTTTTTATTTCTAGTATGTTCGTGTGTGTCCGGGATACATGAGTGATTTGAATCTAACAGGAGTGTAGCAGAATTTCCAGTCTGTTATTTTAGTGCGCGTAAGTGTTCTTTAAGGCGAATGCCGATATCCCTCCCAGTTTGGCCAATATAGTGTGCATCAGTTTCCACAATTTTGATTGTGAATTATACCACCATTATCTAATTGTAATATTGGGATGAAGCAGTGGATTCTGTAATACACTACACTTCCTCTTGAGATTTAATTAACTTGCTGGTATGAAAGAACAAAGAAACTGAATCCGGAAGTTCTCTGAACAAAAGTCGATCTTCCTGGATCGCACCGTTTGCGATTTAAATCTCCAAATTAGAAAGAAGAGTGGGAGGAACTGATACGCCTCTCCCAAGTTCAGAGTTTCAGAGCTTCCATTGTGTGTTGGCTCCTCACACAAAAATCCTTTGGCCATTCATAATATACGCTAACAGGTGGTTGGATACGCTTATTTACCGTTATGCAAGAAATAATTTGAGATTTCGCCTTGCTCTTCAAGGAACAGGAAACTGGATAATTTCCACACACTCCGAATCATGATGTTAATCCTGTTAAGTGATTAATGGTCTACAACAAAATTAATCTATTTGAATATTTGAGACAAAAATTTTTTTATAAACTATATTCCCTTAAACTAGAGGTAACTTGAACAGAGTTTATTCATCAACTCTGGGTGCATTATCTGAGTTGAGAATAGGTGCAAAAAATGTTTTGTCTTGGACCCATTTTTGCTGCTATGTTAGACAAAAAACATTCGACTTTTTTAGTGTAGGTTCTGAAGCAATACATTAAATGTATAGAAATGCCGGTTAATTTCCTGGTTAAATTGATTTTATTTATCTTTCTCATTTCATAGCTGACCATCAGAACAGACATCCCGATGATATATGGAGGAAATATATTTGGTTATTGCTTTTCTATCGAACAATCAATTATGAGTTTTTTTTAACAAGGTACGCCATAACATCAACTGAATATGGTAATTAATGTATTTTTAGTTTTGATGATCTGTTCCTGATATTGAACCGTCGGATCCGATTATATTTCTTAAAAAAAACGTTACGAATGAATTAAAAATTTATTGTGTATTGGTTCGAGAACTGGACCCTTTCGACATTATTTTCGTCTCGTCTCTAAGAGTTAAGACATACGGGAATTTGCGACCCTCTATCGTAAATTATCGTAACACTGTCATAGTAACTATGCGATATANAAAGAAATATATATATATATATATATATATATATATATATATATATATATATATATATATATATATAATGTTTTACTAGTGAAACAGGTTGGATAACAAGGAAAATACTTTTACATTGTTGTATCATAAAGATATGTGTATGTTTATTACATATGTATTTATTTCTTGGAAATAACTTTAGATAAAGATCTTATCTCGGAGTACAACATCTTTTAATAATTTTTTTTATTGTTGATAATTACTGTACATAATGTACAGTTATTTTACATCAATAAAAACACTAACATTATTTGAACTTATTTTAAATCCATATTTCGAACGTCGTCATTATATGGATTTTCTTCTTTGCCTCTTCTCGTTGAACTCCGGCTCCTTGCTAAGCGTGTTCCCACCATCGAGTGCTTTTACGTTTCCTTAAACATCTCCCTTTATTAAATCACGTAGTGTACAGACCTTACTTGTGTATCCCACAAAGTCAGTATACAACTGTTCGGTGGATATCAACCCTGCATTTGTTCTTACTGCCTGTCAATGCATCAACCCGATAAAGTACTCCATCCTTTCCTCATCGTATAAACGGTAATTCCATAGTATGTGTTCTGCGTTCTCAACTTCCTGATCACAAGAACATAGATTCGTCTCCGCCTTCCCTATTCTACTCACATAGTCCATGAAATTTCCATGTCCGGTGATTATTTATAAAACAGCTTTTGTTGGTTTGAATCATCGTATATTGTGTAATGCATATGTCACGTCAGGTATCAGTCTGTAAATGCTTCTTCCTTTCTCAGAATTACTCCACCGTATCTGCCACGCTAGTGTAATATGTCCCGTTAAACGATTCTTCACCTTCTTCTCCCCCTCTTTTATCTTATCTGAGTCAATTTTAATTCTCCCTTTCCATTTCAACCAGTACCACAATCGCACTTATGGAGAAATACGTCCAATAGCATTATTTCTAAAATTACCTCTAACTCTTGTGTTGGAACAGTTGCATCGCATCCACTGAGACGCTGTATGCACCCCCCCCCAGGGGACTTACATCTAGTAAGTACGCGTTTGGCGAACACGGGACCCCGAGCTGAGTCCACTTACTTGTGCTATGCTCCTCCCTTTCTCTTTTCTGACCTCCCTTGGTCACCTCTTACCTACCTGTACAGGTTTTTCGGTCTCCAATGAACTTTGATGTCGACATGAGCCGTAAAGCCCCACAAAAAAAAGAAGGTGAAGAAAAAGCAGTATGCACACTTTCCGTGCGCTATGCCACCACCGCTCTGTGTGTATGCTTGTAGCTTGTGGCAGCCACACACTCGCTGCATAACTCATTACTGGACGCACTCCTGCGTTGTACAACTGTATCAATTTATCTGTTGGCAAATTCGTTTTGTTATATCCCAGTCTTAGGAGGTTATAGTGGAGTCACTTCGCCTTCTCTGTTACATAAACGATATGTTTATGAAATTTCAAGGATTCATCCTAAAGCACACCCAAATATTTACGCTCTCGCACTATATTTATCGTATTTCCATCAAATTTGAACACAGGATTCCTTCTATTTTTCCTCATGTTTCCAAATAGCATCCCTCATGTGTTCCTCTTCGAAATCTCCAAAGCTCTTCTACACACTTACGTAGTGTCACGTTGCCCTTCTCTTCTATTTCTCTCCTACTTTTCCCATGAACCGTTAGGCAGATTTCATATGCATATGCCACTGTGAAGATACCTTCGCCATCCATCTTTACTTCGCCATCATTTATAACCACATTCCAGTAGAGTGGTCCAGTACAGGACCCCTGTGGACACCCTTTTTTATTCTGTTTCATCATTCTTGTTCCACCCAAATCGAGTATGGTATCAATAAAACATGAATGTACTTTGTTTAACAGGCACTCTGGAATTTCCATATTATGTAATTGTTCCAAAATCAAATGCCACTTTGTATTGTCGAATGCCCCAGTTATGTCAAAGCGTATTTGGTGTCCTTCTTCTCTATGTTATGCAAATGTTGGTGCATGGCATCCTTCGTATATCTACCCTTTCTAAACCCGTACTGACGTTCATACAACTTGCCATTGTTTTCCAGGCACTCTGCTATCTTTCCCCCTACACATTTGTCCATCATCTTTCCGAGCGTGGGTAAAAGCGTTATAGGTCTGTACGAAGACGATTCCCTTTTGACTCTATCTCCTCCTTTTGAAACACCAATTTTTCACTGTGCTGGGAATATTCCACTCAGGATACATTCATGAAATATTCGCAATATATACTTTTCATATTCTTCAAAAGATACTATTACCATTTTAGTAATCCATCATATCTCGACTATTTTCTTACTACCAACCCTCTGATTATTTCTTGTAGCTCTTCGATTGCCATACACTCTTCTTCCCTCAGAGAAATATCCTCTCTTTTCCAACTATACTCCTCTGTATCATCCGGTAACAATTTATCCAACAATTCACGTCCTATTGCTTCACAATCTGTTGTTGTAGAGCATTGTGTGTTATATTCATTATACCATATGCCTCCTCTCTAAATTTTGTTTCTGGCTATTGCATAAAGTATCCCCCAAAACTTTCTCTCCAAACATCACTCCTGAAATCGTACCAGTATTTCTCCTTACATCTTTTGACCAATATCTTAAATTATTCTTTAAAAGTATTTTTTCTAACCCCTCGCCTGTCGGTCCGTATTTTGTCTTGCATCTCTGGTACACCTGCAGCACCTTGTAACGTTTACGTTTGGTTTCCATCCTTCTGTGACGTGGAGAGATGCCCTACGCATCTCTTTGGAGTCAAGTACAACTTATCCATACATTCCAGCACCGTGGACTAATTTATTTTCTCTTCCTTCCATCTCTGTGTTTCACGTGCTACCTTTGTTCTATGTGTCTTCCAATCTCTTACATGCATCTTTCTTTCTTCTGAGTATCCATCCATGAATCCTTCCAAAACAACTGCAAACGTTATGTCTTAATGATCACTGCATACACCGCTCTCTATTGTCCAATCCTTTATTTCTACACATTATAGTGTAGTAGATATCGTATAATCTATCAATGAACTCTACTCGTTACGTCGGAATGTGCAGAGTCTATATTCATTGAGTATAATCAACCTTTCTCGAAATATTAAGTTTTCTAACATTTGTCCTCCCTTATTCGTTATCCTATCTCCCCAAAGTCGCATTCTTGCATTACTGTCCAAACAAATCACAAAATTCGCCCCTGTATACTATATGAGTAGTGCTTCTAATCTCGATAGGTTTACGGCTGAAATTGTAATAGACGTTCATTAGAATGAACTATATCTCCTTTTCTTTATTATCGCTATTTGCGTGTTATCATAACAATGTTCTCGTAACAATTTCAATTTACTTTATTCACAATATTTTACTATACACATCTTCATTCGGGGGTCTCTGCTTCTTCCTTAAATCCGTGCTTCGCTTATCACCCTTTAGGCGTGTCTCTTTGTCGCGTTGCTAATGTTTTGCTATAATGACGTCAGTCCTAGTAGTTTTGACAAATTGTCCTCTCTCTGGTCCATATTCGAGTAAGTCACATTCTCACAAGATATGGTCAGGTGTCTCCAGGTCTTGTTTGCAAGTACATAGTCCGTCGGTTACTTTTCTAATTATTTTCAAGTAAGTCACAAAATCGCCATGTTCCGCTATTGTCTCTGCCATATATGGACTCAGTTTTGACCTTGTCTTTGTCCGTTCTCGATCAGTTACGTTTGTCGTCCTTTCGTACTGTTCGTCCATCGTATATTCCATGCCTCCAATAGGAGTTGCGTTAACCGCTGTCGACCGTTATTTTGTCTCGTCAATTTTTCTCCGTTCACCATTATTCTTCCTTCTTTCTTCAAAATTCTTCTGTCTTTACCATCAAAATTTGGAGGTCTATTGGCCAAACTTCTGTAATTACTTGCTACGCGTCACTTGAAACAGTGTTATAACAACCTGACCTCAGGAGGCATAACCTTTGTAGAGCTCGAAGCTTTCGGTCATAGTGCTCATGCTCTTGTAACACCAATACATGTATTGCTTTGTCGACCACGTATGTTACTATCCAGAGATTAGGATTATATAACTTGGGTGCTCGTAAATGAACATGGCAAGCATGTCCACGCAGCACATACGGCTCCTGTATGACCGCAATATCGATCTTTTTCTTTTCTACATTACTAAAAAGTTTCCTAGACCCCGTTATTCCTCTTTGCGTATTACGTTGAAATATTTCACCTGCTCTGTTGCCTCGTTATGATTACTCACCATAATCTGTTCTCTCTCGTAATAGTCGCACCGCTATGTACTCGACACACTTTTTGCTGTGTACTGAATGGTCAGCAGTCTTTCCCTTCCTTAGACAGTTAACACAACACGTTTGTTTCTCACCAAGAACTTTTCTTCCTCTGTTCCCTTAGGTACATTTGATAAATATTGTCGATTGTCTCCGGTTTCTAACTCGCCAAGTTAAGTCTTCTGTTTCGTCTATAGTAGCTCTTTTTTCTTTCAGTCCTTTCTCGTCTAAGGTCAATGTAAGTTTATCGTCCTTTGTGGGCTTTTTCGCTGTCATATTTATTGTCACTTTCTTCTTTTTCATCCCGTTAGTCAATTTCTTTTCTATTTCTTGTGAGGTTACTCCCTTTTCCTGTTCAATTATGAGAGCACTCTTTGTTCTCCCCCCACCTGTCGTCGTGGTTGCCATAACCCCCTCTGAATAAATATCGTTTCCTGTCATCATTTTCCCAATGTTCTGTTTTTGTGCATCCATTTTTACCGGTAAAAGTTGTATGTGCTCCACCATTTCATCTACTTTCTCTACTACTACAATATCCTATTGCATCTATTCTAGCCTCAATCTGTTGTGCAAGGCGTTGCTCCATTCCCCGCGTTGCGTCTTCTATCTGTTCAGTCGAAATGTAGGGAAGGTATTCATCTTTGCTAACGTCTACTTAAGAAAGTGCAGCGTGTTCTAGATGAACCCCCAAAAATTATCAAAATTAACTATCTACTACCTGGAATTATGATTATATAAATTCAATCAAATGAACATGTTATTTAATGAAGACAAGGCAAAATTAAATTTAGATAGCTAAATACATTAAAGATACACTGTCTAAGATCAATTGTCTTAAAGCATAGTTTAAACAGTTCCTGATCAGTTCAATATCACTTACGTGTACAATAACTCAAAGTAATATCACTTGTCCGGTGCCACCAAATTTAAGTTCAATAGTGAACTGTGTTTCACGTCTGATAACTTAGAATATGAAGTTAGCACTGAACAGAATACAAGCGAATACGTGAGCGATGTAACTCGTACGGTAGCTTGGAGTAGTATATAAATCAACAAACTTTTGTTGCTTATAGAAGCCGTAGCCACTTGCTCCTACATATACGCTCCATGAATCTACGTATACGAATATGTGTCCAAATCCAACATATCACGAATGTGATGAAAAAATGACTTACTCAACGACCGTCACCAAGAGTGATAAGCTGTTGATTTTCAGTATCAGTATTCTCTCAACTAGCGTCAGTGCAATATCACGTCTCCGCTCTCAGCTCATGTTAGTGCGCTACCAGACTCAGATCATGTCAGTGCGCTACCAGACTCAGCTCATATCAGTACGACTCAGTCCCTATAAGTGCGCTTCCAGACTCAGCTCAACTCATTACGTCTCCGCTTCGAAGTGACGTTAGCACCAGTGCAGTTCGCGTACGAGCAACCAGCTATACCCACGCGCATAAAGAACAAGCTGAAGTGAATCTCAAGCTACTGCNTACGAGCAACCAGCTATGCCCACGCGCATAAAGAACAAGCTGAAGTGAATCTCAAGCTACTGCAAATCAGTGGTCAAGTTTTAACTACGATCGCTGAAACCGTGAGTTAAAACTTCTAACGAACAACATTCCATTTCAAGAAAAACAACGGACTTTTACAATTTGCGTGCCCCTGCTGTCATTGGGCATACTGTTACTATTTCTACTGACCTTTGTCATATTACAGAAATAAACCAGTCCTGTTCACATCTTCAAACCTCACAACATTTAGTATATTTATTTGTGGGGGTGTCTCCTTCACCTTGCCCCCACAAATAAAAGTTGCTATGTTTTCACTAATAATAGACAAGGTTTCCTGTATCTTAAAGTTCTTAGGAGAAGTTTTGGTAATTATAATGTTGCTATTTACGCTCCGCTACAAAAACATCTACGAAACCTAAAAGTACGTTCTCCATTGTCCTCAATTTGACATTCATTAATTGCTTCAATCCTAATGACAATTTAATTTCTATCAGCTCCACTGGCGTTTTATTTTTCTTCTTCTCCCGTCTAAGTCGATCTTCCATGACTTCGTACTCCGCGGCCATCTTACCGGTCGCCTCTCTTATCTTTTGCACGGTTTCCGCTGCAACTTTTTTCAATTTCTTATCGGCAAAAAAAGAAACTATCCTTCCGTAATTGTGTAATTTGTAATTTGATGAGTTCTTTTTCTATTATTCTTCAAGTGCCATAACAAAGTATTTTTTTACTTTCCTTCTCTTACGTACCTCGTAGTGCACTGGGTATAATGTACTAGTCACACACGTTCTAAATCACGGAACAAAAACAGTAGTTCAGTATTAATATAGGTATTCATGTCAGGGGGCAATCAATTAATAATGCATTAACACATTACGGAATAACCTCACTTATAATACGGAAATATATATTCCACAAATATGAAACCAGTTCGCTATTTCTCTACGCAGACAAGCAGCTGTAAACTATAATAACACTTCAATTTTAAGAAAATAAGCAAACATACGTAAAACGTAACTAGTAAACCAGCCATTGAAAGCAAATTATAACGGCCTTAATGGGACAAGTACCCTCAAAAAGACTCTACTTGCTAACAAATAATTCCTTTTTCCAATGGCACGCTGCAGATTTTTCAAATTTACCTCCTTTGCACTTATATCATTACCGTCATTTAGAACGGATTTCACGTACGTTAGGCTACACTGGTTGCTTGGTTTTCATTATTGAGGGAAGGTCTCTACGTTTTTCCCGCACCTTACGCACCTCAAGGATAGATTTTTTTCATTTATTCCAACACTGGCCGTAATAGCCTTTGGTTGTGGAAGACCTTTACGTATGAGATTTGGTGTACAATATTACAAAATTACAAATGATTGTTTATACAATTACAGTTGTATAATTCCAATAATGTTAATATTGGAGCGCGTCCACCTTCAGCATGGTTATGGAGGATCAAAAAATTGCCAGGGAAGTTTTCGTTTTATTCTGCTTATGGGAAGCTCTTGTTTCCCAGGTTTGAAGCGATGAGCAAGATATATTTTACATATTTTTCTGTAAATCCGTGGTGCGAGTTGCAGAAAATGAATGTGTATTGGTGGAATACCTAGTTCTGTGTAAATTTGAGTTTTTGGTACAAAGGTGCCATGGTTACGTTCCTTAATAGTTTGTTTTCAAAGGTTTGCTTTATCCTGTTGTGTGGTTTTGCTGCCTGTTAATTCAGCTCGTATGAAATTCATATCATTTTTCTCAGACTACTGAACTCGACACTTTTAACTACTACTTTTGTCCAGTAACTTTCTTCTGAAGTGTTGGCGGTGTTTTGCAGACATCCATACTCACAATCCACATAGAGGTCATTTCAGCATGATTCATAAAGAAAATCTCCCTCCGCGTGTACGTCTTTGTATTGCGCACAAAGCGAATTGGAATAGCTCTATTGGCAGGGTTTCTGCACACCCATCTCACAACGCCGACAGTGGAACTCTGTGCGCCACAGAGTGCTTGTAATGACTGTGCTCGTGTCAATAGTCGTCACTAGTCGTAGACTAGAAGGCGTTTGTATGCTTTTCTCATCACTCAGGAACACTCGGGAACAGTAAAGGAGGAAATGAAAAAGAATTGGTTCCTTTCTCCTTCCTACAATGTCTCTTGGTTCTGTTCTTAACTATCTTCTTAAGGATTTCGTCAATTCGGGAAACCGATATAAGGACGATCGGTGCGCGCGAGCCGACTACTACTAGCCTAACTACAAACATTTCCATGCCTTCTTTGCGTCTTATTGGCCAATGCAGGATAAAGAGAGCTAAATTGCTTATATCTCGCTTTCATGTGAATTTCTGTGCAAGTGCGAAATAGTCTATATGTTATTTTTATTCCTGTCGCGAGTCAATGTTTTTAGAAAAGTATCCTGGATACTCCCCTCGACCGAAGGTTAAAATTCAAGGTCGTTGGCACAGATCGAGCGGCGGCATTTTAATACACTCCTTGTTTGATTTCAACACATATTTAATCGCGTTTAATACTTTAGTTTACCATCATCGAATTAGATTTCAACTTCATTCATTGAGAGAAGCTGATTTAAAATTGGTACTAGTAAATCATTTTCTACAAAAATGTTTACTAATATTTATCCGAGATTAAAAACGCAGACTAGTATTAAACAATAAATCTAATATGTTTCAAAGATCATTTAAGTAGAAAAACGACAGAAGAGTTTATATAAAAACATTTTCAATAGTAAATTCTTGATTTGTTTTGCAAAGGTGAAGGAAAACATGAAACGGATTTTTACTCTTTTTGTATATTGTTTGTTGTAAAGTAAAACTTATTCTAGGTGTAGTATATTGAAATTATTTTTATAGCTTATAATTGTTCATACATTATGGATAAATTAATCAATTATAGTTTTTTTATTGACTTGTGTGTATGAGCGTTTAAACCACAGTATGCCAAAATATAAAATTATCTAGAGTATTTAAGATTTCTCCAGAGTCTATATGTGTAAGAATGCTTCACAATACGACGCAGTGAGTATACAGCGTCGCAGTTGAACAATGACCTTGGGAAACAATGTTGTGACTGAGACAGATATCTGCTATATCACCCTCATAGGACAATATTTGCAAAGAAGAAAAACAAAGGCAAACTACCTTCCTCTGTCGAAGAATCTTCGTTGTGTTTTTCCTCTCTCACGTTACATTGATTCTATTCCCTAAGAACAAAATGACTCCACTCCTTGTGTAACATGACTCATTGAAAACTTCAATAGCTGAATGATTTTGCAGTACCTGGGAGGTAGACGTATGAACAAGGTTAATAAACCGACATTAAAAACAACAAGATACAATTTACTTTTTGTTCTATCGATTCCAATGTGACGAAATGTCTCTACGTAACGAACTTGTTCGGATGAATGAGGTGGGAAAGAAGTGACTTCAACTCTATTGAAAACAACGTCCATATCATTCATTGGTAATTTCTCTGTTTCCATAAAGATAAAGTTAACAGATTTAGTCACACTTTCAGCAAAAGCCAATTGAGATTTTAAAAAAATTAAAACGTACAACAATTCTTGCATGCGAAGACTTGGGTACTAACTTGAACACGAGCAGTTTCGTTGTGCGATTGTCACTATTTTAGGTATAATGAAACCCTTTCGTGCTAAGTTTTACAATTGTAATTAAAGTATTTGTAAGTTAATACGAAAAAATATATTTTACTCGGCGTTTTTCAGGAAATATTTGTATCCNGACACGAATATTCAGTATTAAAAAAACAACAAAACACGCAGTAAGATAGGACTCTGTGCTAGAATCAGAAGTAGAATTAATTACAAAAATGGGTTCTAAGAAGAAAAAGTTTTACTATTTTACCCCAACTTATGCCATTCATCTTATTTGAATCATATGATTTATATTTTAACATCGGGGTTAATTGAATTGATAAATCCTATACACTTACATCACAGTTTTTGAATTCATTCGCGTACCCTACACGTGGAGAAGACATGTGACAACTTTCCATCTGGTGAAAATGGCGACGAGACGGGAATCGAACCCGGTACTTCTACATTGATCGTAGGGGTGTCAACTACTACAGCACCCGTTCGCCTTCCACCACTGTACACCATTTCCACCCATACCTAAACCTCGGAAAACCTGAGACACATCCGCCTACAGGAGATGCGATCAATGTAGGAGCCTCGGGTTCGATTCCCGGCTTGTCACCATATTCACCTGACCGAAGTTGTTGTCACATAGTTTTGGAATGTCGAGGTTTTGTACTAAAATACCTTGTCATCCAACGTGAACTGCTAGATATATAAAGTGAACTTTGAAATCTACTATGTACTCGCGACTCCAAGATGCTGCAGATGGGGCGACGATAGCATATCGTGGTGGATGATGATGGTATAAGAGCCAAGCTGTCATAACGTGTTCAGTACGTGCACCAGCCAGGTGAAAATTGCGACGGACCGGGACTCGAACCCGGGACCTTCTGCTCTAGCCGTAGGTGTGCTATCCACTGCACTGAGGTTGCGTACGGACTTGGGAGTCGAGGCGGGTGTGCAGTGGATAGCACACCTGCGGCTAGAGCAGGAGGTCCTTGATTCGAGTCCCGGTCTTTTGCAATTTTCACCTGGATGTTGACGTTGCAAACACTCCTCCACGTGTAGGTACTCGGGAGTTGGGAGTTAAAAATTGTTCAGTACGTGTTTATATAACAGATTTCATTCCCTGTCTCCCTATTCGACTCATAATATTTCATTGTATTTAACATCGCATTTATCGTTTTACAATCATACATTACACGCCAACACAAGTTAGTTTTTTAGTTGCCGTATCCGTTCAGTTTAAACCACCATAGGATCTTACAAGGGAACTTTCAACAAGCGCAGGTAGAAATTGGTCCTGATTTTTTTAATACTAAACCATATTGACTACTAATATGTTATATCAAAATATTAGCGACTATGAAATGCACTGAAAAAAATACGCAAAACCGATGCTTTTCGCAAGCCGAAGAGCCTACTCGAAGACGCATTTTGAAGTGTGATATTTTTGCTCGATTTTCTCGAAAATTACATTTCTCTTCACTTTACGAGTGGGGGCGGTACAAACATCTTCCTATACGGGAGTGTCTTGATAAAACATAAGAGCTTCCTCAGCCCAAATTTCACTCTGATACATTTTAAAACATAGAAGTTATGGAGCGATGAATTTACTGCACCGCCAATTTATGGAGCAGTGTATATACTCAAAGATGATCTCCGAAGAAACAGCGGATTGATAATAAAGGGCAAGAGCTGACATAAAACAAATAATTACCCTGTTGTCTCAGGGGTAATTGTAAACAGACGAATGCGCATGGGAAATTTAATGCTAGGAATTTTCGTTACATGAGATTTTTGAAGAGGGAGAGTTCGTTAGTGTGCTTAAAAGTATACTTTTTTTTGAATTAAGGCATTGAAATTGTGTCGTTAAAAGGACTATTCAAATCTTGATCACAATTATCCAGCCCAACCTTACCATAACACACTGAGCATTCAACGAGTTTTTCAGAAGATATCTTCTCGATGTTTACCTACTGCAATGTTCTCGGTTGTCGGAACACTGCGAGGTCTAGCGAGAGATTTCCCTTTAACGCTGAATCGGTGTTTTTTATTGTGTCTCCACCCAGTCTCAGAAATAATTTCATTATAAAAGTTCTTGTATATATCATACACATCTGGAGGAATTATTTCTTTAACGTGTTTTTCTTTTCGCAAATAATTCGACAAAATAAGAAATTATTATCCAATTATTACTGTCATTCATTCATTGGGCATTTCTTTGACTTTAAAATTTTCCGTAGACAGTAGAATCCATACTGAACTCCCATAAAGAGTTTCCTACAATCTTTCTATTTCGTCCCAATACGTATACCTCGCAAATTACATGTATGTGTCATAATTCAAATCTTAAGTACATATATTATTATTTCTAAGTACATGAATATATAGAGACAAAAATATTCTTAGAAACATGTTTAATAAATTTATTGTCAAAAAACAATACAGACTCCGAATGACCACGTGGAGGACAATAAACTATATTACTCTCTGGAAGCAAGCAAGGGGCCACCCCATCAATTCCGATCAAGGGCCCTAAAGCAGAGGCGGATTCAAAAATTTCAGCAAAAGTTCCTAGATAAGATAAAACGTTAGCTGCGAGTTATAATACATATATAATGTCAATATGTTTGTAATTTAACGCAAATATGTTTGTAAATTTACATGTACAAGTTATTATCGAACTATAGATTATTCTGAGTATAGT
>NNCF01133411.1:132068-152089 GCA_002313205.1 Laupala kohalensis | reverse complement strand
GTAGTAGTGGGTAGTGGGGCAGGTGGATGATGTGAGGTCAGATGTGAAGCTAGAAGAGAAACGAAGTGCTGTTTCCCAGACGGTCTCAGGTGTAAACCGTGCTGGGTAAAGTCCTTGGCAGTCAGGTGTGGTTGCAAATTGACTAAACATTTAATACGTGAATCACAAACCCTCTGAAGATTTCCATTTAAATGCATTAATGAGAAATTGATAGGATATTTAATTAGCAATTGTTCTTCGAATATTTGATCTCGAAATATAGAAGTCATAATGTGTCAGGACGGACAAAAGAGAAGATCAAAACGTGTCCTCTACATACTGTGTGTGATTCATGAGTTATTTTCATATTATATAAAAATATGTAAAAGTAATAATAAAAGGACCTTAGTTCCATATAAATTTAAATTTTCCCATATTTTTTTTCAGAAGGTAACACACTACACATTCGCTCAAAAATAATTACAGTACTGTCATTTTTACCCCGTTGATCAGTACTAACAATGATGGTGGACCTGCCCTTTGAATAGAGTACTTCACAATCTCTCTTAACTGTACGCATTATTTGCTTGTGTTTTAACACTGCAGTTCTTCCATGGTATATTTGAAATGAAAGTACTTACGAGGACAACTATTTCTTTTTAATTACATGAATAGTGTTAACTAACTCTTTCAAGCAATAATAATGTTTATGAATGAAATATTTTCATATAAAAACAAAGTCAAAGTTTGATAATTTTTCTATTTTAGCCATCTCAATAATTACGTTTTCATCTACTACTTCCAAAATGCTTTGGGGCACATCCGCATGACTGTGTGTTGGTGAGTGTGTGGGAAGGTAGACGATCGCTGAAGGTCGTGCGATTCCCCAACCCTCAGATACTAGAAAACTGAATCACCGTGGAATAAAATCCGCACGAGCTCTCCAGTGTTAACAGTTTCCTATCTCCGTTCACATGATCGTCTTCCACTACCAGCGGAACCGTGCAATGCATGCACACGCGCACATTGGCAGCTCCTGCGGAAGCCTCCATCGACGCAACCTACCTACGTTCTCATTGCCAAGGCTCCACCACGTAAGGGAACACGGCGCGCGACCTCCATGCCAAATGGATAGCCGCTCGGTCGGTCGCTCGTCAGTCGCACCTTTCATTTGGTGTACCCATTCATACGTTAATTATGAAAAACGTCATTTAATAGACAATTTATTTTTGTTACATAACATTTCTTAATTCAGAATCTATAAAATAGCAGAGAACTTATTTTTTTACGAACTTTGATTCAGTTTTCAGTAATGCAATGTCACTCAGTGACTAAACCCAAGAGCATAACATAATTACATGAATACTCATCAATGGGCTCTGCGTTTATGAGATGAGACTTAATTAGTAGAAAAATTAGTTCTCAAGAAGGCACGAGAAGAATGTACGGCAAGCTAAGGGAAACAGGTTCGTGTCTTACATATATAAATTAAAAAGCTTAAAAGTTAACGAGAAATAAATATAAAAATTCGTAAAAATCACTTACAAAATCTCTACGTGGCTGAGGTAGGCAAGATGACGAAACGATACCATCAAATTGGTGAGTGATTTTTAAGTGTGTTTATTGTGTTTACCGCCGAGCAAGGATTCCCTTCACCTACTCAGGCAAACGGTTCGGTACCAAAGTTCTCTGGCCACCCAACATCTCTCCTTTCGAATTCTCTTATCCGTTTCACGGTTTCGTGGAAGAGCGGGCCAAATAGTCCGAACCTCGCCGTAAGACATTAAATAAATAAATAATTTATTATTACATTTTTGAATGTTTGTGAATTAAATTTTCACCAGCATACCATTGAAACAAGTATATAATCGTTAGTATTCGTGGTGTGTTGTTTTCAAAGATTCCGGATTGATAAAAAATTGTTCATCGGTGAAGAAAATGTAGATAAAGTCCTATCACAACATGACTTACCCATGTTTATGTGCGGATCTATACTCCTGCTTCATTAGTTCCTGATGACGCATGAGCTCGTAGATAGACTCAGTGCAGGATGTACTGCGTTCATTTTAATCGACTCATTAACCTTTGTGTACGACTTTTTCTACGACTCCCTCCAGTCTACGATGTCTAATAGGCACGCTCTCTAATAGCTCTAATGTATACTCCGTGTCTGTTATGGGCTTCTGTCCGGTACACGCGCTCCTTAAATATATCAACATCCTCAATATGGCGTGATAATGTCATTGTGTATAAGTGTTTCCGTTTTGCAATATCGTATCGTCACCATGGTATTTTCCGTTTGATGACGGAGTACTACAGCATTTTCATGGTATGAAGCACTGTGTAACAATTTTTAAATTTAGAATAAATCTTCTTATTATAATAATAAATTTATTGTCAAAACAGTTACAAATTGCATATGACCATAAACTAATAAGTGTACAGACTTGCAATGCAGAAATAGTGAATGAACACATCAATTGCAAATCACACACAATGTTTGACTAACTCCTCAGCATTCTACCTCCAAAACGACCACCTCCAGGTTTACCAATCACTCTAATTGGGTACTGATGATGGTAATCATGATGTCACCGAAACGTTCTAACTCACCGCTTTCTTTGTTAATTTTGCTCGAGCGGTTCAGTAATGTAACTCAAATTTCAAGGGAAAACATTTTATACCCCATGACTTACAATTCAGGAAGTAGGATAGAGGGCGAGGCATCTAGCTTTGTGCGTGACCTTGCTCTTTTTCAGGTTGTACTAGCTATGCTGTGCGAAACATATGAACTGGGCTACGAAAAGTGTAAATAAAGTAATTTCAAGAACTCTAATTTGGGTTACTCAAAATAACGATAAAATTATTAAAAATATATTATAAGGAATATTTAAAATATTGAATTATTAACAGTTAAGTCGTACAGTACTCGAAGGGTATGAGAGAACAGTGCCATGATTTCAAAACAGCATGAATTTTATCCGTACACCGTGCTGTCCCCTTTTTCATAAAGATTACACGCACAACAATCGGCGAGTAAATGTACACAGTTTTGGATACATAATCCTACATTATGTTTAACACATCTCTGGAGGAAGAAGTGAAGGTTGTCAACTTTCTTTTTAACTATGCCAGCATTAACTCCCATTTCCGAAGTGACATTGAGAGGACAAATCATTTTGAGTGTTTTGGATGCAATAATTTGTATCATTCGAATCTCATACTCAGCTGCCTTTTTCATATAGTCGAATTATTACTGTCAACAATTGTTTGTCAAATAATCCATCAGAAGACATCACAAAGTCGACTTGTTGATACACATTGGACAGATGTGCCTACAGATTGTTGTGGGAAAATACTCGTATTTCTATAGTTACAAGCTCAAAATGGCAGTCTAGTTGCTACCACAGGTCTGTCATACGACATATCGACTACGTGGGCGTTTACTGGGACGAGAAGCGTCCACTTCCAAGCGCTTCCATCTGCCAAATGACCACGAATGTGTACAACGTCCAAATAGGACAGTTACGAAAAATAAGAGATCCTATTTAAGTAAACAGAAACGCATTTATAATCACTATGAAAGGATTTTGAGAAATTGTGTTCTAGAACTCTCAAGGGTAAAAAATGATGGTATTACTTCCCAACTATACTATATAAACAAATAGTGACATTACAAAACCAACAATTTACCAAGCAATAGTAATACTTGACATTATTAAACGTTTCTCAGTACCCTCAATCATAATTAGTACTACTCAATCATTTATTCTATACACATGAAGTCGGACTTGGAGATCAAAATTTGAAGAAAAAACTTGTGTGGACATTAGACAATATACGGTCTTGACACCTGTAGACCGTCAACATACAATATTCTTAGGTAGTCTAGAAAGCTCGCGCTACTTTTCTCCTTGTGCATACGAGGTCTCGATCCAGTCAACATGAATTCAGAACAAATAAGTAAGACCTGGAATAGAATGGAGATCGCAAGATGAAATACACTAGTAAATAAATGCCAGGGAAAATGATAATAGCGGAAATCATGTAAATTGCTCAAGATGCGTGTCTTATTCCTTGCTGGGCAGCGTGATGCAGCTCGTCCAGGGCCAGCGGCGGCGTTGTCTTTGAGGCCGTTCCGCCCGGGTGCTCGTGCCCTCGTCCCTGCCTTCTTCGCCTCGTGACTCAGACACACCTCTTCCTTCGCGAGCGACGCAAGGGCATTATGGTTCGAGCAGTATCATAGAAGATGAACGCATAGATGTTGTTACTTAGGTAGTATGGGTGACCTGGTGACTGTTTTGAATGTCTTGAAATTTAAAATAATAAAAGAATAAACTATTACCTATCGACTCTCTAATAAAGTTTTGGAATTTGTGGAACAATATTTGAATAAAACCATCTTGGACGGACTTTTATGGATTGAGCTTTTGATTTTTTTTTGGGGGGGAGGCTTTAGGGCTCGTCAACACCGAGGTCATTTGAGCCCATGCAAGTAGGGNAGGTCATTAGAGCCCATGCAAGTAGGGAAAAATGCAGTTTCGCACCATAGAGAAGAGCCGTAATGACTCTTCCCCGTGTGTGGGACTCGCCGAATATCTCGACCATACCCACTAAAAAACCCTCCTGAAATCAACAAATATCTAAATAGAAAGATGAAAGAAAAGGAAAGAAAACAGAATACCAATACATTATTTCACAAAAAAGGAAAAACAATTTTTAAATATTATATTTTCGAATTACAGAAACGAACGATGAAAACAAAGAAGACAGTAAAGATGAAAAGAAAATGCAAATTTTAAACCCTCCCGAGAACTAGTGGGAGGAGCCCCGATCTACTCATAAAATTCAATAGTTTATTAACATTAACCGTTTCATTTCCGAGAGTTGTTGGTAAATCTGCAGCCAGACCAATTCGTCTCCGTATACTTGAGTATCTTCTGCAATCAGTTAGTAGGTGACGCACTGTCAGAGAACAGCTACATTCCTCACAAACGGGTTCATCATCAAGCTTTTGAGGAGATTTTTAAATTAATTCTCAAGTAATTTCTGATGAAATCGAAGTGTATAAAAAATAATCACACGTGTCACAATATAGAATCAAGAAATACAAAAATGTCCTAACCTTACGGAACAATTGAAAAAGTTATAGAATAAGAACTAACAACCCGCATTAAAAATATAATCTTGCGGCATTTGTTATTCGGTAACCAATTGTTAGTATTCATCTGTGTATTCGGTAGTCAAACCAAGGACCATTTTTCAGATAAATTGTTTCAATTTAAACAGAGTAATTAAGACTATCTTATTGAACAGTATAATTAAGAATAAAGTATTTTAATACACCATTATTCCTTAATTACTGTTATAATAGCTATTTTAATACATTCAGAATATACAACATTATTGAAAGTTTCATAAATAGTTGTGCTTGACTAGCGTCAGCTGGCACGCTCCGCCTACCTTAATCCTTCAGTGGTCAGGTAGTGAGCTGTGACACGTTTGGGTGGGGCATACTGTCACTCTAAAAGAAACTGTTTTTTGCGCGTGGGCAGATAATGAAAACTATTTGGATATTACTCTCATCTGGGGTACATAGTTTATCATTTCACACAGTTTTATGTTAAATATATTAGTAAAAAAAGACAAGACAATCTAAAAATTGTAAGGTAGAAGTATTTCGTGGCAGAGGATAAAATATCAAATTATTACTCACAAAATTAATTATATGAACTTGTTTTTGAGTAGGAATAATTGAAATGGTTTGAAAAAAAAATCAAAATCAGAAGTCAATGAAATTCTATTCTGTCATTAACATTGACCCCTAAACTTGACACACATTTTTCACAAATAGGAAACCCCAGCACGAAAAAAGTCGACTTATCAGCACATCGACATCGGCAATTCTAGCGAAAAACCGACGCAATAATAGATTATTAGAAGGGCACAGAAAGTTTCGTTTCAGTTTGCGAGATAAATTTGTGTTTCAGAAATAGCATTAATAAGATACGTGGAGTGTGTAAACACCCCACCCGACTTTCAAAGGGTTAATGAATAATGACTTGAAGAGGATAAATAAACGTGTAATTTAGAACAAGGGGTTATTATGAGGGCAAAGCTATAAACACTTAAGTGTACCATTACTATCGTGTGCACTGAACGCATTGTATCTTGAGCTGTAGCTTCAGACGGAGGATGTAGGAAAGGGGAACGAGAATTAATGAAAATGTTGACTTACTTTCGTAATGTTTATTAATCCAACTATCTTGTCTTAATGATCACTTCACGCGAAATATTTGACCCAAAGACGCGAAATATATGACTATTTTGAGAAAAAGAAGGGATAATGATAATGAAACGATAACTATCAGTGGACATTGACGTAAATAAATATTTTTGTTTTCATTACTACCCTAGGGAAACGACCTCAGCGCCAAACCCATCCTTTGTATTCTACTCTTGCTTCTACTGGAAATATAAAAAAATGCAAAGCAAAAATTTCTGAGGAACAGATTTACAACAATGCTTCGTACGATTTTCTTTTTCCATAAAATTTCCTTGAAAATTGTACCAGGCAAGTGAAGATATTACTACGGCAAGGCGTTAAAAATACTCATTTGAAATTCTCGTATATTGCGCGGTCGTTATGAAAATTATTAAGGTAATATTTATTAACCTTTAAACTATTTTTATTCACTAACATTATTTGAATGCGTGTTCTCTCTCGGAGTTTGCTGATTCGAGAACCACGGAAGATGTCAGTTTTCATTGTGGTATAAAGAAAATCTTTTTTCTCATAGAGATGTTTTCAGACCTATTGTTTCCAATAGTTTATGATCTAAAAACATGGACATTGAGCTAAATAAATCCACCAAATATTTTTGAGAAGCGTGTCTTATTTCTCAGGACTTTTTGAGGAATAACATAACTTAAGATTTGAGGAGAAATTTGAACGTTCACTAGTTAGTTGCTGGTAAATTGTTGAGAAAAATGTAAGTGCTACAATTGTTTCACAACTTGGTAATTCGGATGTCTCAATGTATCTAATGTAATAGGTTTTTGTTTTATTCTCCTTGGACCGTGAATAACATTAACTAACAAAGAAGGAAAAGTCACAGAAATTTTGATTTGCAGTTAGCCTCTCTAGTTGACTAATTAAGTATCAATTTTTGCAAACACGCTCGCATAAGTGTAGGGTGTTATGGTAATTGGTTCAATGTCGAAAAGGAGAACGATTGTGTAAAGGTTTACAACGTATTAGAATGTTTACAAAGGTTTACAATGTATCTGTTTGAATTCAATATAACCCATTAAAAAATTAGAAAAAGAGTTTAATTTATTGTAAAACGCGTATAATTCATATATTGTCATTATAGTTATAAGTCATTAGAAAAAAAAGTATAATTGATTGTATGGTATACTTGTTTCAATGATTTAAAAGTTTTTTTTATAGAAAGTGAAGCTTGAATTGAAAATTCTGTTTTTCAGTTTTTTTGCGCACCTTAAGTGGAAAGATGGTATCCAAGAAATTCCACTCGTAGTTCTGCATCGGATAAATGAAATAAATTATCCACATCTCTTTTATGTATCATGAAAAATGTAGAAACTACCCGTGGCCCCCAAAGATTGATTTTTTCTTAAAAGATAGCATTTACTTCACCTAGAATAGAGTAAGTTAGTGAGCAATGGATTATATAATTGTACGTCACAACAATCCAATTTTCTCGTCCAAATCATGTGATTAGGTGGAAGAGCGGTTCTGATGAACTCACTAAATCATAAAATGTTATACACGTTGAAGAAAATAAAGATTTCTAAATTTTGGATCCATGATTAAACTGCATCATCCTTCAACAGTCTGCCAGGTGCCTTTTTCACTGTCTGCTTCTTCGAAGTAGTGACTCCGAGACCTTATGTTGCCTACATCCTATTCGCGTCACGCTTGTTGAACTAGTCACGCAGTCGCTCGTTGCATTTGGTAAGGGTTCTTTGAGCGCATAACCTCCAATGCGAAGGACCACGCCACGGCTAAGGATAAAACAGTATCCTTCAGCGTAGTCTTAGATGACATGTGCTCCAACAATAACTAGAGCATAATGTGTTTTAATGGGCCATTTTCTGTAAAAATGTCCGTCCCCAAATGGCGAAATCTTTTTTAATTCTACAGTATGTGTTGTTTATTTTATCTCAGACATTCCATTTATTACACATAGTGGAATAATATCGATAATGTGTCCAGGTTCGAGTTATGTTATGTTGGAAACATTCGCCAGAAGAATCAGTTAGGTGTGCATTTTAAGCAAAACCCAAATGCGGCCACTGAAAAAAAAAAAAGAACGTTTGGAAGTTGTTCTGGCTCAAGCGTACCGAGCATATCTAGCTATATTATCTCATCATAAATGACTTGTAATATTAAGCGTCATTGACAGTTTAATGTTAAATGAAATGCATGAAAAAATATACTCGGAATGAGACCTCTCCTAGCAATTCGAGAATAGAAATCATTCAAAAATGAAAAATACTATTTCCCTCAATGTTTCAACATTAAAGTAATATTAACACTAATGTCGCGTAGATACTAATATTAAATACTCTAGAAAATACGCGAACTTCGTGAGAGATTTACCAGAAGAAGTTTTAGTCACTTTAAAATCAAAATATGTTCTGATAAAAAAAATTGTAAAAAGCTAGTGTTGATCGTTTTGGAAACGAGCAAAACCTGCCAAAAGTTCATCTTCCAAAACTAGTGTTGGACGTTTTGTTTCGTGCAGTGACTGAATTCGGGCTGTGTATGGTACACACAGTGAATTTACCATAAGAAATGAATCAAGAAACCCTACCTTATACTATAATCAATTCATTAAAAAGCTGTGCAAATAATTTTAAAGAAATTATCGGATTTATACAAATTTGGATAAATAAATAATGTCGTACATTTTAAATAATTTACAAAAATTAACCTAATATGTGACGTCTCCGGGATGAAGGGACCTCGCGGCGTGTGCTGCAAAATCTGCAGGTATGTCAAGTTGACCAAAAATTACTTATTAAAAATTTAAATAACTGATCCTACATTCCGTTTTTAATACAGCATAAAGCTATTTCAAATATACTGTCATAAAATATCCGCAAAATATGTGTGAATTTGAAAAATTGTGTGAATGGAAAATAAATTGTTTCTTTTTCTCAAGTAGTATTGATGGAACTCTAGTATGAGATATTTTTATATTTTTAATGATAGGATTTCTGTAACACAGCGAAATCACTTATTCTGATAGAATCTCACAATTCGTTAAGTCACTGTCGTTTTGTATCCTTTCTGCATGTCAAATATATTCAATGTATTTATGTATGTATTTACTCAGATCATGAGAAAACGGAATACAGAGCTGCAATGTTGTTTCGCTTTGGAAATATCTCGGTTATGTTCTCAAAACGAACATTTACCATTCGTAAAAATATCGCAGGATAGTTTTCCGTTTATCCATGCAAATCATTGAAAGATATCTTGAAATCAAGCGAGCTCGTTGGGAATATCACTATTTTATTGAACTACGAGTAAGAAATTTTAACTTCAAATTATGGATAGCTGTTTAGCATATTACATATCATATTGACATATAAGGTATTAAATGAAAGTAAATTATATAATTTTGTTTGTTTAATTTCATTCTTTCTTCTAAGAATTAGAAGTTCCCAAGTTAAAATTAAATACCCTTTTCATAAATTCTCATTAATGATAGTTTCATTATCAGCTACTTGTTATATAATGTCGACTATTTTTGTACTTATCTTAATGACGTATAAAATTAAAAATTCATTTGTGTGTATTAATTAGTATGATAAATTAAAAATAAACTAAAAAGTTCCTTCAAGTTTGGCAATACCTAGAAGATATATGAAAGCATGAAGGTCATATCTAATTTAATATTTTATTGGCAACTTTCAATGAAGAAAAATCTTTACTATTGTTGCAATAGGTGTTTCGTTTCGTCTATTCTTACACGAAGCGATACGATCTGGTTTTCGTTTTTGCGTTAAAATTTACAATGTAACATAACATTTCGTAAGCATTTTTTGTTTGGAAAAGAATTCCCTTTCTGAACCTCCCGTGATATAATCTTGAAAGTTTCCGCTGTCGGCGGTATGCGATTTTTGTTGTTTATTGTAGTGTTTGCAAATGGGAAATGTGGGGTGCCATTGAAGTTTATCCACGTGGGTGATAGGAGGTAGGAGGTGGGTTGTAGGGCTATTGTTAGTAAGGTGGGCTGGTTAGCTGGGTTTACCAACAAACTTGGCCCACGTGGAGGTGTTAGTAAGGATAGTAAGTAATAATAAGAGTTCAGTGTACTAGTAGTAAGAGGTCGCTAGAAGAAGGGGGGTTCGCTTTTTACTTGACACAGCTGGCACAGCTGTCTGGTCATAGCCGCGTCGAGGATTGGAAACAACGTTTCGGCTGCTGTTACATTCTTCAGAAGTGACTTCGTTTGAGATTGACTTCATAATGTGAATGGCAGCTATTAAGTACAAACGTTGAGTTTCCAATCCTCAAAGCGACTCCAATCGGACAACCAGAATTCGCGTCACCTCTGATGTCAATCTTATTTGCCCGCTTGAGAAAGTCAGAAATTTGTACGTCTTTGAGGTTAGATTTTTGCTCACCATTGTTAGGCAGTGCTTAGGATTCTGTCACACGAGTGATGGTGCGAGTCAATATGAGGGAAATATCATTCTCAATTGAGGCGAAGGCTGTAATGACCTTGATGTTGGCGAACCCTGCCCAATAAAAAAAAAATTGGGACATGTAAATTGATAACGTTCAAAGTTCCAAAAACATGTTTTTACACGAGACACTGATCTGATTAAACGCCTTAATTGATATTGCTACAAATTGTTCTTTTCAAAAATAAACTATACCCAAAATATAGGGGTTACAAATTTTATGTTGAAACCATTGTAAGTGCCAAGTAATTAAAATATGGAGAATATTGAAAATGCCACGTGTGATTTAAAAAAATATATTCAAATACCACGGAGAGTACCCAAAAGGGTGTAAGTGCCAAGCCAAATAGCTTTGCCTGGCGTTACGACAAAAATGAAAAAATAGTGAAAAATTATATTATAATAAATTATATATAATAATATTAAAATATCGATAAAACCTAAAGATCTATTAGTAGATATTTAAATTAGCAACGATTGAGTAGAAAGACTAATATGACTCAATTAGTTAAAAATATGAAGCGGAAACATACATTTTACTCTATTTTACCCTTCTAAATGATGTAATTCGAAAAGTCCATTTTTAGTAGGTCCTTATGTTACTAAAGGCACATACTACCCAAATTTTATGTTTATAGCTTTTCATTCGCCTCCCACAGTTGGTGGTGTAGTGGTAGACACCCGGGTCAATTCCCGGGACGTCGCCATATTCACCTGGCCAAGAGTTATCACTTTTTATTGTAATTATGCTTTTCTCTATCAATTAATTGTAATGTATAGGCATCCAATAACAACGCTCAATGACGTAAATATTCGTTGAATAATAATTGTAGATATAAAATACAGTTGTTGGAATTACGTTTCATACATACATCGAAAGAACGGATGGTCTGCGACGCAAAAAACGGAAAAGATACATTTTCCCCCGACGTTGAGAATACGCCGTTCCCCGATGTCGATTCGTCGTTACATACGGATGGCTAGTTGATATCATGGCATCATTGTCTGACTTTGGAACGACTTGGACTGTAAACGTCTATAGAGTATTCTCACGTATATAAACGTATATAGAGTATTGTGCGATATCTACTGCATCATCTTGAATACTCTCCATATAAATAACAATCGATTAGTGGAGTGGTTCAGACTCCGCAATGGTATTTTTACTAAGCATGGGAATATATTGTTTTCTATATTGCAAGGAAATTCAACATGGAAAGGGGTGTAAATATTTTCACTTCTGGCTCCGGTTATGAAATAAAGCTGCTGCCATAGCACTTGTTATTGAAGGCGTAGCATAATGGATAAAAGTAATTAATTGTGGATCACATATGATTGATTTTGAAACGTCATTAAAGATAGATGAACGGACGAACATGAGTACATTTACTTAACTGAAGTAGACCACGAACTTCCCACAATGTAGTAAGAGAATATATTTAAAACTTATTATAGTGTGAACACTCGTATATCATTTTATATTTTTCATACTAATTTCAGAATATGTTCCCCGCAAAGTTCGAAGAAAACTTCGATGCCATCTTATTACAAATATTATTGAAGTTCCGAAAATATTAATTTTATTTGCCACTTTTCTTGTGTACGGTAATTATAAAGTGTTTTATTCTATTTTCTTCTCTCCTTTTAAACGGTGTAATAATGTTTTAGGTTATGATAATCTATGTACAAAAATAAATAAGAGTTTGACAGGTGATCTTAGGTTATAAGGTCCTGGCGATTTTGTTTCTAAGAAAATCGGCTTTCGGGTGAATTTGGAAGTGATGGTGGAAGTAGCAGATTTTGTGGAAAATAGATTTAAATCCATTTTCTATATTATTCCGTGAATGATAAAACTAGCATATCAACAACAACTATAAAAATCAACACTATCAAGTAGGGAAGAAAAAGTGCAAATTGAACAAAAGACTTTGTCATCATATTCTCAAAATAAATAAATAATACCACCTGACCTAACATAAAGTCGAAGTGTCGTGTACTTAATAGCTCAAAATATATAGTATTTGTCCATCATAAAGTCGTGAGTCTAAAATTAATTATTTCATTGTGATAATTTTCTTAACTGTCTTACGTGAAGGTAAATTATCTGAAACTCATTTGTTTTATTTTACATTCCTCACCCGATCCGTGGCTATCTGACCAATACTCATTCTCAGAAAATTTCACTGTAAATACCTTAATGAAATTATAGAAGCTTGAGACTCATAAGTGTTTTTAAGTTCGTTGAATTTCTTACGCCATCCATCCACTTGCGCTCTCTTGACACCCTCGCTCGGCAGCCTCCGTGATCCGCTTCGCAGTCGCTTGTTCGTGTGCTGCACACCTGGGTACACATCTGCGTCCTCTGGGATCTGCGTCACGCCACTTCCATTGTGAACTTATAACAAAAACGTATACTCCCTCACAAGGAAATGAATGATCAGCGATCGGATCTATTTGCAAACTAATATTTTTCGACGTCTATGTGATAATTTAGTAATTTGCGTATTATGAACAAGTTTTCAACATTTTCATATTTATAAACTTGTTTGTCCGGGACAAACAGCGTCTCAGGAGACAGAATTGCCGATTTCGGACATTCTGCTGTGGCTTTCTTTTGGGCAGGGTCAAAGCAATGCTGCTTCGCAGAGTACGACACTGACATTAGTGTCACTCAATGAGCAAAACGATCCTCTTTATGCAATTATTATGTACGATTATTATCACTACAATATGTTTTGAAGGGAATAATTATTAATGTCAAAACTATGACTTAAGAAAACCTACCTCAAACAATTAAATTCAATCACTAGAAATTTTAGTTGTATTTTAAAAGGCAAGATTCAATATAAAATGAATTCAATAATACAGAATTAATTTAGCTCAGTAATTGTCGAAACATTTCCTCTGTTCATTAGATGTATTCCACATCAGCCAAGTCACATTGCGAAGTTTGTTTTTTACCCTAATCACTTATCAATTGGACAAAACTTTAGCGAATTAGTCACATACATTTTTAAAATAACATTTTATACCTGTGTGATACCAGGGAATTCTAATAAAATGGAATCTCACAAAAATTAATATCAGACCCTCGCCTCGGAAAGTATAATGGAGAATGACATTATGATATAACAACTAGGGAGGACACGATGATCTAAAGCAGCGGTTGCGAACTTTTTCGGTCTCGCAAACAACTTAATGCATTGTTTCAAATTCCGCTGACCACTGAGATATTTTTTAAGTAGATTAATACGTTTGGTATGTTAAGGTGAGAGCAGCACTCCAAGATAGTCAAATCACTGAGATGTATAATTGTTTTTTTATTTTTATTCTAATTTTCATAAAGCGCAACTATATAAATAATAATTATGAAAAATAAACTGATTTATTTTCTTTATATCAGGTAGTAATACAGTACAAACAATATTCAGGACTCGTTTGAAATACTCAAAGAGCATGTAAAAACTTGGCGGCCGAGCGCAACGGTTTCGTGATTTATGCTTCTCATCTCGAAAAAAAGAAAGAAATATTTTTCTCGGATGTCCGGTGACCTATAGATAAAAGTGATGTAAAAAATACTACGGAAAATTTACGACAAATCAAAGAAAACTTCCATCAGTTTCGTGATTTAAAAGTTGGTCTTATTTTGTAAATAATTGTTTTCTCCATAAGATGCAAGGTATTTTACTATCAATTATAATAGCAATTATTTCATTTAAATGGGCGGTGAGGTATATTTGCCAAGTTAAAATCAAAATAAGTAATTGTTACTTTGTTTATTTCTGCCGAATTAAGATATTTTAGTGTTTTGATTCTACCTACGCTAGTAGAACCTCTTGAAATAGAAAACAATTGAAATGATTCTATTGAATGCAACGAAATTAAATTCACAACAAAATTATGAATACTTCTTTAATCAATCATAATTCAATTGATCTTGCAAAATCTGAAGAGGTTATTACGTGTGTCTTGTTCAACAATTGATTGGACGTCAATTATGATACTTTTTTTTCACCATTCATTTCGTATTTCTCAAATATGAACCGAAGAGACTAACAATGAAATATTTAGGCTTAAGTAAACGTTTTTTCAACAAAAGATAAAAAATTCCAATTAAATTTTTCTTCGGACTACCAAAATTTTCTCGCGGACCAGTGGTTGACGATCGTTGATCCAAGGTGGTTTTCAGATCGAGGTCTTCTGTGTTGGTGTTGGTTAGAATCACATTTCTTATACTTAATGTATTCGCTTTAAATAACGTTTTGTTTCCAGTTTTTTACTTGGAACAAACCTATACCATTCCATGTCTCACACTTTCATTAATTTATTCCTCACAGGAAGTTCATTCAGTATGACAGAAGATTTGTATTTCATCACACCGTGTGAGAAAACTTCGCCATCATAAATTTGTTAAATTTGTAGTTAATCAATTTACTTCCATCAATCAGATAAAAACTACGCGTGATAACTTGGAGGACAGTAAGATAATTCTCCGGAATCATCCCATAATTACGATCAAATTGACCAAAGGAAACCCGAAGGAAACCCTGGTTCAAGATGGGGTTACAGAGAATGAGATAATAAACTTATTGCATTATCTCATTGCAAGATATACGGAATATTCTCATTAAATAATCTCAATTACTCTATGTTCGTTTATTTACCTAATAAAGTAAACAAAACATATCTCTCCTGTTTTTCATCATTGCTTTTTAATCATTTTTACCATAATTTCACTTACTTTCTTTCACCTGCATTTTGACCTCCATTTGGTCACTTCGTATATGCACCACTTCAGTGAACAAACAAATGTAAATAAGAATATGTAAAAAAATCTTATTTAAAATTACGAGTTATTCACTTCCATGAAAGTGACGCTCGTTGCTTGGTTGTAGAACTTTAATAATCATTCTATTGAAGAATTGGTACCTGTCATGACTTTAAATGATGAGCAAAACGAATGGGTTTCGCGTGTATAAGTTTGCTATTACGGATTCTGTTGAGGGCGTTGTTCATAATGTGCCCAATTATCACTTCATGCTTATTCATCTACACATGCAACGGTATAAAACCAATGACATGATGAGTTATATATAGCTAGGTCAAGGAATTATTTACTTTCTTTATAATGTATCTACGATGGAGAAAAACATCAATAATAATGATTATTTTAATTTCTTAAATAAAACATTGATTTTTTGTATTTTTACCTAGCATTTTTGAAGACTTGTTACATTATAAGGATTGTTAAAGGCTGTTTATTCGAAAATTAATATTTAAAAAAACTCTTGGGTTTGATTTTTTGCATTATCACTTCAACTTAAATAATTTCTTACACATTATCGACTGTTACTGTAGGAAATATGAAGTATCTAAGAAAATATATAGTAAAAATAAAGATCGTGATAAATTTCGTTATGTAACAATGATTTGAGTTTTTTTGTACTATCATTCATTATGTGCGGAAATCTTGAAGCGTCTCTATGAAATAATGTGAAAATACTTCCTGTTCATACTTTCTCGAGTATTATTCTGCAATACTTGCGGCATGAAGTTCTCCTCCCGTAACTGATTATAGCGTGAGAATATTTAACCTTCCCATTGTTTCTATTCTGTGATTCATCTTCCTCAACATAATATACTTTCTTCTTGTTCTTTTCCAACATCCCGCTTCCTAGACTCGTATGAATTTTCAATCAACATTTTACTTCTGAAACGAAGATTAGATAGATTTTCCATACCGTTTATTTAAATTTTCCACTCTTATCATAGATTAAATTTTTATCCGTATTAACAAAAATATCTCTATCATTTCCCCACGTTATTACGAAATTAATATTTTTGGTATTTATATATTCATTATTCACTACTTTGTTAAACTCACCCAACTGAAGAAAGATAATATAGAAAGAAGATCCATTTTCTTCAGTTACGAATTCTTATCAAATATTTATATATTTCACATCATATTCTCCGCCAGTCTCATTCAAATAAAAACTACGTTTTCAATTTTACATGTCACGTAGGGAAAACTTTAATCTGATCAGTTCAACTGATCTTTAACTGTTCGTTTTCAGACCACACAGAAGATATCGCATATATTATGTATAGTGATCAATTAGTGAAATACTTCTAGTTTTGCTGTAATAGAATTTTCGTGACAAAATTGTCAGTGCAATCTACTATATTTCTACTGGTATTTCTGAATGATATGAGCTACTGATATTTCTGAATTTTTCGTTCGTTGCTGAACCAGTGGATTGTATATTATTCACGGAGCTACGCTGCCGAGTTCATATACTAACTTAACTATGCCCTTTAACTCCACTAGAGTGCGTACATTCTACTCATACTTTTTATTTTCATAAATTTACAAATTTCTATAAGATATCTTGTTGTAAGTAAATATAAATAATAATTTTGTCATTTGCAAGACAGCTAACCAATTTAATGTAGCATTGCAATATGTTTCATAAGTGAGGTAATCAATACGTTGAAGATGATTGTAACCATTCGAATATGAACGTACGTGCTATGAGTATATAAGGAAAGAATCGAATTGGTGTTGTTCGGAAGCGAGTAGCCCACTAATGACATTGCTGATCATCGGTCGTTGTAGTTCGCGGATCTGTTCAGTACTCGTCGCGTGCGTCTGTCATGAACTAGAGAAGTATTCCTGAAGCAGCTCAGTTGCTCAGTAGAGTGCATTTCTCGAGTTCTTCACGCGGATTGCTGATTCTCGACTTCCGATCACTCGCCTGCTAGGTCCGACTCGCGCGCTTCCATTGAATAGCACCTTTGACGATGTCTGCTCTTCTTTTATTAATGCAAATTCATTTCTTTGGATATTCTGTGATGAATAAGGAATTAATAATTTCAATATATTGTCGTTACTTTTTGATTATTTGTTATAAAAGAAATGCGTGGGGTAAACAATTTTACTTTGTACGCAATATTAAATAAGAGAATTGCATTTTATATTCACTCTTTGCCACCAAAATTCTGTAAATGCTGCTTTATTAAAGAATGGCTTAGGATTTATTATAAAGCTTTCCATTTCTACTCTTTGTGTTAGGTAACAGACATTACTGCACGAAATAGAACAATGGATACTGCTAACCATATGTATGAAATATCTAGGAGTCATAAATTTTGTTTGATGCATTCGGATGCAATCATTAGTATTCACGTTCCCGATTGAATGTCTAATAAAAATACATTGAATGTTTTTCCCCTATGACATGCTATGACATCATGTTACATTACATTCGATTCCTCAACTCATATGCCTGTGGAAATATCTGAATGTCTAGTGTGCGTTCAGTGGAGGTAGCAAAATATCAACCCAATTTTATGATTTGTTGTGTTAAAAATGTGTTCATTTCCTTCTTTAGTTCCTTCTTTTCATCTCTTTCTTTAATAACAGTGCGTTTATTTTATTTATGACTCAGATAAATATAATCAGAAGAAAATTGATTTTGGAATTATAATGAATTGTTTTATAATTATATGTCTTTGGTATCAAGGATCATCCGGTACGATACGTGAATGCACCCCACCATGTCGGTATTTTATGAAAAAGAACTTAAGCTTTATGTGATGCTAATGAGTGGAGATCATTCACTTCAAGTTTGGAGAAAATTAATATAATTGAGGAAGACATAGATATTAATGCTACATTTGTTATTACTTAGTACGAATCATCTTGAATGTAGTGTAAATATTGAAATAAAAGTTTCAGAAGAGAAATGGCTCTATGAGTGTATGTAAATAGAGTAAATAAAAAAACGGAAAGTAAAAAATGTGTTTAGAGCAGTTGGGTGTTTCTTAAGGTACCTAAAATGAAGGAATCAATACATAAAGTGAATTGGTGACACAGTATTTGTCTCAGTTCTTGTATATGTTAATATTCAGTGTGCATTACCGGATGCGTACTGGAGTCAGCTAAATATCATCGTATTTTTATAAAAAATGATTTCAAAATCTTATTAATAAATGTATTTGAGTTGAAGATTTTAGCAATTTTACGCAGAAAAGAAAATGTTTGTTAGTAATTTGAAATAGATATTTTTTATTTTTACTGGTGGAACGTGTTTTTTTATTAAAATGCAACTCACGAAACGCAGTTAATTAAAACATCTTATATTTTAATTGTGAATTCCCTGAAATAAAAAACACTTGATTCCAATTTATTTTGATTTAAAAAAAATTTAGAATGATATTTAAATATAATAACTCGCATTAAGTATAATAGTTAAATAATATTGTCATTTTTCATATTTTCTCAAAAATTCCTTACAGTTCTCGTTACGCCCGTGATAAAACCAATTCCTTGCGGTTGGCGTTGAGTAGGACACATCACTTGCAGTGAATCATCGCTGTTTCCATTTCACCATCAGCGCCCCCCTTCTCGCTATTTCTCAGGTAATTTCGAGCCAAACGCACGTTCGTCTATGACGCATATCCTCAAAGTTTTCTCCTCCACGTACCAGGCGCGACAGGAGTTTGTTTTCACCAAGGAGCACTAGGAGTACTCTGATAGTTTAGTGAGGTCGAGTGAGTCAGACACTCATAATACACGCGTTTTCCTGTTCCCTAGGTCATGTCCGCTTCCGGAGAACCAAACGCGCTAAACGAAACTTTTGCATTCTACTTTCTCAATCGGAATTCTTACACATTTTTTCGGAAAAATTGTCTCATTCTGATGTTTTGAACTTGTTATATTTTCTAATAGTGCGCCGCCACGGCTGTGTAAAAGAACAAATCAGAAACTTTAATGCTTTCTTGCTACTACATAGTCGTAATCTAAGTGGATAAGATGTTTCACTTAGACGTAACCACTTGCAAAGTGAAAATAAACATTACTCAAGTATTTTAAAGTATCCTAAAATTCAGCGCCGAAAAGTTTTCCCGAGTTCTTTTCTCGAACTATCTTTTGTTTTATTGGAAGTAGGATGTCGGGAAAAATTGCAATCTTCATATTTCTTGAAATGCAATACCCAAGGAGACTATACACAGGAGATGGCACTCATGGAGTATGTAAGTATGTACGGAAAGCGTCGTCAGTTCACGCGGCAACATGAATCTTCAGAGCCATCTCACGCTGAACTACTTCTTGTAAATACTTCAATGGCAGTTCCCGCTCCGAGTGATGCTCAGCTGATAGCTTTGGACAAATGAACGTGATATACAGAAATATAAACACAAAATATGTTTACAAAAAAGTAGAAACACAAACATATTATATTATTGTATTGTATAAACCAGATAGTTTTTCAGTCTGTGCGTAAATTCAAACTCCCGTGTATATTTTTTATAAA
>NNCF01133411.1:77666-132012 GCA_002313205.1 Laupala kohalensis | reverse complement strand
CTGGTATACAACGTTTGCAATAATTAACTTCTTTGTTCAAAATGAATGTATTTTCTCAATCCATCAAGTGATCATTATTAGTGCAATGTGAGGGAACTACACTTTGTTCTATTGATTTTAAAATTCTTTTCTGTTCTGGGATTCTAATTTTTAACCATTTTTGTTTGAAGTACGTAGCTATCATTACAATCTTCACATTTTATTTTGTATACTACGTTGTTAGTATTCATGTAATCTTTCATAACTTTCCCTTTCGCTTTGAAATTATTACTTTTATTTTTAAATGTTGAAATCAATTTCATATTCTCAGACTTAAGTAACCTATAAAGTGAACGAGTTATGAAATTGTTATAAAGAAACACAAATCATATTATCTAGTGGAGGTGGCGTTAGATGTTGCCTGTTTCGAAGGTAATACAATCTCTTCTTAATATGTTTATTAACAAATTCCATGGGATTGTAATTAGCTGAAACTATATTTTGCGTATATTTTGCGTATATTTTGCAAACGTTTACTCCCATTTACGTTACGGCATTACCTTCTGGGGTAATTCCGGTCAGAGTATTCAAACTTTCAGAATTCAGAAGAGGATAGTTCGGATAATTTGTAAATCTCACCCCCGAAACTCTTGTAAACCTTTATTCAAGGAATTAAATATCTTAACACTTCCCTGCATTTATATTTATGAAACGGTCGTGTTTGTTAAGACCGAATTACTGAAGTGCCACCCTTGCTTTATACGAAACAGTCTCGTTCACGAACACTATACACGCAATAGTAGTAATATTCATCGCCCTAGAGTGTCAACCACTCTTTGCCAAAAAGGACCTTATCATTCGGGAATCGTTCTATATAATTCCCTGCCCAAGAATATAAAAGATATTATGAAATTGAATCTGTTCAAATCCGCGGTTAAAAACTACCTCCTGCACCAGTGCTTCTACACTGTAAAAGAATTTATTGATTTTAATAAAAGTTAAATTCGTCTTGTACTTTATCACGCCATTGCTGTAGTACTTTTTAAACAACTTATAACAATTTCAAAAACTATTTTCTTGCATGATTGTGTTGTCTTATGGCTCATATTAATTTAGTTTTATGTGTACTCAACTTTGGCACGGTTGTGTACATAAATTCTGTAGCCCCATCCTGGCCCGGGTTTTTCTCCGTTTTTCCTTCTGGTAGAGGCGGATTTATCATACAGGTTCTCTAGGCTTTGTCTAGGGGCGTGTTTATTGTAACAATAAATCGTGAATTTAGTGTTATTTCAATTCTTATGATTTTTAAACACTATACTCAGAATAATCTATAGTTCGATAATAACTTGTACATGTAATTTTTTGCTTAAAATTACAAACATATTGACATTCTATTAGTATTATAACTCGCAGCTAACTTTTTATCTTATCTAGGAATTTTTGCTGAATTTTTTGAATCCGCCTCTGCCTTAGGGCCCTTGATCGGAATTGATGGGATGGTCCCTTGCTTGCTTCCGGAGAGTAAATTAGTTTTTTTTCCCTCCACGTGGTCATACGCAGTTTGTACTGTTTTTTGACAATAAATTTATTTATTTATTTATTTATGTTACGCACTATTAACTAGAATCCAGGACGGCGTAAATTCTCGTCGAAACGTAGTGTGCTATTCACAAAAAATAAAAATATTATTCGTCTATAAAAGGTCGTAAGTTTTTAATTATTTATTTAATTAGATTACATAATGGACGTTAATAGTAGTAGAATTAATAATAGTTAATTAATTAAATAATAGTTATTATTTATTATTAATAAAATAAATAAAATGATAATAATGAATTAGTTAATAAACACGAAAAATTTGCCAGACGTGTACTTGATATCAACAGCATACAAGTAAAGTACTCGTGCTATTGTATTTAAAAGCACATAGTCATATCGAGACGAATTTGAAGTAGTTACAATAACCAGCGTGCGATGGCGCTGAAGACGTTTCTCGAACACGTAGAAAAGGCTAACCCACTATGAGTGCCATCTCGTGTGTATAGTCTCCTTGGCAATGCCCCATCGTATCTGTGGGAATCTTATTGTGGAAATTATGCGAACTCGTGTACATGTGAACACACAGATTAGTTCCCACAACAACATTTCACTTTGTTTAATGTCAGATATTAAAATGAATCGACGGTTGGAGAAAATGGTTGACGGTTAAATAGAAAAGTTCGATAATAATAATAATCGAGATTTTCTAATAATGAACGCAATATTACCTTAATTTTTTGTACATTTTATCCCTGTATTTATTAAATCGACCTTGAACAGACGAGCAGTATATATTTTGAAATGTGTCTTGTTATAATTTGTTATAAAGTGTACCACCTGACAACGACTTCAACATTAAGTCGAAACGTAGTGAGCTTTTATGTGAATATTAACGTAGTGAATATTTACTGTTCGTCCGTTGAAACTAGTAAGTCTTGATTTGCTTTAAAAAAAAATCTTAATTTGAAAAGTAGTCATCCTGGCCCGGGTTTTTCTCCGGTTTTCCTTCGGGTAGAGGCGGATTTATCATACAGGTTCTCTAGGCTTTGTCTAGGGGCGGGTCTATTGTAACAATAAATCGTGAATTTAGTGTTATTTCAATTTTTAAGCACTATACTCAGAATAATCTATAGTTCGATAATAACTTACATGTAATTTTTTGCTTAAAATTACAAACATATTGACATTCTATTAGTATTATAACTCGCAGCTAACTTTTTATCTTATCTAGGAATTTTTGCTGAATTTTTTGAATCCGCCTCTGCCTTAGGGCCCTTGATCGGAATTGATGGGATGGTCCCTTGCTTGCTTCCGGAGAGTAAATTAGTTTTTTTTCCCTCCACGTGGTCATACGCAGTTTGTACTGTTTTTTGACAATAAATTTATTATAAAATTTATTATACTTTTTCTTTTATTTAACTTTTTAGAATGTAATATTACGCACAAAACCCAAATCGGCTATTGGGTGAAAGAAACGCCCAACACTAATTTTAGCAGGTGCGGTTTTTGCCAGAACTAGTTTTGTGCATTTTCAAAACCACCAATACTAGTTTTGGAAGAATTTCTAGAATATTTAGTGTGGTAAATGTGTGTTTTTTTCTTACACAAGACATAAATATAAGTGACATGTACTAAGACAATATTAATAACACACAAAAATATATTACAATTGCAATATTAATAAGGCCACAAAGACCCTTTGTGGTATTTCAATTGAATGAGGTATAAAACAGAAATAACTTTGTTAGAGTTTAGATTTTAAAATAAAATTAATTTAAATTCTTCGACGTTTCGAAAAATATATTTTCTTCCTCAGGACTTATACGTATATTAAATTCTATTCTACCACCTACATCATCCCATTCATACTCCTTCCATTCATCCACTAATCAATATATAACCACGCATACCTCCACTCACACTATTCACTTGGTAGGTGGTTGAATAGAATTTAATATACGTATAAGACCTGAGGAAGAAATATTTTTCGAAAAGTCGACGAATACAAATTAATTTTATTTTAAGACCCAAACTCGTTAACTTATCTACTGGTTTCTTATTGGGATCAATAATTACACAACTTTGTAACAGTTTCAGATAATTCCACTCTTATTGTTTTACAATTCCCTTTATTACAGAAATAGCTGATTTCCCCAGTTACAGTGGAATTATAAGTGGTAATATCTAAAGATAATTCATAAATCTATTATTGAGTAGCACTTAAAATATGTTTATATCAATTGAGTATAATTAATTTATTTACACTCAGTTGATATAATTATTCAAATACGATTATTCTTACAACGCGAAAACATTTTATAAAGTTCAGTAAAATGTTCAGTGTTTTACTGATACACACTGGCTCCTTCCGATGAAGCTTTTCTTTCTGTACAGTGTAATTTGGTCGTTATAATAATTACTTCGAGAAAAGTCGTTTATTTTGTGTTTCTAAAGAATAAGGTATTTTCTTTTTCTTGATGTAGTTTGTTTACTCGACCGTCGAGATTGATGAATCACAAGTATTACATAAATCGCAGAATTTAATGTTAGAAAACGTGAAGATGACCGCAAAAGTATTTCTGATGACATAACTCGCAAACTTTGTTTTATATTCCCACGCCTCAACAGTCATCTCATGTAACACGTTCCATGAAGTGTTTTTCAGACCATAAACTCTTTATAGCTTCAGACTAATATCATGACGCACAAAGACTTGCTTTTGTTTATTGTGGTGGAGAGAAAATAAGGTTACTATTGCACTTTAAATGTTAAACTTCATTTATAATACATACTATAATGTGAGAATAGGTAGGTAATAAGATAAATGAAAAATTCTAGCAAAAGATCTCCCACTCATTTTACTTGGCATTAAGTGGTAGAAGCTACTTAAACACATTCTGTAGAAATGTGCATTTATTTAAATATGTAAGTCAGTAAAATATCACTATGCAAATGTGCGTAAATAATACGTTTTCAACATATTTTTACACAAAATGTGAATGATAAAATATAGTTCGAAATAATTTGTCATTCTCTGATAATTGTTTTCATATGATTCATAATTAAAGTATACTACACATCATTTCGATAAATTATTATGACTCAAATTATTGATTATTCAGTACTTAATAGGTTAGATAACTGGCAAACACTGTACATCTTGTTAGAAAGAAATTAACATTTCGTTATTATTTAGAATATGTACTAGCTTTGAATTTAATGTAAGATTCAACATACATAGATGCATTTGACAAAGCGTATGGACGTCTATCTCATTTTGTTTGTGTAGACGCTTACTCACGTATGTATTTTTTTGTTTGCGGAATCTAACGGTTTTAAAATTTATAGACATCCTGGCTTCATGGCCACTGAATGAGAAAATACGCGGTGAATCCAGCGACTATAAACAAGGGGACTTTCCCGTAACAGATGGTTTTATATATCGTAACACGAGGACACACATAATGTCTTTCCATCATACAAAGACAGAATTCCAATTCTGAAATGAAAGTTTGTTTCGTTCGAACAGAATAAAAGTATGTTAGTAATATATGTATCTCATTGGAGTAAACAGAGCAAATTCACTGCCTTTCATTCATATTTTTAAATGTGAAAAATCATTGAAGTTATTCTTCAAGAATGAAGGACTAAAAACTTCATTATTCTGAACATTACGAAATTGCTGGTATTCACTCTTAAATCTGTTTTCATGCGAAGTTAAATGTGATACAACATATTTCTTTCTCGCCGAATCGATGAATTACGTAAAAAGTGAGCGAATTGAATTCAATGGTGTTTGTAGTTAACAACACATGACATTTTAATCATTAGACAATTTATTATATATCAGAATAGCTGCAAATACTAAATAAATTTTGGGCATAAATTTTTGTTTCTAATGTATCAAGGGTAATTTATATTGTTTTATAAACGCGTTTTAATGGGTATGGGGAATGTTTGATACTTGAACTTCCTTATAATGCGGTAGTTCTCTATATTTCTCATTTCTTTATATTTACTGACTCAAATTTTCCTCATATTTTATTGAACTCCAGCAATAATATACTTAAGTATTTGTTTATTTATTTGTTTATTCTTTCGCGCACTTGTATTTCATTCCATACATCACACGCTGTATTGTTTTTTATTCTAACATAGGCGAGCATTCTTAACTAGCGGGCTGATACGTGTTATAGTGATTTATTTTTGTTGTTATAGTAAATAATAAAATTTTAACTTGTCAATTTAACTATAGTATGAAATTTTATTAGAATTTACTAAATCGTCTTATAATTAATTAAACATATTTGATAATGTGATAGTAACAATTAATTAATTTCGAATTTTATTACCATTCAATTGCCAATTGTGAATAGTTATTGAGTAATTAAATTTCACGAAACATGACTTTTGCATCATTAGTCCCAATCACATGATTTTTCCTCCGGTGTTAAGCATTCCTTTGTTGACCTTGCTCTATCCTAGTGAGACAAAAAATTAGACGCAGATCCGGCAGCAAGTGGAATCTAAGTTACGAATATTTTACGATCAAAACATCTGCCATCTGGACCCGGAGATTTCTGAACGTGTGTGGAGAGGGGAGGGAAATTCCTTTCGTCCTTCGGAATATCCGCCTTCATGTTGATATTGTGGACTCTGTTTACCTACGAATGAAGTGGAAAAGAAAAGTACTTTCATACTTCGTAGTTTGCTTTCGATTGCTATTATGATCATTGTATAAATAAGAAAAATGCAAATATACGAACGCTTTAAATTACACAGAAAACCTTCCCTACTACTCCGAACATAATAATCGGCCTTTCACGGTTCAGCAACGTAGTCTATGCAATTAATGTCTTTGGTTATTAGTAGGAGCGACGATCAGATGTTAATCTGTCATGTGTCATGTACTGTAGACCTCATACGAGTGGGAGGAAAGGTGTGGTATTATGTAATTTTTGTCTCGTAAGTGATATTATATCGCTAATGGTTTTTAAATTGTTTTGATGTATCCAGAGATTCGCATATATCTAGAGATTAATTTTTTTGTAATAGACAGATGAGATTCTTGAGTCATCTGATACTGGGGGTCAATTTTACTTTCAGTTCGTAGTAGAAATTGTTACTTTTAGTTCGATCGAATTGAACGTAATAACCTGTGATCGGAAATAAGTAATATTATTTTTTTGTATTTTTTTGATTGTTTACTCAAACAAGTATTCTGGAGATTAAGTTTCTAATGGACGTGGTTTCTGCGGGATATTTTTATTGGTCAAGCGAAGAGGTTTTGATATGTTCATAGCATCCTTCCATTCTTTTTTTAGTTAAATAACTGACAAAACAAATTTACAACACCTTCCATCAGCTTTCAACTATTTTTAAAACATGTACTAGTTTATTTTAGTTTATAATCTGCGTTACTATTCATAAAACTAAGAGACATATCTCTTCTCTATAAAATAATAAAAAATTGACATTTGACAGTTTTAAAAACGTTTAAAATTTTTGAAAGTGGATCGCGCGCGAGGCCTACATCTCTCTATTCTTTGCCATGGCACAACTCTTTATAGTAAATTCTTCACGGTACACACAATACGTTCTTGGAACAAACTTCCTGCTGAACTAAAATCTCAACCAATGACGTAATTTTCTGACCAGAACTCAGGAGTGCAAGAGAAACAGATATGTCATCACGTCATTCAGCGATAGAGCGTTGCACCAAAGAAAATTATAATAATATATTGGGCATTTTCCCTTACATTCTTATTGTGAATTCAAATGATTTGAAAAATGTAGAATAAATTAGATGTAAAAGTGTGATATTCAAATTTTTGAGTTTACCCATGGAACAATTTATTTATTAGATTAATTTTAAACAATTTTTTTGTAACTTCAATTTTGAGTGGAACTATCCTTATATATTTCCAGTAAATGTTTAAATTATTCGATAATAAGTGTAGTCAGGATGGCCGAGCGGTCTAAGGCGCTGCGTTCAGGTCGCAGTCTACTCTGTAGGCGTGGGTTCGAATCCCACTTCTGACAAAAATTTTTCCTTATCTTAGCATTCCTCAACGTATTCTGGATCCTACTTCAAATTAATATTAAATTATTATTATATTTTCCTTTTTACTAATCCACATAAAGTATACGTACATACTAGAGTATGCTGTTAACTGTGCGAGTAGCTTCCAATGAATCACTTGGAAAGGCTACAGAAACACTTGCGTTTTCTCCGCTCCGCTTGTGCAAAGGCACACCTAGCGGATCTTCAGTGGAGTTAGCGTCAGCGAACAGGAGTAGGGGAACGTGAGTAGGGGTGGAAGGAACAAGGTCACTTCAGGACGAAAACAGACATGCTTCGCGCAGGTCTTGTACAGAGCATCCATGCACCTGCCCGCTAACAACACAACGCTTTTATTGTAAAGCACATAGCTATGTTATGAAAATGTTTAAAGTGATATTTATTGTTTACTGTTCAATGAACACAACGGTGACTATTTTTGTATTTTTTAAATAATAAAAATGGACCTACTATACACAGATGCCAATAGAACAGTAATAGTGAAATATACTTACGTAAGAAATAAATAACTGCGTAGGACCTTTTTGCGGACGATTACGGTACACATTGTGCTTACTAAAATATGTTGCTACATTCATGTTTATTGTTACAATGTTTTACCACCAAACGACGACTCAAACCATAAGAACAATGTGTATTGTAATCGTCCGTAAAAAGGTCGTAAGTAGTAATTTATTTATTCATCATGTATATAATGGACGTTAATAGTAGAACACATAATTATTTAATTCAAATATAATTTCCTTTTAAAATGTACTCTTAACATGTAATTTATGAATAATTATTGATAGATAACTACCTTCCAAAATACTTAACATGATTGACTCAATATTTGTTTATTTTAAAAGGTTAATTTTAAGTAGTATGCTCTGACCGGAATTACCCCAGAAGGTAATGCCGTAACGTAAATGGGAGTACACGTTTGCAAAATATACACAACGGGAAATACGGGGACTAACTGCGTTAACTAAGTTTCGGAATGCGTAACACAATTTGCTTAATTGGGAATTAAGATTGTCAACGTGACAATTCCATTTGAGGTTGTCTTGAATATGGAGACCTAAGAATTTTGTATTTGTAACAGTTTTTAATTGTGTTCCGTTTAAAGAAAGAGAAACATGGGGTAAAGATTTTGTATTACTATTGTGAAATGATATAGACGCTGTTTTGTCAGTGTTTACAATGAGACGATTTGCATGGAACCAAGTCGAAAGGTTAGACAAAACTTTTTGAGCATTGGCGTGTTTACATAGTAAATTAGTGTCATCAGCAAAAAGAACCATTTTGCAATCTGATGTGGATGATTACATGTCGTTCACATACAATAAAAAGAGTATAGGGCCGAGAATCGATCCTTGGGGTACTCCGCAAGTAAGTGGTTTTGTTTCTGAATGACAACGCTGAAGTATTTTATTTTTAGTATAGGATATTTCTACCTGCTGATATCTATCTTTTAAATAAGAAGTTAGCCATTGATGTGGAAGTCCACGAATGCCTAAAGAATGCAATTTGGAAAGGAGAATTTCGTGATCGATGACATCGATTGCTTTGGATAAGTCAAGAAAAACACTCTGAGGTTTTTCTCCACGGTCTAGAGATGTGGTAACATCGTTTAAGAAGGAAAATATGGCGCTTGTAGTGGAAAAGGATTTCCTAAAACCATGTTGATCGTCAGAGAGAATGAATACTCAGTGATATCATAACTCAGTGTTGCAATAATTAATATGAGCATGAATATGATTAATAATCAGTCTGTATAAATTGAAGGAAATGATTTTCAAGGGAAGCACCGTTAAAGAAATCACCCGCCGTCTTCCTCGCTTCTCTCAATATACCCATCTATTAACACTTGTGACCTTGAGCAGGCGACAAAGTCGCGCAGGAAGTAGTGGAGATCTCCGCTCCGCACCCGCTAGGTGTGTCTTTGCCCATAAGATAACACAGGTCGGCGGAAAAATCACTTCTTTTCTCTCCGCGTCAAGCGCAAGTGTGTCTTTAGCTAAAGAGAGAGGAATTGGAACACGACCACCGTCGAGCGAATGAACCGAACGACGCGCGGCGGCAGGCGCTGTCTGCTGTAGTAAACCGCCTCCCCTGCTACCTCCGCCATTGGCACCTTGGACTCGCGCCCGGACCGTTTTGTAGCGGTTCCTTGTTCCCCAATGATCTGATGGGCAGCGTGCTCTGCTCGATTTTGAACAAAATTAAGACTGGTTTTTCTGATCTTGTGGTCTACGACTTAAAATTTTGGAGTATTTTCTTATAGTTCAGTAAAAGTTTTATTTTACTGAACTATAAGAGAATAGTTTTAATTATTTTTTTCGTTTTATTCATTTCTTCGAAAAGGTGATTATTGTGAGGTGGAGAGAGGTACAGATTAGGGGGAGGTATTACTTATGGATTAGTAATAGGTCCGTGAGGTCATATTATTCAGTTCATTATGAACTTCAGAATAGTAACATTATTTTTTGTAGTAAGTGAAATCTAGAGTTTCTGTACTGCACCTCGTCATGGCAAAGAAATAATGGTAGCCTGCAGGTACCATGAAGATTTCAACGAATAGAAGGTATATTTTTCCGAAAAATTCATGGTTATTCCTGATCACGACAAGCAATAATCGAAAAATGTGAAGTGCGCCGTTCTAAAATTTGTAGCACTTTATTATAAATATCCAAATAACTAATTATTCGTATTCTTACTTAAATGTTAACAATTCAGAATTTTTTAAATATGAAACAGGACACATTTGTGGCCTTAAAAGATTCGCATGACGAATTTAGCTAAAAGATATTCTTGAATAACTTTATTATAAAAATAAAACTATTTACGATGATTTTTCTCATTCCACTATGTTTCTTTGCATCGAGAATCACTAATATGGATATTCGTGATGTCCTTTTAAAAAACTAAAGTGTATCGTGAACTGTGGATAGAATCAAGTGAAATAATAACTCCCACGTTTGATATATATCAATATTTTTTAATAACAAGTCTAAAGCACAGACAAGTGATACAACCTTAGTTCGTATATACGCACAACCCCTGCAAATCAAAATGTACGTGAAGTATCTGTACAATCAAACAGAGGAATATTGTGTTCGATTCCCTTTAAAAAATGCAAAATATATTATTTTCATAATAGAAATAGTATTTTCTTGTATTATTAGTTCTTAAAAATATTGAATGAATTTGTTCCAAAAAAACTTTAAAAATTTATAACAGATCTATCATGATATGTAATAAACTTCCTTAAGTTAATAGTTATAATAATAATAATAATAATAATAATAATAATAATCAAAAATGTACTCAAATTTCCCTACGGCAACTCCAGAAGATTTTCTTAGTTTTATAATACAATGTATTTCTGAATTGCCGTGATACTGCCATGTTCGCGTATTGAGTTCATGCCCTTCTCCACTAGAGTGCTTACATGCTATTCGTACTTTTTATTTTTATACATTTACATATTTTCTGTAAGATATCTTGATGTAACTAAATGTAAATAATAATTTTGCCATTTGTAATACAGCTAACGAATTTAAAGTAGCATTACAATATGCTTCATAAGTGAGGCAATCAATGGGTTGAAGATGACTGCAACCCATTCGAATCTGAAAGTACGTATGCTGAGTATATAAGGAAAGAGTCGAACCAAAGTCGCACGAGTGACTAGCCCACCAATGACATTTCTAATCAGCGATCGCTGCAGTTCTGCGAATCTGTTCAGTTCTCGTTGTCACGCGCGATTGTCATGAGGTAGAGAAGTATTCCTGAAGCAGTTCTCTAGCTCTGTTGCATGCAATTCCCGAGCGGATTTCTGGTTCCCGACTTCCCTTCACTCTCCAGCTAGGTCTGACTCGCGCTCTTCCATTGAATAGCGCTTCTGACGAAGTATGTTCTTCTTTTATGCATATTGTGATACCCTTCTTTCATATTTACTTCGAATCTTGATGGAGATAATAATACTACTATATTACTTGCAAGTGAGAAATGCTCGGTGGCAGATAAAAGAGACAACAAAAGTATACTGCGAACTTCTCGCTATTTCTGATGATTAGTGTTTTTCAGTGAGATGTATATTATTTTAATATACGATTTATTTATATGGAAATGTTAATATTAATCCTATTTATTATATTTACTTGGGCAAGGTATATGCTTAACTTCAATAAAATATTTAAAAACTAGTANTGTGTATATATATGTATATATATATATATATATATATATATATATATATATATATATATATATATATATATATAAACATAGTAGTAAGCATATACATTTAATACTTCAAATATAATAGCATTTGACAAACTAATGCATGGATAATCTACACAGGTATTAATGATTTATGGAGCCAAAGGAATTCGTTGCCGACGAGCAATTAGTTTCAAAATTTGAATGGAACAATACAATAAATGTCCATAAATGACATTGTTGGAAGTCACAAACACATTTTACTGATAAAAATGTAAATTAGAAATCAATACGTGCTTCTGATATTATGTTACGAATAACCAATACTCTCTCCAATAGTTCATCTTGCCCGGCTTTGGACAGCATTTTTTGATAGGGTGCACTTCGTTTTTGTTTAGTCGAGACAAAAAATCTGAAGAAATATAGTTACTCTGATTCTTTCCCTTTAAGCTCTAATTTCCAAAATCTTTTCTTAATAAGCATCTTGATACGGAACATTTCAAGATTTCTGTAATGTTTCGCTTACTCCATGAATTAAGGGCAAAATCTTTCAATGCAACATACGTAATATTTTCAAAAGTAAATGACTATTCAGTTTCTTACCTTGCTTAGATGACTGTGTCAGTCAGTCGGGCAAACGCTGCTTATACTCCAAAAATGCTTCTTAATATAAGAATGCTTAATGTTCCCTTTTCGTTGCAAGATGTCACTTTGTTGAAAGACCAAGAACTTGTTCTCCAATCCCAGCATATACATCTAAGATTCATTGAAGGAATCCGTAAAATGAATCTCAAACAATGCTTTAATCAACACAGTGAAAATCTTCAAAATACTTTTTTTGATTGTGGCATACACAGTCGTTGATTATTGATGTGCCTTTCGCTCGTTCTCGCATTGAAACTGAACAAACGAGTCACGAGCCGGCAAGAAGAAGCGGGACATTCAATTTCTGTAACTTTTAAACAATGTAAACTCTCTAAGAAACACAGATTATGTTACTTTCTACAACTTTGTGCTAAGAAAATGCTTGAGTATGTACACTCCATTTCATTACTCACTTGGTAGCACTAGTTTTAGATTCCTCTCGGTTGTAGGAGCACAATCCTACATATACGGAGTAATGCGTATGACCAACTCCGTAAATAAGACAAGAGTTACATGAAGCCGAAAAATACGACGATGCGCCATGTTGTTTATTCTGGTCTCTATGACGATCGTCAAACATTCAAGACATCATCAACATACGACGCCAAAGAATCCTAACATTGTAAATAGTGGAAGACTCCTTGATACACACGCGTGCCGCGTGCAACGAAGACACCCCTCGTTTATCTTTAAATAGACGAGCCTCGCTCTAGTATTACGTCGTCACACTCGTCGCTTGTCTTTGTTTAGCATATGGCTAAAGGCAACGAAGATTTCATTCTGCTGAGAAATCTCGAGGAGTTCACATCGCGAATCCGATAACCTCTCACGAGAAGCTCAGCCCATCAGAAATAATTTCTATCTTCGAAACCTGTGACTGAAATATTCTCCGATCTCAGAAATTCTAAGTTGAAACTGATGACCAAACGATTTCACACATCAAGTGCCGAAGAAATTCTATCTTCGAAATTTGTGATTGAAAATATTTCAAGCATCGTCACGAAGCGTCATCACGCGGCCAGCCCTGGGACCCGCTCAGAGACACGAAGGTAACTTCAACAGGAGGCGCCACCACGCACCCGAACACTGCACTTCGTCGACTAGTTACAACCTAACACCACCAGCGGTGCCATCTAACGACGAAGAAGGAAACTCCTTACATTCGACCACCGACTAACCTGAACCCAATCGTGAGTTACGAGAACGAGGCACAAATTCACATTGAACTTTCAACGCCTGTCGTTCGTCGTGTGGTGTTATCCTTTGTTTACATCACGACGACTTTATTTACATAATAAACCTTGTTATTCGAACCTCTGAGTATTTATTTTGGAGAGGTAGAGATTTTTTTGTGAAGCAATAAAAAATCTTCCCCGACACGGTTATTAATCACTTCTCAGTCAACCTCTCCTCCACAGTACCCTCAAATGTAGCAGAAGCTATTGTTATTCGTGCGGCTTACAGTTCTCGATTAGTAATCGACTCACCAATAGATAGTAATCGATATGGGGGCTGGAAAAAATGTTATGAAAAATTCTGAAGGTAAGAGGAGAAAAGTCATTCGTTTAACCTCAAAGAGAGATACAAAGACGATGATTGTCAGTAATACAAGGGAAGTCGAAGAAATCAGTGTAGAGGGGGAGCATCATTACATCAAAATCTAACTTCTAATAATTACTGAAATGCAAATCAAATGAGAGAAGGATAGTAGTGAAATTGATCAACGAAGATCAACGAGACTTCGCGTATGTAAATGTGTGGGGTACCTGCCATGCATATACTAGCAAGACCTGCTAGCGCACACCTCGATGCAATGAAATATATATTTTTTTCTCTTAATCAGTATAACTAATTAAGAAAATGTATATTATGTACAGAAAAGTAATATTATTGGTTTTATTTACATTTACATTATGATACCCAATGGTGATTTCGAAGGTGTGATGATTTTGAATTTGTGGCTCCGAAGTCATCGGTGATCAGTTTTCTCATCTCTTCTGTATATTTATTGTAAATTGAAAGGTGGCAGTTTTGTCGGCAGTGAGTGTTTTCCTTAGTAATAATAACTTAATATGCCTAACTTATAACTCACAACTTGTACCGTACTACAAGTGTTATGTCTCCGTTAAAAAAAACTCAAATCTTCTATCGGAGAAATTCCCATTGAAGTGATAATTTGTATATATTTTCACCTATCATCGTCATTTCAAATCAAATATTAAAATTATTTTTATTGTACCAAATTTTTTGTTCGAGAATGAACTTATGTTTTGACTAACAATAAGCTATAATTATTTCCGTGCGGATAAAACCAGATGGAATGAAACGTTTTTTTGTGGGGCTTTACGGCTCGTCGACATCGCGGTCATTAGAGCACTAAAATTCTGTACAGGTAGGGAAAATGCAGTTACGCACTAGGGAGAGCCAGCATGACTCTCCCCGCATGTGGGACTCGCCGAATGACTCAACCATACGCACTAAAAACCCTCCTGAATTACAACTCAAATATCAACATATCTCAATACATTACATATATCATTATAAAAAAAAAGAAGAAGAAAGAGGAAAATGAAAGATACCCTAGCGTCGGGATCGAAAAGAACAAGAGGTGACCAAGGGAGGTCAGGAAAGTGAAAGGAAGGAGCATTGCACAAGTAAGTGGAAATATTGAGACGTGATAATAAATTTATTTTCTTTCTATTTCGGTCTTTATTATATATTGTATTCTTTTACTACTCGGATTTGTATTAAATCATACGATGTGAATATTTGGGTTTTACGTATTACCATTACCTTAATACATCTGTCATTTTTTTAAAACTTTAGTACATAACTATTATGACTATCTTCCACATATTGCTTAAAGGCTTTTAAGACAAAAGAAACTCTTGACGATTATTTCATCTCTATTGAGTGTTTACCTCAAGTCTTAAGACCTGTTTACACTAGTTGAGTACTTGTCACTTGGCGTGGGCGCTGGTCACTCGCGCTTGTACCCGCATTTAAACAAGCACGATTAGTACTAAGCGTATTTTTCATTTATTTGTATTTGTCTACATAACCGTCTCGCTTGCGATGTATATCATTACAAAGCTCTTTCTTATTTACAACCTCTTATTTTTTATATTCATCCCTCACCATACCTAATACATGACATTCCTTAAATGAGACATGTCCTTGTTCTTAAGTAAATCTACCTTATTATATACATTCATCACACCCTTTGACTTCAAAAGCCGCAAATACACCATACAATTCACATTCCCATAGTACATGCTCTGGGTCTTCATCACCTTTTTTACACATATTTGGGTACACTTACATATGCATATAATGTATACATTCCTTCTTCTCTCTTTTTAATTCTCGCCGAATAAGCATTAAAAATTGCGTGTCCGATATTGAATTCAATGAAGATTGTCCCTTTGTACATTTTCTCCATCGCACTCCCCAACCATTAACTCCACATTCAGCTTTTTTCTCTCTATCATCTCCATACTCCATCAACATGATACTTCGTTACATACCTCCTGAATGATAACACACTGTCCCTATGGCGTCACAGGCACACATTAAGTGTGGTGTTGATGGACCTTTCCAACCTTGATGAGGAAAAACAAGAACTTTCTGATACGTTTTAATATCATTGGACCTCATCTCAATAATTATTATTACACTTAAACTTTTTCCGATTTTTGATGTGAAAATAATACAAGTAGGTTGCTTCATAAAGGAAGCGCTCATGTTGATTGAGAAGCAAGTTTATAATAATAATAAATTTATTTTAAAAAAACAGCACAATTGCGTATGACCACGTGGAGGACAATAAACTAATTTCCTGTCCGGAAGCAAGCAAGGGACCATCCCATCAATTCCGATCAAGGGCCCTAAGGCAGAGGCGGATTCAAAAAATTCAGCAAAAGTTCCTAGATAAGATAAAAGGTTAGCTGCGAGTTATAATACTAATAGAAAGTCAATATATTTGTAATTTTACGCAAAAAAATTTACATGTACAAGTTATTATCGAACTATAGATTATTCTGAGTATAGTGTTTAAAAAATCATAAGAGTTGAAAAAACACTAAATTCACAATTTATTTTTACAATAAACACGCCCCTAGACAAAGCTAAGAGAACCTATTTAATAAGTCCGCCTCTACCCGAAGGAAAAACGGAGAAAAACCCGGGCCAGGATGGGGAGAAACGAAGTCGAGCGTGTGTGAGACGAAGCTCCGATGAAGCTGAATGAGGGAATAACTTTATTTGTCCCTGTTACCTGACCGCGTCCCTTCCGATGGTAATTGCAGGGAGTCTCACCTATTGAAATATGTTTGCTTTCGAGACAATCTCTTGGGGAATTTTAAGTGTTTCTTTCCGAGGTTTTCGTTTTCGTGAAGACACCGCCATGAAGTCTGCCTAGTAGCCGTGAGAAGTCCGAAACTAAGTGACCGAAACTAAGCTCGTGTAAACAAGCCATTACGTTATTCTAGTTTAGTAAAAACTTGTGAACATTAAAATAGATCTACTTGTGATTCTTTTCGCTAAAATATCTAAGCACTCTTGCTTCTTCTATTCTGTTTAACAGGCCGAACTTCTCTTTTAGTGTTTTACAGTTTGAACCTTTTTAAGTTATGTCCATTCCATTTAATCGCAGTTTCCTTGAAATGGATTGTGTGACTATGGTAATTTATTATGCTATTTTGCTTGGGTGTTTACGTGATGTTTGACGATAACGTATGATTTTAAATACACCTCTCTCCTGGAAAGTAATTGTACTTTCCAGGATGCTAAAAAGATATATTGCAATACAAGGCTTCGAGTGAGGTCTGTTTTTCTCATTCTGAATTCAGCTATCTTTTCTCAATGCTCTGTATGTTGTATAGTTTCTGCGGCATAGTTCTAGTACGCGGACATGCTTGAGTGGGAATAAAAATGTTTGCTTGTTTGAACGAAGAAATCGCATGGTATGTACCTAGTGCAAAAATAATCTGCTTATTTAGAAATTATTTTAAATTTAGAGTCGTAGTTGTAAACCACTTAAACAAATGCAGATGAAATGGTAAGATAATATACAGATGTTTTTTATGTTATATAATATAACATGTTTAAATTGATTATAGGAACATTTCATTGTTTGTTGATACTGGTTTTATCTCTTAGTTGATGATGGTTTCTGAAAATACTGATTTTTCAATAAAATAACTGTTTTAAGATTCCTAAAAAAGGAGACTGATTAATAACTCAACAACCAGAAACCTCAGGATAATAAATATGAAGATTCTTGTTGATTCTATCTTTTGTATTTCCAAACACCTGGACGGTTCCGTTGCTTTAAATTGTCCGATAAGACTCACATACCATTAATATCTGACGAACAAGTGATCATTCAACTGGGATCAAACTATATTTTAATTTCTTAATGGTGTTGTTTACGATGCTACAGACTTCCAGTCAACACATTCCTGCAACCTTGACATTTCCTCAAGGATTTTAAGATGTACCGAGACGGAAAAGCGAAGACATTGTGCACTGTTAGCGAAATAAGAATACGATAGCGTCGATTCAAGTAGTTAAGGGTGTAATATGGAATTATTTTAAAAGATTCGATTCTATATAATATTTTAACATTTTTATCTTTTTCAACATATTTTCCTTTACGTAATTATATATGTGGGTGCGAGGTATAGATAAATATGTTATTGAGGGGAGGGAGGTGTTTAGAAATAGTACTTTTTTCGATGCGTAATTCGACGGCTCCGTAGGGCAGAACTCAGATAAGGGTTGAAAGTATGAAATAATTTTATGATGTTATAGTAAGCTATCAAATCCTTATAAATTACGTTAATTTGTAGTTTTAGAGTTTAGCACTAAATACAGCTGTTGGAGGAGCTTACTATGGAGTAAAGTTTAAAAAAAATGATGTTATTAAAGTCATACACTTATTGTGTATTTGACAAATTTATAAGTAAAACAATAAATGTCTTCGCACATTTCATGAAAGTTTGCAAGCAACAGGATGATTTTTCTCATTGTCCTTCTCGTCGAAAGGACTATTCGTAATATAATTGAAATATACCTCCCAAATAGTTCACAATTTTAAATGATTCAGTTGATAACACATTTTCTTTTGATTACAGAAAAGTAAACAGTCACTGAACGAGCGAAATGAAGTATTTCGTTGTAAACACCGTAGCCGAAGACAATATGTAATTGGTTGTTCAGGACAAATCGCGTCTCACTGTCGGAAGATGGAGACTCCAACGTTTTTCCTGTCCTGCAGTGGACTTCCTCACGGTAATCGTGTCGAACAGACTACTGTCGTATTCTGCTAAATGAACTAAGTTAAATAATGGTTGCTGACATTGTCCTAAAGAGGGTTACGGAAAGATGGCCGACACGTTGGTACTTCTATCTATTGACACGCACTCAGTCCGGGACAACTAAGTATAATATTTCATTCCTTCCAGTTGTTCAATCAGTAATTTGGCCCTTAGATCTTCAGGCAGCTAAATTGAAGTACAGGAGACTTCTAAGGAAGAAGAGAAAATGCAGATAAATGGAGAAGAGATATTTAGTGAAGATAGGAAAAGTAGTAAGACACTGACGGACATGTTACTAGATGGGAGAAAGGTTCTACTGACAGGAGCTGTTATGACTTTTTTCAGGATGTTCGATGAAGAGAATTACAAAAAAAAAAAAAAAAAGGTTCAACCTGACCCTTACCTTGTAAAAATTCTGACCTGATATGGCAATTTTGAAACATATTTAAAGATATTTGGTAAAAGAGAATATGACATCTGTGAATACAAGAAAGACAGGAGCACAGTAGACCACATGTTAATGTGACTTTTATGAAGAAGATAATAGAAAAAAATGACCTCTCTCCAACAAAAGAGTTCTTTAATAGGGGGAAGATAAACATACTCTATTTGTTCCCCATATGATCCAGTATAAGAGACGCTTTATCGTCATACTTGCATTAAAGTGAATGAGAGCGCTCCATTAACGCATGGCGACGTAACAAAAATGATAGTTTAATGAGAACCCCGTAATGACTGAGTTGAAGACAGGGACAATCTAATGTGAGTTAACCTGTTGCATTATGCAAACTTTTGCTAAAACTGTAATGCTAGAAAATGTAATACGAAAGAAATGTAAAAAAAGAAATGAAAAAAATTACAAGTAACAAATAAATTGTACTTAATTGGACGGTCATCGTAGTTTTCAAATGTAAATGCATTAGCGCTTGGAATATTCCTCGCACAAAACCAATCAAATTACATTATCCTACCAGAATGTTCATAGCAGTGTATCTTCGTTGAATGATACACTGATCCCTTTGAAGACGAATCTTCTGTACGTGCGTGGCACTCCTCCTCCAAATGTTTGTGGCGTCATTAATTTTCGACACGTTCGTGTTCAAGGCATTCGTTCCATAGTGACCGTGAATGAGCGTTGTGCGCGAAGTGAATTTTCCACAAGAATATATCATCTGTACTATTAGAGAAAATCCCTGAGAATGTGTGGGATCAGACAAGATCGTCTTTGCAAAACAATGCCAAACGCTGTTGGCATATCAAACGGTGCGTGAGTTGGCTGCTCCCGCGATGATTTTGCATGTTTAATGACAGAATAGATGGTTGTTAAGAGTTACACAAGGTGAAATGCTTCTTTCCTTATATCATGGGTTTTACTTGAACAATGCGTAATAATATTTTGACAAATGGGATTTGTTCTTTGGCTTGGGATTTTATTTGAATGGGTTTGAGAAGTTGAAGGCAGTCGATTTGTAATTGAATTGACGAATTAACACCGAGGAAAGAATGAAAAGTAGCCTTATTTTTTACGTACGTTACCCTCGGTTCATGAAATTAGTGAAAAATAGATTTTTCTACAAAGAATGGTTGAGAAAACATCCTACCTGTAAATTGGTATTAACTAGTCTGTACTACAATTTGTCACGTTTGTACGCTCATGCGGATTATCATCAATCTTAGTGTATTTTGTGTTTAAAATTTTTGAAGATCACAATAAGTATACGGACGTATGAAGAATTGCTAGCAAACTTTCACAAAATGTCCAAAGAGATTTATTATTTTACTTATAAATTTTTCAAATACACAATAAGTATATGAAGACTTTAATAACTTCATTTGTTACCGCAAGGCAGGTGGTTAGAGTTGCACGCATATCCTATAATTTTGCATAATTCTCTTCTTTAATAATTGCATAGTTTGACCTCACTCTTTTCTCTTATTATTAATTTTTGAACTTTGTCCCCCTAAATCGTGTTCTCTGTTTCATATGTATTCTAATTTATGATTTCTCGCTTTGCGGAAATATTATATAAGGTTAGAGAAGAGCTATTCCATAAAAAACTACGATATTATACTTGTGAGCTGTATTTATTTATTTAGTATCCGACTTATGACGAGATCCAAGCCATCTCTCACCTAGTTACGATTTTGGTGAGGGAATTAGGAAGGAGATATATTGGGTCTTCCTTCTTTTAAGGCTTTACAGAAACTTTCCTCAGTCTATTTAGCGCTACTCATACTACGTGTAAAATGTTCTATTCAGGTTTAAATGTCATTGTTCTAAGACCCATTCATCCGCAAATTAACATATATTTTGAAATACGTGCCTTTCCTAATATTTGATAATATTATTTTATTACCATTCATTAATTTTAATTTTTGTTATGGATCATCAAAAGAAAGACTGGACCAAGACAGTATTTTACATTTAAAGGAACTGTGTTCCATCAGACCTCTACAGCCATCATTAGTACAGTTGTAAACATCATAATAAATTATCGCATAATTTAGAAATTGAATAGAAAAATAATGAATAAAATACAATAAAAAATATTATGGGAAATAAAATAAAATATATTTCTCAAAATATTATTTAATCTATTTAAAAATCTAGAGTATGTGCTCAAGTAGAAAAAATACTAATGGTTTATAGTGGTTTCATTCTGTTTGTTGTAGTCCGTTTATTTTTATTCTTATTCTCTCATAGGTATACCATTTCGTTATTTCTGTTCATTCAATGATTTCAGGCAACAGAAGATGGCAACTTAAGCTGTCGATATCCCCTTCTTCATTTTCACATAAATACGTAAGTTTTATTCTAAGATAATCCGGAAGAAAAACTTGAGCAAAACAGCATACGTAGTTTCACGCTCTAAGATATCGGAAATGCACCGGTACGTTTGCGAGGAACAATTTATCTGACAATCTATTCAATGAACATTAATAAAACTCTGTCTATTGGGTATTTTGTTAATTAGCAGTTTGAAATCTATGTGTACTGACAAAGGATGCTATTGCGCTGTCAAAACTCATAGAAAGATTCACCCACAACACACAATGATCCTTTCTCGAGAAATCAAATCTCTTTTCTTTAAAATAATTAATACATTGGCTAAATATTTAAAAGATCAAAACGTAATATTTCATGAAGTGTATGATTTCGGTCAGTTATGAAATCTTCCGATACCATCCTCTTTTCTATATATTTTCTGCAGTTATAAAGGGAGTATCACAGAGTAAATATTAGAGAGAAAATAGTAAATATTGGAGAATACTTTCAGAGTTCCTATAAAAAAGAAGAAGATATTCATAGATGAATATACCCCGAGGGATTCCAAGAATCTGACTAGAAAATACAATTACTGACTGTGAAATTTAGGATCAAATTATTAACCCCAAATATTATCTCAACATGTGCGTTTATACATACCTTTGTGATTAATATTACAATTTTCTTTTTTGAATCTACTATCCTCCTGCTCTGAAAATATATCTTTAATACAGTCCTGTTTATCCGAATATATTTTTTATATATAAGGTTTTTTGCAATGCATATAAAAAGATTGGTAGCAATATGTATTTATATAACTTTTTATTTTACAGAGTGAACTCAATTAAATTTGTAGATACCTACGCTTTACAATCGGATCCAAAAATATTAAAAGTTATATTGTGCAATGTAATTTGCTAGAAGCAAATGGCTTGAATCTCGTAGAACATCAGGTTTTCATTGTAAATAAAAATGGTCTCCTTGAGAAACTTGATCCGAATATGTATTCATTTACCAGAGAAGCAAACCTAGCTCTAACAAGAACATGTGAACTTCAGTATCTAGGCCTACTTGTACAGCACGTCGTAGACCACAATTACCTTGCTTACGAATATTTGATATCTTTAGTCAATGTTTATCGAAATCTAATTCCAATGGAATATATTTTTACCTTGAAACCAGGAACGAAGATCTTTTACGGTTTTCTAAAAGCAGAATGGGGGTTAATTCCGAACCCATTGAAAATGAGTGGAGGAAGTTGCAAATTGACGGACTATTATTTATTAACATCTAGTATAGTACAACGGTCTTATTTGTCAGCAAAAATTAGTCAATTGAAAACTTCAATATTTCTCAAAATTTCATTTTTATGCAATGATACTGTAGTTAGCATACTGTAAACCGGACTGTAGATGATCAAAGAACAACGCAGGTTTGACTGGTATTTGAGATTGATTTATTCTGATACTTCAAATTTAAAACCCAAGATTAATTTGTATCGGTGAAAAAAATTGAAATTCTTCTTTTACCCGAGTTATTGAGGGGCTTACTACCAGGATTTAACTATGTACAATTAATCATCAGCAGTTCCTCACCAGCATACCCCCATTTTCATGCAGATCTCAATAATGAACTAAATGGTACCTGCAGTTTCTCTCACATTAGTTGTGTGATTTTTTCGTCTTTTAATACTTGTTGAATCTCTTTATATAGATTCATATTTTTGTTTATTGTTTTGTTTTTGAATCTTGAAACATATAGATAAGAATTATTTTTTTTATAGAAGGACGAATAGGCTCATTTTAGCAAGTTGCCTATTTTCCTGTAAATCAATTTATTTTTTCTCAGAAATTATTCAAAGATCAACTAAACCAGAAAGTTAGAAAAATATAATTAAACTACCTGTTTACCCGGCGTTGATCGGAATTTTTCTTACTTGTTAGACCAAGTATATTTTACTCAGGAAAAAATAAAATATATATATTACATAAGGTGAAAGTAATTTACTTGCTGTTTTTTAAACAAATGTCCCTAATTTTACAAATCATAATAATAAAAATATAATGCAAAACTTGATTGTATACACCATTTTGAGTTTCACCTCCAGCAGCAAGATTAAATGAATCTTTGTATGAAACCGCCCCTGAGCAAAACCATAAAGTTGTCTATGAGAGAAACACATCAATGGCAATATCACTAATTAACCTAGCACATAACTTCACCCTTCGGAGAGTAAGGAGTATTGAACTTGTATTTATGCAGTATCATGTCACTGCTTATCTGAAAGGCCCCGAAATCTATGGACTAAACCCGTCTTTTTCAGTTAAACATTTTGACTTTACTCTCCCTCCCTACTCCACTCATGGGGGTTCTAGGGCTGCTTACCCCCCACCCCCTAACCTCAATGGTTGCCCTACCCGGAAGTGTGTCTATTCATCTCAGTATCTAAAGGTAAAAAGAATCCACTCGCCGGGTGCCGAGCAGGTTGAATTTTCCCTTCTGAGGCAAGAAACAACGGTGACAGTGCTGCCACGCCATTTCATTAAAGTGCTTGTAAAATTTAAACTATTCGTTCAAAATTAACGGTTTTTATTAAGTGCACAAAAATGAGAAAGCCTTAAATTTGATGATGATTGTTTTCTTCTTCTTAAATTACTCTAAGAATTGAAGAATTAATTACTTCTATTTTTTTAACATTTGTTCGACAACAATGGTCTAGTTTCACAGTACGTAGGTAGACTCCGAAGAGATAAGACGTGTCTGGAGAGTACTTACGAAGTGAAACTAACAGTTGAACATTTTAGTGGGGCGGAGTTTTGCGGTGTTTTTGAGCGTATGAGGGCGACATTTTCAACTGACTTCAGAAGCTTTGTGAAGTTTTGTGTATCTGGTTCGTGAAGGGGATTTTTCTTTTCTAGTGGAAAGTAAAGAGTTCTTTATTCGGCATGCACAGGGGGAAACCCCTGGTGCTTGGGGCGTTTAGACGCCGGCCAGCGTCCAAGTAAGAAAAATGCTATTCTGCTGGGATATGAAGAAAATATAGCGGTGGGATACTACGTGAGGGTATTGCAGAAGTCGTCACAGCAGAAGCAGTGACTTACGCATCAAGGATACGCGGAGGTAGTGTGTGCGTGTACTATAAAAGAAATGACGAGGTGGAGAAATTGGTAAGTAAAGAATTTCTAATGATTAAAGAGATTAAAGTGAAAATACAAAGAAATGGAATAGAGGCAAAAAATTTCTTTTATCACGTATGTCCGACAATATAAAATGAGTCTTTAACTAATATTTTGAGCAGATTTTTACAAATAGTAAGTCCGATTAAAGTTATAAATTTGGAACTGACGGAAGACCTGGCGCATGTGAAATCTTTCACCAGATTCGCATATGTAATTTTGAACGGAACGACGATCCAGAGTGCAATAAACATTTCGGTTCAGGGACACACATGGACAATATTTCCAAAACAAGAAAATAATTTGTGCTTTATCTGTAGATCAGCAAATCATTTTGCACGCAAATGTACAATGCCACGAAAGGAAATAAGCAAAATTAATATAAGAGGGACAGAGAAGGCCGTGAGGAAGGCAAGCTCAGACGTCGTTTGAGAGGGCAGAAGGGGAAGGTAGAATCCACCTCACAATGACGGACATAGTGCGCGGGAAAAAATTAGAAGATGAAATGAAGGATTTTGTGAGAAGTTGGTTTCTGAGATGTCGAAAGAGGTAGAAGGAGATGGACAAGGTGATGGACACGCAAATAATTCTAACGCCAACGTAGATTGTAGTGGATATCATCAGATGGTGCTTGCTTCAAAAGAAGGTTCACAAAACAAGAGAGAAACAGTTAATATCCGCAACTTGTCTCGAAAAGCAACAGAATATAGAGAAACCAGTATGGCGAAGATGATTATGGGTGACAGATAGGTGATGAAAAGAAAGTTTGGAGAGGAGAAACAAGATCTAGATCAAGAGATAGTACCGAGAATTAACACAGAAGAAGAAACAAAGCTTTCGGAAGACCAATCATGTATTGAAGGGGACAGTGAACTTGAAATTGACAGTGTAGGGGAAGAAGAAGAAGAAGGAGTACAGGCACAAATGGAAGAAAATATATTAGAAGGAAACNGAAGAAGAAACAAAGCTTTCGGAAGACCAATCATGTATTGAAGGGGACAGTGAACTTGAAATTGACAGTGTAGGGGAAGAAGAAGAAGGAGTACAGGCACAAATGGAAGAAAATATATTAGAAGGAAACACTGAGATGTCCTCAGAAAAGAAAACAAAAAAGTGAAAAAGAAAAATAAGGTAAAAAAAAACAAGAACAAAGAACCTGAATCAAAAAGCACTGAGAAGGATCAAAGAATTAAAACCAATGTGATTGCTTCGAGAAAGGATGAAAACAATATTAAGGATATGGTAGAGATGATGTGGAGTACTGATTTTGCTGTGACCAAAGCACAACTCTTCATAATATTAAATGCAGATACCACGAAGTATGCTTTACAGTTATCAAGAGAGTTCATTAAAAACTCCAAAGATTTACTTACAGTGATATAAAGTGCTAAAAAAGAATGTAACAATAAGAAAATTCTAGTTCGAATAGTCGGGTTAGAAAAAGGCATACTTCAGGGAGAAGTCTAAGTACTCCTTATTACAAAACATTCAAACATCTGAGAAATGGAATATACAACAAAAATAGAAAATTTAATATTTGTGCAATTATTTCTGAAACGAAAAAGGAAATGCTAAAGGACCATATTAAAGCTAATGAATCGGACATATTTCTTCAAGGAGTAGTTACTGAAAATTTTAATTTCATTCCCGATTTTAGAATAATATACAATGTTGGGGAAACAGAAAGAGGCACGGACATCCTCTTAAAAAAGGGTTTGAGGTCAGCAATGTAGTTATGCTTCCGTCTGGGAGGGGGATAAAATGCGAAGTAAACGGAACAACACTTGTCAATATATACGCGCAGTCAGGAAACAATAACAGAGAAGCTCGAAATGTTTTTTTTTCTAAATATCTTGCATATTTAATAATGGAGAGTAAAGAACATCTCATTATAGGAGGGGATTTTAACTGTGTGGGATCAGATCAGAACTGTCAAGGGAAACCAACATTCTGCAAAAGTTTAAATTCTGCAGTAAAAAAACTGAATTTAAATGATATATGGGAAGAAAAAAGAAAAGATAGACTTTTTACGTACAAGAGAAGATCTAGCGGCTCTAGAATTGATAGATTCTACACATCAAAAGGTTTGATTGATCAAATATCATATATAGATATTGCTCTCGCACCTTTTTCTGATCATCACGCTGTCGTTATGAAAATGGTTCTTCCATCACGACCGACGGCAAGAGGAAGGTCTTATTGGAAGATGAATATTTCACTCCTAAATGACAATGATTTTAGAGATGCATTTATTAAAAAATGGAAACAACTCCAGTCAAAGAAACATAATTATGTTGATATAGCAGAATGGTGGGAACAATGTGTAAAAGTGAATGTTACGAAAGTTTTTAAATACTATCCAGGACTGAAAAAACGGGAAGAAGAACGGAAGTTAAATTTATATTTCCTCTCTCTAAACGAAATAAGTAGGAAGTCTAGTATATCTAAGGGAGGTAATAAAAAATTTTTTTTTTCAAGCACTAATCATTAGTATATATAGGAAAAGGATGGAATCAGCTATAATTTGGAGTAGAGATTTGACATCGCAAAATGAACGTGCCAGCATGTATCACGTGATTGCTGATAGGAAAAGCAAAAGTTGTAACTTTCTTTCAGGTTCCAAAGTAATGAAGGTTCGGTTATGGGTCAGTATCAATTCATGAATCATGAATATCAACATTTCAAGGAATTTTTCGAGGCGGCAGAAGAAAGTAACCACTATGAGCAGATGAAGGACGTGATAAAGTGTTGGAAACTGAACCAGGAAAAAAGTGACATTTTCAACTCCGATATATCGTTTGACGAGGTTAAGGAATAAGTTTTTTCCGGAGTTAATAATAAATCCCCAGGATCTGATGGAATACCTGTAGAATTCTATAAAGTATTCTGGGAAGTTATAGGGAAAAATTTACACGAAGTTATCAAGACAGTTCTTGCAAAGGGGAAAACTAACTGAATCACAATATCAGGGAATAATTGTTATCGTGAAAAAGTTACCAAAAGCTAGCAATTTAGAACATTACAAGCCAATTACTTTGTTGAATAGATTTTAAACAGTCCTTCGGTCGTGTAAATCACAAATATCTGCACGCCGTGTTACAAGAGACTGGTTTTGGTAGTATATTATGCAGCTGGATACAAACGTTACATGCACACAGTAATTCAGGAATACAAATAAAAGGGTTTCTGCCGGATAAAATTCCAGTCAATAGTTCAGTGAGACATCGATGCCCGTTGTCAATGAAGTTATTCTGCATTGTTCTTAATCCCTTAGTAATAGCTCTACACAGAAAATTCAGTGACTTGTCAAACCTTCAAAAAATGCTGTCTGTCAAATCATATGCGGATGATGTAAGTGTAGTGTTAGAAAAAGAAGAGGATCTGCAACAAACTCTAGAAGTGATACATAAATACGGTAAAGAGGCAGGTGCTGAAATAAACATGTCAAGAACCAAAATACTACCCTTTGCTGAAGGACAATTTCAATCAAGATATATTCAAATAGTTAGAAAATTAAAGATACTAGGTATATGGTTCTTATCTGATTTAAATGATGCATCAAATTACAATTTCGAAATAGTTGTTAATGCTATGCAAAGAATTGCAAAAGACTCAATATTAAGAGAATGGAATTTACAACAAAGAATATGGTACATTCAGACATACCTACTTTCAAAACATTATGTCACCAATACCAAATAAGCAAATAGCGAGAGTGAAAAAGTTAATAGGGCAAATACTCTGGAGAGGAAACGTATTTAGGGTCCCATTGAATAACATGTGTGCGTCTAAGACAAAAGGAGGGTGGAGCTTATGTGATGTTAAAGAAAAATGCGACATTTTATTTGCTAAAGAAATGATAGATTCTTTCAAAAACACTCAAAGATTTACAAAATACTGGTTCACATATTGAATTGAACACGTCAGTTTGGTAAACCCGCCGAACATTAATCCAGTGCCAAGAAAATTAAAATATGTTAAACACTTCTTGGAAAAATGTGTTTATACTCCCTCAATGTATGAGGAAATTAGAAATGAAAACTAGAAAGATTTAAAAAATAGCACAAAACAGATGTACATGGAAGTGATGAAAATGAAGATAACAAAGTCCAGAATTGTTGACAAGAAACCAAATGTGAAATGGCAATATGTGTGGAGAAATGTTCATGGCAAATTTCTACCAAATGAAGTTAAGGAGACGTGGTACAAAACAATAAATGATGTGATTCCGACCAATGCTAGGTTTTTTGAAATACAAATGTGTGAGTCTGGGAACTGCGGGACATGCGGAAAACAAGACACGATACAACATCACCTTACAGAATGCAAACATGTCAAAGAACTTTGGACCAACTTTACGAAGAAACTGGCAAGAATATGTAGAACGCCATTTTCAGATGTCAAAGGGAAAACTTTAATTGAACCAGACAACCAATATTTTATGTTTCAAAAATAACACTATCGCATGGGTTATAGCACATTATGTCCATTACACAATGACAGAAAGACGAAAAAGCGAAGAAGAACTTCAATAAAATTATATAAAGCAATATATGAGAATAACAAAAAATCAAAAGAGAAAGTATCTTTCCAATTATTTAATAACTATCTTAAAGAGTCAGTAGATACATATCGACAAGATATGTTAATAAAATGAAGAACGGAGTGCACAACACCAAGATATAGAAGAAGCTGTAAAATGACAAAGGACTGGTGCACACGGACTACCGCGATGGAGGGGCTGAAAGTGGTAAAGTCTTCGCTTCCACGATCCCTCTGAGTGGAAGAGCGTGCGTTCAAACCCTGCTCGACCGAACTAGGAGAGGTTTTCAGCTGGGGTTTCCCTTACCTCCTCATCCAGACAGATGTCGGATCGGTACCATAAGTTCCCCGGCAACACAATATCACTACTTCCCAATTATCTTACCCAAGTCCAACGGTTAGATGGAAGAGCAGGCCTCATGGCCTGAAAAAACATTAAATAAATAAATAAATAAATCATTTAGGTTAACGTTTGTAGATAGACATGGGCTGTCTAAGACTTATTTGTAGAACTCTTTGTGGCGAACAATATTGCCACTCATAGTTGTTCCTCTGACTTCATTGACATTTATTATCTAAAACCATTTTCTATCTTTCTTTCCCTTATATGGTTTTTCATGAACAATAACGTATTTTTCGAATATTTGTAGGATATAGAAATAGAGTTTTTTTAAAAATCACTCAACTTCCCCTAAAACTAAAAAGTTTTACTTATCCTACAGTGTATTTCCTAGATATTTACATAGTATTTTGCCGAGCTTAAGTCGATTCCTATCTATAGACTGTAAAGAAGAAACGGAGAATCTGTATCATTTATTATTATTATTATTGTTCGTTGTTAATATCCATGCGACACACTATAAGGCCGAAAAAAGAGTACAAAGATCTTGGTAAATATGTTATAGGGGGAAAAAGAAACTTTTTTTTCATTTTTGCGAACTTTTTCCACGTAGAACAGGTGGAATTCGTAATCTGCACCCCCATAAAAAACAACAACAAAGAAGCAAGACTGAACGAATTTGTATAAATTCGTAGCCCTGTTGGGTGCAGTTTTTTTGTCACAGAACAAGCTTAAGGAAAAAATTTGTCGGAAGTTTCTTTTTACTTCATTTTTGTGATGAAACATTATTTTCGAAAAGTGCTTTTTTTATCACGATAAAAGAAAAAAAACACCTAACTGCTTGACTGTTCATCGTGCTGCGTAACGCCACTCTGTTATAGAATTTGCCACAAATGAAACGTAAAGAAATAAAATATGTAAGTTCATTTCTACGTTTTTCTTCTGTGAAAACTTAATTTTTTCATATTGAACATGTTTGTAGTTTGAGATAGCCTTCTTGGTTCTTTTGCGAGTCATAAGAGAATTGTGCAACGCGTAATTGATTATAAACTTGGTTGTAAGTATCGTGACCCGAAAAACCTTTGAATAACTAAGTGGAGACCAACCGACCGCTCAACGTGTTCCTTGAAACGCGTGTTTGTAATTTGTTTGAGAAAGTTTATAAGTGTGGACTAGAAGATGGTTTGTTATTGGCATCGAGTTCTCAATTAGTAAAATTGTGGACCTGAGAGAAGGTGGTCTATCAGCCATATAGAACGGTTATTTTGCACCCAGGCATCCGCCTCCGGTGGTATTCCCATTAGCGACAATGGAAGGGACGCGCGGTACCAGGTTTTTTAAACATGGATTTGCTACCCTTTGCGTACAGCAATAATTTTTTTCTATCTGGGAGAGGTTTCCGAAACTCGGAAAATATTTTTCTTCCAGAACTTTGCGGACACCACCTTCTTTAAAAATTAAAAACGTTCAGTTCTATTATTAATAACTGGTCTGACAGAAATAATAATTTAATGCAAATGGCTCTGATAAATTATACCACAATTACTTGTATACTACTCGTTTATAACGGGAAAAATATTTTTTAAATTGGTCTTCCAACTTGAGTCCCGCCCCTCCGCAAACTGGAAGTGCAAAATGGGAAAAAGGCACTGTCAAAAATATTGATTCACAAGACAAGGATTTTTCTTTTCATTGTCACTGACGACATAATGTTACACATTCGTTCATAATTACCAAAGTATCAAATAGTTTACGACACTATTTTTCGTTAAAATTGGTTTCCAAAATTTTACATCACATTACTACATAGTCTAATTGTATGGTTAATGTTGCCAATGCGATTGAAACAATTATTCTTTAGACTTGTATGTATTATGTATTACTTCCGCGTCTTGTATGTATGAATTACTTCTGCATCATATGCATAGAGTAAAATTAAGGGTTTTTCTCGTCGGTGATGTTCTATGAAGGCATCATCCTTTGTCTACATCCATGAGTGTCTCATAGATTTTAGAAATAAACAAAAGAAATGAGAAAGGAAAAATCTCGATATCTGACTGTTATTTTCTAGTTTTTAATCAAATAACGAGATTTTATACATTAAATTTTTTTGAGGAGTGGAGAAATATTATGGGCTAAATGACAAAATTGAAATTTGCAGAAAGTAAGCAGACAAACGACGGATAAGCCATGAGACACATCGTCGTATGCTGCGTTATTTTCTAATTTGTACGCACTTAATTTTGCTATAATTTTCTCTAGTGCAATAAGGAAAACACTGTATCCGTCTTAGGCCCTTGACATGAGTAGAGTCGTTTGTCTATTATTAATCAAAATTACAATAATTTATTTATAAATATGGCAACGGTAGGGAGAAAAGGTGCAGTTACCTATCTAAATATTTATGGACGCAAAAAATGTTCGTTACATTTAATACAATATACTGGAAAGGGCGTACCTTCATTTCAGAGCGATGTCAGCCGAACTCAATTTCACAGGTATCTTCCCCCAGTAAACACAAAACATTACTTCTTTGGTGGCTTTCCGATATTGCATCACTACAAGTGTTTTTAAATTATTTTTACTTCTATACATTTATTGTGTAAATTTTGGACTTATATATATATATATATGTGGACACCACGCAGTAGGACACTTTCTCCGACCGCCTTTAAGTGGTCGCCTGGCCGGCGATGGCGCACAAAACATCTGCGAGACAGAAGAGCGGCGAAGCCGGAGGGCACCTGCCTTCCGGTCAGTTCTCGCCTCGCCGTCCGTCTACGCACACGCGCCTTTGTAGTACGCGTAGCGAAGTAACAATAAAACGAGATTATTCTCATGTGGAAGACTACACCAACATTATGATGACACCGACGTGATCAGTTTAGATCGGTGATTGTACCGTGATTGCGCCGCTGCACACGCCGCTGTTCTCGTTTGGTCCGCTCCGACAGCGTGCTCGGTCCGCGCGTAAAGTCGCTCTCCGCGTTCGCTTCCGTGCGTCGAGCAACCCGGGCTGCTCACTCAATCGAGCGTTGAGACGTGCGTGACACGTGACATCCACCACGTCAATGGGGCCACTGGGAACAACAGTCAATAAATCTGCAACGATGCAGCAGGGCAACGTGACCGGGGAGGCCACAGCGACCGAGCACGCACCGACCTTTCCAACAGTGGAAATCGTCAGCAGCTGCAAACTCCCAGCGTTCTGGAGGAACGATCCAGAGCTGTGGTAACTGCAGGTGGAGTCAGTGTTCGAGGTACATCAGGTTCGCGCGGACCAAAGGCGTTACAACTTGGTGGTAGCGTCTCTAGATCTAGACACCGTCGCGGAGGTCGCCGACATTGTGCACTCGCCTCCGGCAACATAACGTTACAACGCATTAAAGAGCGCTATGCTTCAGCGCATGACAGACTCCGCCAACAACAGAATCCACAAGCTTCTTACTGGCCTGGAGCTCGGCGACAAGAAGCCGTTGCAGCTTGTGCGCGAGATGCGCGCGTCGGGGAGGACGTAATTCGTGTCAGATGGCTCGGACTGCTGCCTCCGTCTGCACAGCGCCTACTAAAAATATTCAAGGCGCCCAACCTGGAAGAACTGGCAGCCGCAGCAGACCAAATATGTGACTGCGGCCCGAGCATCATGGCCACGTTGTACACCTCTCCTCGGCCAACGACGTCGTCCACGAGACGAGCAACCGCAGGAGCAAACCACTCAGGAACTCACGGCGCTGCGGCAAACCATCGCACAGCTCTCCACTTTCGTCGGGAGGAATCCTGACTCGCTGAGCCTAGGCACGAACCACGCTCCGCGTGAGCGAGCCGTCTCGCGCTCTCCGTCACGGTAGCGTAGCCTTGCCCCAATGCCGTCAGCTTTATGTAGTGTAACGTCGGCGCCAGGACATTCCACCAATTTGTGAAATATTAATATTTCTTTGCATTTCCCAAGCCGGACGCTGTTAATAATCTTACAATAAGTGGCCGGTCGGCGCTAAGACGGAAGTGCGACGAACTTGGAGCCCACTCTAAGCCTCTTCAGTTATTGAGGTATTGTTTGAACGAACATCTTTCACTTTTAAGGAAGGTACAATTGATTTCGGAGAATGCGGCTTGCGGCGTTGACCCATGCGCGGTCCACTGGAATTTAGGTGTACCTAAAGAAAAGAAGAATTTTACGAAGTAATGAGTGAAGTGCGTCGCCGGAAATAGAACAATGAGACTCTGAAACAGGTGCGCTAAGCTGGGACCGAAGGTGGCTCGTCTTCGCGGCGCAGACTGCGTTCTTAGAATTCAAAGGGATGGACAAGAAGAATATTTGCAAGGTGTGGTGGCGAAGGCATGGTTATTTGCGGATCACGTGACTTCTGCTACTGTATATATTGGGAGGAGTTAAGACTCTTACGTCAGGGACTTTTACGTGGGAGGAGAGTTCGCCTGCACTGAGATGTGTTGGGGCTAGACTAGGTCTTGGAGACCAGATGTTCGTTAGGCTGCTGCGGTAGGCTTAATGAAGTCATTACTAGTTGCGAAGGTCGTAACTTGTATCAGTTAGTTGTTGGGGAAAACAACTTATAATTTGGAAGGTTCAGACAACCTGAGGGTTTGTACTATTTAGTTGTCTTCAACTAAATTTAATCAAGTGTAATTAATGCTTTCCGACAGCATTACTTGTGTAATAACATATTATTAGATGTATTAATGATTTTGGGAGTTTGTCTCTGTTGTAAATTCAGTTTTTTAGTTAATTTATAATAAATCATTATTTATTGTAATTATACGTGTGTTTGATTGCCTGGGAAACCGAGCTGGTGTCAGCGACAAAAACTATCATATGGACTGTGGTATTTATGTGGATTCCGCTTCTACCCAAAAAATACTAACATCGCATCAGGGCTTGAGGTGTGATGTTACAGTAGGTATCACGCCACGAATGGAGTGGAAGCGCGACGCTGTCGTCCCGGCGCCATCTCCGCTGTGTTCCCGGAAAACTCGTGATGCCGGCGCCACACAAGGCGATCGCCGCCTACACGCCTGCAAGAGGGAAAACCGTCTCCAAGTGCACGACAAGAACGCAGCCACGCGCTTCCTACTTGACTCTGGCTCCGTCGTGTCAATCCCACCGAGGAAGTGCATTTCGAAGCCCCATCACCGACAAGATCTGGTTCTATTGGCTGCGATCTCAACGTCCATCGCGACATACGGCCAGCAGCGACATACGCTGAGTCTCGGATTGCGCCGCGATTTTCCGTGGAGTTTTATTGTGGCCGACGTCCAAACCGCGATTCTCGAAGCCGTTCTCGAAGTCGTCATCAGCGCATCCTGGACTCCACTATGAGCCTCCACGCTGCACGATCGCTGGACGATCGGGGAGCGTTACACCGAGCTCATTGGAAGCTACGCTGAGCTTGTCCTTCCCTGGGACGCTTCTGCCTCGCTGCCAGACTTCCCCATGCACCACGTCATCGAGATCAAAAGAATGTATAGCGTAGCTATAATGCAGTTAATTAGAATTCGAGATTGTCTGTACAAATTTTATCTTTAGTGTAGCAGTGAATGATCCATTGCATAAAAATTAATCTATTTTGAAACATTATATAATCTTAAAATAAGATTTTAGTAAAAAATTTAAATTGCATGAGAGTTCGCAAATTCTACATATTAGAAATTCAGTTATAAATTCAGCTCTTCTTGGAGGTTAAAGTGTATAACAGGTGAAGAGAGTGCTCGTAAATTAATTATGTGAAGGATTATATTCTCCTTTTGTAGAGGACGTGCATATGAAAGCTCGAATTCAAGGAATACGTTTTTCATGTGTCCAGATGTTATTTCATAGTAGTGTTGACATGTAGTGGTTTTCCCGAGACGAATAACCGAGGTGAGTAGCTACCACAGTTCTCACAATTCTGCCCCCGCGGGTCCAGGAAAGTGCAGCGAGATATATATTCCCCATTTTACGGACGTGGACAAGTCGTCTTTGGGAGGAGTAAACGACCTCGCTGTGACGTGCGCGGCGTGGGCACCACTGTAGGAGCGTGACAGAAATGATGACGGCATTCGCAGTGGGGACTTCATAATTCGTGGGAAACTGACCCTCCTAACTAATGTTGCTTTTGAATATTGAGAAATGCAACCATTTACTAACCACATTGTAGCATTGTGTACTCAGAGTATATTTCATTTTGCAAGGACTTTGACTGCTAAGTGAAAAGTGAGGTAAGCTTTTCTTTTAGGAGAAACATTATTTTGTATGGTGTAATAAATACACTCCTTATCTCCATTGTGATGCAAATGTTTAATATTTGCATTATGAGGAGTATCTAGATGGCTGCATAGAATTGGACTGGATGTTTGTTTTATGGATAAGTTTATTTTATACATCGGACTGCTCGAAAATTCAAAAAATTTAGAGAGTTTAGGGAATTGTTTATAGTTTACTGATAGGTTATGTAAGAAAATAATGTAACTTAATAGTATGTAATTTGTATGACAAGTGGCATAAATTACTGATACAAAATGTGTTATATTTTTCAGATATAATCTAAGCCATGCGAAGACTACAAAAAAGTGAATTTAAAACGTATAATTTGAGAAGATTGTATTTAACTTGTACATAATTAAAAAAGGAATTGTTTCGAATGTGTAGCAAAAATTTTGTGTCAGATGGGATAATTACGACCATATTAATTAGTGACTTGCTGGAGACATGGAAGTATACGAAAGAAATATATGAATATGGCTATTGTCTAAACATTTCAGAGAAGGGCTTTAAAGACCTTGCCATTGACCAACCCTAAAACCCCAAACACAAAAAAAAAAAAAATCTCAGAGGGGTGCTTCCCAAACATTATGTACCCGCGGTGTCCTACACCCCTTGTACTCAGATTATTTTTAGTGACGAGGCGCCCCAAATGTAAACAATTCATTTCATAGTACAGAAAATCTGAAATAAATCTATTTAAAATCGTTTTCACCCGTGCTCCATACAAATGTATAAATGCGAAATACGAAAGTGTCTGTCCGTTTGCTACCTTTTCACGACTAAACCACTGAACCAATTGTGATGTTAGGGAAGGAGATGAGGGTTCAATATCCCTCAGTATTCTAAGTGGTGTGATAGGCTAATTAGTAACGTTTCGGTTGATTTAGTTCTCTCACAACAACTTAACGTCACTTTCTAGAGTGTGATTTCATTCAATGATTTATTTATTCTTCCCGCTGAAGGTGAAACAAAATATATAACATCAAGTTTTGTATTAAAATTGAATTGTTATGAATTTGTGAAATTATGATGCTGTATTTTTTGTGGGGCTTTAGGGTTCGTTAAGGTCATTAGAGTCCTTACGATGCTGTATGTATTGTTTTTAACCAGTAAGAAAAATTATTTTAATCTTACAATATTGATAGATTTTATTTTTCCTGAGTAAAAGGTGATTGGTCCATAAAAAATCCCGGTCAACGCTTGTGCTATATAAATATGACACTATAAGTATATATTTGAAATGGCATAGATGAATAAATGGATATACAAAAATTATAGTTTGTGGTAAGGGGTTTATTATTAGAGAAAAATTTTATATTAAAATAACTGTGTGGCGAGACACTGCGCCCGTGGAACTGTTTCGAGGTACCCCTAGACTCCGAGGCGCACAATTTGGGAACCACGTTTTAGAGAAATAAATATTTAAATAGTGATTATTATTTTCTTGTTTGGTTAATAAATAAAATATTAGTTGTCACCACAGTGATAGTAATCATTAATTACTGATATAATCCTTTTGCTATGTGAATAGTCGTGTGTAGTTGATCAAGTGTGATAAATACGCTTCCAATCTAGGGAGCATTTTGTTGTTTCCAAAGGCGAATAAAAAAAATTAGCGACCTCAATGCTCTGGGAACGCTGTCTTCTGAGTTAATGAAGAATCAGTGTTCAGGCAATACCTCAGGTGTGAAGTCATTAATAGTATTTGGGCAAGCGTAAAACAAATGACTAACACTTTCTAGTTTTCTCATTGCATCTATCCCTCTGGGTCACCACTTCCGGTTGAGACGCAGTGAGACAGTGACATGGATCCTTGAGGTCATTTCTCCTGGGCATGCCGTTACGTTCTGTAATATTTCTTTTCTCGGCCTTGCTCAAAAATATCACCGTGACGCGAGGTCGCTCTTTTGCTTTATTAACTTGTTTCCTCCGGTCAGAGGTCTTCTACACTCGCTTGCTCGCTGCAGCTAGTTGGTGGTCCGCTCTGATTAAGTTTCCCTCGCCTTCCACTCCATTCGGGTTAAAGGAGTTGTAGATGACAGGGGAAATGCTGCAGTTAATTTAGCGTGGAAACAGTGGGTTAAACAATATGGGACTGGCACAATTGCGTAATAATAGTTACGTAAAATTATTCATATTTAAAATTAACTTATTTAATTAATATTTTAACCATCAAAAGTTACTGGCAACCCTTAAACATACTGAAACTTCCAAACGTGTACTTAAGTACTCCAAAAAGTTATTTTGCTTATAAAAAGTATGATGTTTTGAATTCAAATCTTTACGTTTACCATCAAGATGACTCGTGGATTCGTAGTAAGACTGTTCATTCCTGTTAAAGAAATCACTGAAAAACTATTACGAAAACGCAAAACATTTACGAATATTATTGTAATAATTATTTTCATATTTATAACATCAGAACTGATGGGACGCATGTTTCAGTTGTAAATTAAATATGTACCAAATTTTCATATAAATCCACTATCATAATTTACAAATCATATGTCTGCTTGAGAGGTGAAATATAAAATTAAAATAGTGAAATTTTCATATTAACGTAATATCCAAATTAATTTAACATTAGTGCATAACATTAAAATTCGAAGAAATTACACATTTGAGAGAGCCATGTCTTTCGTGATCCACAGTGCTTACTCGCTGACTCGTTACATTTGAGAACAAAATTTCTATATTTTACTCTCTTCTATGTATCATTGACTCTGTTATTATTTCTGATTTTCTTGGATATTATTATGAACGGACGACTAAAAATCGATTATGTTGCAATAACTTTGACTTAAATATTGAATGAATAAGTTCACTTGAGGTACTTCATTTTACATCATGATAATTACGCAACTTATCCATACTCTGGAAAAATAATAAACCTGGTGAAAAAAGTTCAAATGAAATGTTCAAATTTCTTTGGTTTCTTCTCTCAAAAAATCCTGATGATAAATGAGCTAATTTTATTTCCGCTCGTGTACTTGGAACTCTTGTCAAAATGTGAGGTCTTATTCGTGTATCATCCGTATTCACCTTGCTTTCCTGGGAACTCGAAAGTTCACCTTGTTTGAAGTTTCAGTTTTCTTGCAGACATACTTTACACAAAAAATGGATAAAATCTAAATTGTTTTGGACTGATTATCTAATTATTGAGTTTTGAAACTTAATGTTGTAATATATTCTTCAGTTCCAATGATATTTTGAAACAGGTTATAAAAACTAAAGTAAATGGTCGTTTTAAGTTGTCCATACTCTCCACTGCTGTGTTACTATTCACATTTTTTCATTCTCTATACTTTGTAATTTTTCTTCCAATTCGAGGACTTGTATGTCAATTTGATCATCGCTCCTAGTTCATTTCTCTTCTTCACTGGGAGTTCTCTGGTATATATTGTTTTCCTGAGAAGTTTATATTACTGTAATACTTTTTCAAACCCGATACATCGAAATTGTCTGCTTTAGTAGATCACTGGCACCGACTTCTGAGAAAGAAAAGGGGGGTGGAATAGAATTGAGGTTTGTTTTGCTCAAGTAACCTTACTCCACATTTCTCGTTTCGATAATTGACTACAAACACCAAAATTAATTCAAAGCAACTGAATTATTTGTGTAATCCTTATGATAGAATAACTTGTTGATGTCTTTATTTCTATGACAATCACATTATTTATTTCAATGTTCATGTCTTAATGCTGTAATTCTTTCAAATGTTTCGTATCTCAAGACAGCATCCTCGCTTTGACTTCGGCAAAGTTGTCCATACATTTTTTCTTTATTTGATTTAGTCAAACTGTGCGAAAATCCTGTATTTAACTGCACCAGTCTAGAAAGTTGATTCATGCTTACTCTTATTACTTCTTTGAAGTCCAGATTGATCCTGTCAAGGGAACGAACTGCAACTATTTTTCATCTTCCTAGCTCCGCCGATTGTTTTTTACAATTTATTCGTACACAAAAAAAGTATTACATGTTATTTTGCCATGTCTGAATCATGCGACTTCCCACGACGTTAATTGTTACATTTAACATACAATTTACATCATTCACCTTTGATGTCTGCTTCTTGTTGAACATTTTATACCACAATAAACTATTAATTTATTCTCGTACTTCTTCCTTTACATCCCATATTTCATTCACTTAATTATTATAGACTTATTTTTCTCTGCTCTCTATCAATTTATTCCAATTCATTGGGTCCACCTCATCAGTCGTTCGCATCTTTCGCATACATTCATTTCTTTCTACACCCTACAAATCATAAATCCGTAGTACATTGTTCACCGTCTCCTCCTCTTTTTCACATAAGCTCATTCCATCGACATCCTGGTTTAAACCATTTTCCATTGTTTTGAAAACGTATAATTGGGAGGGCTCAGATATTGCTTTGATTGATAGCATTGTGGGGATTGGAGCCCTTCTAATCCTGATAAAGTCGGCGCCAGTGTTGTAGACCCCTGGTGGACATCAAGGGCGCTGGACCCACCTCCTTACTCTTGGCGCATCGTCTGTTAGTGCAGGCGGCTCGTCCTTGTTGGACGATGATGGATGGCTCAAGGAAGACGAAGATTATCTCGGATCCTCACATGCGCTCGTGGAATTCATTCCTTTTTGCTTTATTCGACACTCTGTTCCCACAAAGAAAGACTGGATACTGGTCAACTCACAGAAGCTTTTACATAAACTACTCAGAGAAATTGGTTCAAAATAAAATAATAATGAATATAAAACCTTTTTAAAAACTAGTTTTTATTTAACCATGAAACTTGTTGCGCGAAATATTCATAAAAGTAGATACCAATTAATTTCATAGGACAGTGATTGCCAAAGTATGAATTTTCTTTACAATTTGTGCGACAAGCCTTTTCAAAACAAGTAATTCAACATAAAATATTCAACTATATTCAGCGATAAGTATAGTAAGTACGTTTATTTTTATTAGGATCTACTAATTTGAAATATATATGAACGTTCTTGCATTATCTTAATAGAAACCCCAACTTATTTTATTCGTTTTCGTACATTGTTTACATAAAATCTTGTTTAAAGAAGATTTGTATTTATCATTGTATACTTTTTAATATTAAAATTTGTTGAATTACTTGTAATATTTAATATTGCTTGTTGCTATATATGAATGCTAAAAATAATTCGTATGCACAAACTTTTATTGATATAAATAAATAGCATAATTGTCCGTGTGATACATTTATATAAATAAATAGCTTATGTAAATACATAGCATAATTGTCCATGTGATACACTTTCCGATAGCTACACATATTTTTAGAAGCGATCGTAATTATAAGATAAGATGTTCCTTCGACGTTATTTCGAAAAGACATAGGTTATGCTATTCGTTATACTTATTTGTATGAAATGACGAATTGAATTTCAGAGGATGCTTCCCGGAAATAATCCAAATATCGTAATTAAAAAGGCTTAGAAAAAGTATTTTTTATGTTGGTCGTCGTAATATTGCATTGTCATCGGGTTTATACATGGGTGTTATATTTCAGCTCAGTCGGTTGGAGGGAACTGGCTTAAAATTCAGTCGCAAGATTTAGCCCAAACATACTAACAAAGAGATGAAGTTCAAGAAATGTTTTTTTAATCTTCAAGCCATGAACATGTGATATTTCGAAATTTCACGTTTATCACATGAATTGTACATATACATTTCGTTTTTAAATTCTCATGAAACATTATTTAAGTTATTAAGAAAGTAACACAAAGCTGCTTACGAATAAAATGTAATTATTACTCAGATTCCTTAAGGTAAGGTGCATTAGAATGAAAATAATATTTCTGAAATGAGATCTAATCAGATAATTTACAAATGTTCTTGTCAGGATATAAGGTTTAAAGCAATTGTAAGGAGTTGTTTTGATCTATTTTATAATAATTTAATTTCTATTTATCATAATATAATTTTTAGAGAAAAAAAATCTTTGGAAGAACACTGCGGTTAATTTTCTTTCAAATAAAACAGATATTTGACAACTTAAAAACATATTGAAAAATAATGTAATTAATGTGTTGTTATTTATTAAGAAGATTAAAAAAACTTTGTTAAAAATAGAAAAAAAATCTAACATCTTTAAAGACATACAGTTTATTTAAATTGTACCAAAAATATGTGTTTATTTAAATCTATTACAACCAAAATAGAATAGACGAAAATGATATTTACGCTATAAACTCATATTTAATTAGAAAACTCAAAAAAAAAATTCTTATCATTTGAGTTACAATATAATTACAAACTATTGTATGGAAACTATAACAACGAAATTAAATTGATTTAGGACGGTTGCTTCAAGACAAAGGAAATTGAAAAAAGGTGTAGTCATTTTTCAACAAAAGTTATTCAAACAGCCTATTTTGACTCTAGTGGGATCATACATTTTCTCATGAATATTCATGAGAAAAATGGAAAAAATATAATATTCTAGAGCGAATTTTTCAGTTCTAAACCAGAAAAACATGCATCTCAATATCTTCGTTTTTGTTCAATTTTTTCGCCATCTTTTTTTTTCTAGTGATTGTAAAAAGCATATACTCCCATCTTAACTATTTTTGATTGCAAAATAAATAGATTTCCATACTTCCTCTCATGCAGTCTTCAATTATAGGGGGGAAATATCATAGTAATATGTACCTCTTTTGGATCTTAACTAATCGTTTTCCATTTCTTGAGATTACCTGTCATTCTTTTTTTGAAAAAGTTAGAAAAAACTATTTTGGAATTTTCCTGATATTATTTTTATCATTTAATTGTACACATTTTGCGTTAAAAACGCCTCATTCATGTATCTATTGTTCATTGTTAATAAAATGTAGAAACCTAAACTACTTTAAGGAAGTTCTATTTTATACGTATATCGAGCGAAAGGCAAACTGGTGAATTTACTTTTCGCGCGTCTAATCCTTACTTGTTGTACCAAAATGTTACATGAATATTTTCTTCTACACAGAATGCTGCGTTTAATACATTCATTGTTAGTGTATTCGGTCCTTTTTAATTTCGATCTTATTGTAAAATTCCTTCAAATTTATTGTAAAATACCTTCGAGGGAAGTTCACATTTGAAATTGATTACACCATACATAAGACTAATGTAAATAAAATAATTTGATTTCGACTTTCTTTGTATTGTCTTATAGAATTTGCTGGGTATATTTTGATCATGGTTTTGTATTTAATTATCAACTCATGTGTCAGGATGGCCGAGCGGTCTAAGGCGCTGCGTTCAGGTCGCAGTCTACTCTGTAGGCGTGGGTTCGAATCCCACTTCTGACAAAACTTTTCTGACATGAGTTAAATATTTTCAGAATTGCCCATTCAAGCAAGACTTAAAAAATTCCGTGAAGTGAAAATCTGACGTAGCAGTAGAACTACAGAGGAATACTGAACATTCTTTGCACAAATTCTCCGATTTATGGGGTCCCTAGATCATAGTACAGAAATGTTTGAAGTGTTCTCCCGTTTACGCGCAGCACTGGTAACATAAATTTCATGTTGTTAATTTATTAAAAAAATTGAATTTATCGTATTGTTTGTTTGGAATTTTTCATAAAGCAATTTTTTCCGGTTGTTTATGGAAGTTTGTTGTATTTGTTTGGGGGAAATTTCCCTCGAAATTATTGTAAATGAAGAATGTTTTAATATATTGCTACAGAAATATGAGAAATGAATCCTTTCCCCTTGGAATGACGGATAGTTCACAATTTGAAAGGGGCATTCTCTACTTCTCTTTATGTTGATTGTGTTCATGCTTTTGAGTGAAGAAGTTATATGTATTTTAAAATGTGTGCATTAATGTGTATGCAGTACATGGACTGTAATATGCTAACGTGAGTCATTCTCATCATATAAAACAAATAAGTACGTTGAACATAGCTTTTATTCTTTACTTCTTAAAGAGAATACATTATTGCATCAAATAAGGAAAAACCAAAAGAAACAAAACTTTTGAAAAACAAAGCCACCTCTCTGCAGTGGGAAGATTTACCAACGGTGACGGCGACAGACACCTTGCGGCGGAAACTTGAACTACAACGACCCCTCCTCCTCCTCCACCACCCTCTGGGTTGTCACAATCACATACGAGGATATTTATAACCAGGTTTGTGAACACGTATCGAACTTGACTCGGAGGTAGACAAATTGATCAGAAAAAAAATGTTTTTGCGGTATATTGACATATTTCATCAATGCTAATCTGTTCGTATTAACAAGGGGGTAGTTTTCATTTTCCACTTCCCTCACATATTCCATATTAAAAGTCGGTTCAGGAACTTCTTCTTATCTTTTCATCCAAACGTGGTGATAGGTGGATGAGGAGACCTAATGACGTGAATTATAATATAAAAATATTAAACTCGTTTCAAATTTTTGCGGATGGACTTTAAAATACCTTGAAGAACATTTCATTCTATATTTATTTACATAAAAAATATGAATTTTGACTCCATTTTCTTAAAGGAAAATACCTTAGGGGATTTGATCTTCTGGGTTTCTATTTATTTGTGATTCTTTTAAAACTTCTTATTTGGGAGGAGAATGTAGATAAGTCAGTTTGTTTGTGGGGAAAATTTAACTCCCAGAAAATACGCTCGTCTCCATCGATGTACAATTTCATATCGTTCATTTACCTGTTTCATACAATAAAAAATTTATACTTTACAATATTACATAAATAAATAATGGTGCATCAAAGCTACAGGACAACAAATATTAATAGAAAAGGAGTTGGTTTGATATTAATGGTCATTTAAATAAGAATATTTGCACCAAAAGTACGTGCTTAACCCGTGGGAACTTGGCTATTGTGTATCCTATTCAAGTGTTTAACCTGGAGTACCTACTATTAAGCAATTAGGCGTCATTACATAGCATCTATTGCTTAATATGTGGGCCACTAAAAATGTATAAGTAAATGAAATACTTTAAAATTTAAATTCTATAAAATATCAAATATGCTACAGAACTGCCAATGCCCACTAAAATAGCCTCGTATAACTTACCTTTGAAACGCTACTATCCGCCCTTTTAATATAATTGTACCAGTTTATACACGCCTTCATCTTGTTAATTGAATGTTTGAGTGTGTAGTAGCATTACGTAAAATTTTGTTAAGTTTTAACATGGAAGTTTACTCGGTGCATTTCTTTTCTATAATTTGTAGAGAAATAGTAAAAATATGAGTCTCGAGGAATCGGCCAAAAGAAAAAACAAAAAAGAAGTCACTTCATAACTCGGCAACGTTTCTAATATATTTATCCATTCTCATGGTTTGTTACATCATTTCCACAACATCAACATTTTTGGATGCTGTACGTAAACAGGACGCGCAAGTGTATAAGTTGGAGAAGTGGATGAGAAATGTTTATGTAGTAGAAATAATGTAACACGCGCTGATAAAATGTATCCTAAACGTTGGCGTATTATGTAGTGGTTATTTTCTTTTTTTCTTTTGACCAGTGCCTCAAAAAATGTAACACATGTGTTCAAGAATTATTTAACGTTACAAAATCGTAATAATAATAATTTAACATTTTACTAGTTTAAAGGATTACAGTTTTAAACAATATTTTGATATATTGTGAGATTCTTAACATTAATTAAAAATGTAGCAAGCACTGTAAAGTTTAAAAATTCAACAATTTTTTCGGCATGAAATCATATGGAAAATAATTTATTGCCAGGATGTATATAGCTAATTCATTGTTTGCTAAAATGTCACTTAACCACCTTCATCCACTCAACCCTCTAATGAACCGTGCGCAACGTCCTCTTCTGCGCATCGCAACCGAAATGATGTTACGGAACGCGCAGTGCGAAAAGGCGTGACCAGGGAGCGCGCGCGGCGCGGGAAACAAGAAGGTGCGTTGCGTGCCGCACGGACGCCAGTGTTCGAGATGTCTCCGGGTGGCGCGCGCTCTGACTCCTCGTTTCCTGCCTGGCCTGCTCTTCTAGTAATGCTGTGGTTATGGGTGGTCAGCAAAAAAAATGATTACGCGATTGCATTAGATTTAATGAATTAATTGATCTGTTTGATAGTACAGAAGTAGAGCTTCGTTGCAACAGATAGAATTTCAGAGATTTGTCACTGTTTAAATTGACTTTCGTGGTTGATCATGAAATAGCTTTAACGAATTGATTTGAGTCAAATAACATGTATGTAGAATATCTCAATACTGTTTATTTACTTTTTTAAGCATTTACAGATGTGGAGGTTTAATCTAAAAATTTGTTGGTTTTTTGGCAAATTTGATCATCTCTATTTCTGAAAACAATTGATGAATTATTAACATCGAAAAAATATAATTGAAAGAAGTTTTCTCGTTTGGAAAATATGTTCACTCCACGATGCTAAAAAGACAGATAAAAATAAAATAATAAAGTACAGCTATTATCTATTGATATATACCCAAGGAGTTTAATCTCCGTAGTCGTCTTCACTATTGTTCTGGAAGATGAGTTTTGGATAATTGAGGTGGCTATTGAATCTTTTTTCTTGTCCTAGTTGTAGGAATAGTTTCAGTAGTGGTAGTCGAATCCTCCTGTCTGGTAGCTATTTTCTGGTAATAGACCTACTCTCCTTTTTTTAAAGCATTGAACACCACTGGGTCTCAACGGGCTAATTCAACGTTGCGGTCTTTGACAATTCATCTTATAAGAGACTGCTAGAGACTAAGATAGGAAATTTATATTTGAGAGAGAATCATTGTCTCAAATTACACCATAAAATAATTAATTAGTTTGTTAATTAAGATCAACATATAAGAAGTATAAAATGAACTAGCTGTATAAAAGTGTTTGCTTACTTCGTGTTAGTGAAAATATGTTTTAATCATTTGGACCTACTCTATGATCACACGAAAGAGACCTTTATGACTTTCGTACCATTCCTATTCAGTGAAATTTTCAAATTTATGCGTTCAGGTTTGGAAATGGAGAGATTACAAATTAACTTCATTGAATCCTATTCAAACAGAATGAACAAATTGCAACTACTTAGTCACTCCTGTGGAAATATGATCGGTTTGTGTAAGTTCGACGATGAAACATTATAATAATTTTTCTGAGAAGCTTTTAGTATTGTAAGGAGAACCTTCACCCTTTCGCCTGCATTTCCCCATTGCATTGAATCAGAATTGGAAACTTTGCGAAGATAATAATAAAAGTCTCTTTGAATCGTCCTCGGCGTTGCGTCAACGCGTTTTAGGAGAAGGCAACCTTCCTTTTAGTGAGTTATCAAGCACGTTTGCCGGCACACCGAATTCCCTCAAGGCACACCAATTAGGAAACCTCACCAAGGGCGGCACGCCGAAGAACTTGGCCTTTGGAAGGGGTTTTGGGCGTCAGAATTGACCTCTTCGTCGGTGCCTCGGTCATATTGAAAGGGACGCATTAGAGATGAAAGGAATCGTGAGCCTGTGATGGTCACGCACTGGCTTCGTTGGACCCTGGACAATGCGATTCGTGCGGCTCTTCTCAAACACAGGAACCGGTGGCGGAAATGTAAATAATGGCGTTAATAGCATCATTAAAGTGAGGGAGGGGAAAGTGGTAATTTAAAAAATTTCAATATTTGGAAATAATTTTTTTATAAATTCTATTTTTCACAAAAATGTAATTCCACATTGAGTCCCTAATCTTGTTATTATACTAAAGTTATTCATTTTTGACATTAATTCATTTTTGTGACCAAATAAAATTTAAAAAATACGCCGTTCTTCATGCTAGCTCTTACTGTGATTTTACAGTTTTGTTTTGCTTTCGTGCTGTTTCCGCAGATGATTATGACGTTTGTCCATAGATCGTGTCGAGTAATGTTAAGCAAGAGTAAATACGTTTCAATTATCTCTTAACTTCTTGATAATGATAAAGTTCTTACCAGATAAATAATATAAAGTTTTCTATAACACTTTCCTTCCTGCATAGTTTTAATTGTTTTCTGTGTTTAATTGTTTCTAGTAAAGTTAAGAAAGAGTATGATTTAATATTGGTAATTCTTCTTTCTCTAAATATTTTTGATGAATATATTACTTTTTTTTCTCGTAAATTTATGTTGATATTGTTGTAGATATTGTCATACTTTATTCTAATTTGAATAATTTATATTATCGGAGTCAAATATTCCTACATACGTCTCCAAAGGTATTCTTAATCAAAGAATGTATACAACCTTGTTTTCTTGAATAACGGGTCAAATAATTGTAGGTAGTATTTTAGCTTGCTTATGTTCTGGAGGTTATATCATCTCCATGGCTTGCTCCAAAAAGTGGCAGGCACCTATAGACCATATTTGTTTATCACATGACTTCATATTGCCCTCTTAACAAACACTAAAAATAATGCTTTAAAATTTAAATTTGTAAACTAAAAATAAAATTGAAATTGGTTTTTCCGAAAACGTGGTCAATTTTGTATAGTGTTTTCTTCGTATTGCCTTTGTAGAATTGTTTGTACTATTTTCACGCTTAACAAATGTTTTCTCAGTTACCATCAACGTTATCTAAGGATACCAAGTAGATTCCTTAGCGTTTCTTTCAAGGTGGATTAACGAGATAGCTCTTGCTTCTGTATAAACTTTTTTGTCTTAGGTGCTGCAACTCAGTGCTGGTCAGTTTGCAATGCTATGACGTCACCACAAACCATTTCCAACTGATAGAGTCGAATGACATTTCTCATGGCTCTATCAATTTTAAATGAATGACAATGACGCATTTTATGAATTCCGAAACAATAGATTCCAAATTTTTAAATTGGTACGCTACAACAAAATTAATGTATTCCGAAAAAATAAGAGGGAAGCTATTATCTGGAGAATAACTCAGTGTTTGTAATAAAGACCATCACTAAATGCGAATAACGTGATATTGCATAATGTCATGAAACGAGACTCCTAAGAATCTCCCTGTAAAAAGTTATATTTTCTGTTAAAAGACAAATACCACTACCCCTATTCAAGTCGAAATTTAGCAATATTATAAAAAATAAAATAGAAACACAAAATGCTTTTAAATCACATGAAAAAATCTCTTAAGTTTATTTTAACTTGAAATTACTCATTTTTATCTGTCAATGTAACCCAGGTAGCACTCAAAGTAAGAGATCGATTTCTAAGAATAATATAGTCGACCTGCAACGCGCATGGGAAAAAAAACTAATTGGAATAATAATGATTTATTCACTGAAATTGGACATTTGATTGGTAACAGGTTGAGATATTAACTGAAAACTCAATTTTGGTGTTTTATATTAAAATTAATGAAAATGAAACTATAAAATATACATATAAAAAACACACACATAAACACCTAAAGATATGGAAGTATATCAAGGTATTACTTTACTCGTCAGACAGTTATTTGAATAAATAAATAAATAAGTAAATAAATAAATAAGTAAATAAATAAATAAGTAAATGAGTAAATGTATGATTCGATTTGATTATCGATTAGTCTTTAAACTTTAAACTTTTTTGTCAAAAAAGCAGTCACAAACTGCGTATGACCACGTGGTGGATAATAAGACTTCTTAAGGCTAATTTAAGTCAGGGTTTCTTTTAATAAAATTTTGTCTTGAGATACCATAAAACACGGGACTCTTATTTTTAATAAGTTTTTAAATTGCTGCATTCCCAGAACATAATAAAACAGTTTTTGTACATTATAACTGTAATAAATGTATACATTTCAAATTTGATTTATTATAAAATGAAATATAACATGAAAAATTTTAACAGAAAATATTTTCTTTATTTTTTCAAAATTTTGAATTTTTAAAGCACTGTTTTAGTCGTCTTTAAGATTTATTTGGAAAAGGAAGTCGCAGAAATGAGAAAAATTGGTGTCATGTAATTTTTTGTTTTGATATCTTCGGAGTTAGTTTTCCAAAACCGTGTTCTCTCTATGCTTTACGTTCATGAATGGTTTTTAGAACCTTTGGATTAATAACCTGATGTGACAGTGCAGCAGTGATGTGACAATAAATTTAATTGCATTTCTCTGTATTCTTTCCAGGTTTTGTATTTGTCCCCTCCGATAGGGACATGCGGTCGCGAATTCTACCACAGGTCTGACGAGTGAAATATCGAAATACAAAATAAATTATCGAACACAATCGTCTCAAAGCTAAGGTAGACTCTGTAAGTAACACCCTCCGTTAAATAATACCCACGCTACAGAAAATATCCTTTTATTCATGTGACTTGCGCCAAGGTTCACATACTCATAGTATATACCGGGATGGAACACACTTAACTCGAACGCAAGTCGCTCGTACCACCATTTTGACAGTGAAAAGTATCAAGTATCTTACAATGTTATTTCTTATAAAATAATATTCTTATAAAATAAAATAAAACTTTAAAAAATTGTGAAAAAAGATTATAACAAAAGTTCAAGTTACATGTGTTAAGAAGTTTAATATTTCCTGTGTTTAATTTTGGTTCACCAAATCTGAAAAGAGAGTGAGTTTCTATAGATATGGTTACCGGCACATATGGAGAATGAACGTTTTTCTTCCTTATACGTGGAGGAGGATATCTACTTAGATGAAAATAGCTACCNCGTGTAGGAGGATATCTACTTAGATGAAAATAGCTACCAACCGGGAATTGAACCCTGGGTCTCCTGTAATGATGATTTTTTTTATTTCGATATTAAAATGTTTTGCTGAAACACGGATCAATGTTTCATGTCATGAAACTTTTTTTAACTTTTGAGTAAAATCAGTTGAACTTGTAATTTGAGTTTTAATATATTTATTACAGGACGTTCTATCATTTAAGTTTATTAATGTTACAGCGAGAAAAGTATAAAAAAATTAGAAGCGTATTTTTATTGGTCAGTAATGGTGTGTTGAAAACGAAATCGACGTTTATATTGGTGAATTTGGCATACTACATTTGTAATATTTTTTAAAAATTTTCATGTTGACTACTTCACTATCCCTTCGCCTTCTATCATTGCACACCATTTCCAGCCAGGCCTGCACTCGGAGACTTACTTTCATCTGGCCATAGTTATAATTTTAACTGAGTATTTTATAATTATGTTAAATAAAACACATTAATATTCACATATCTAGTGTTTCTGAACAATTTGTTATTCTGTTCTGTCTCTCCCAACCTTACTTTCCTAGATCAATAAAAGACACGCAAAAAGCAATAAAGATCATAAAGAGGGGAATCAGGTTTTATAGCCTGACATAAAGAAGTGTGGTGAGAAGAATCACTTGTCGCTGTTCGTGAGGAATCTTGAGAGTAGAATATTACTGCTGCATTGCTCAACACTTTCAGTGAGATAATTAATAGCTCTAATCTCTAGATCTCCGTTAAGATGACGGTTTATTGATGTATTGATTATACGTACCTACAATTGTGTAGTAATTAACATGTACTTGATATCTTCCTAACACTTTATGTTGTTTATGCTACTATATGCTATTTTAGGAACAGTAGTAATTAAAACATAAATGATATTTTTTCTGCTGCGATAAATTCTTTAAAAATGAAATAGTTTAATCTGTTACGCAGTATCATTAATTGTCAAATGTGTTATTTATATCATTTTACGGAGTATCTGTTGTGATTTGATGGAAATTATAGTCGGCAGAAAAGAGATCATATTAATCACTCCACTTTTTAATGAGTAGACTTACCATTGGGTTGAAAAGATAGACCAATCATGAAGACATATTTCGGATTTTATGGACTCATATGGTAATCACTAACAAGGAACCGGGAATGTTTACCTTTCATTAATATGGGTGTCAGAGAGGTGAAAATATTTGTATCCACAGATGAATAGATCATGACTCACATGAATAAGATTTACTCCTTATCCTCATACTTTCTATTGAATTCGGAAAGTTTGTGTACCATGCGGCGTTTGAAGTTCTCTCTGAAATATATATCATTTACAAAATAATAAATTCAGAGAACTATATTTGAATTTATATTGCATTTATTTTGAGTCGGATAACGAGGCATATTTGAGTACCTTTGGAATATTAATAATATATCTGTAATTTGAGAGAACTATTAGTGACTAGTGAGTTAGGTATTTTTCGACGTTCTGGAGTTCTTAGGGCGTATCTAAAAAAATCGACGTATGTTTTGTGTGAAAAAAGTGAAAGTTTTTTAATATAAGAATAAGATATTTTTCGTTATGATTACAAATATATCAGTCTAATAATAATCTTTCCATTTTGTTGGAAAATTTTTCCACCACACACTTTTAGAATGTTGGACTAAATTATTATATTTTGACATGTTTGTTATTTAATTAAAAATCGACATATTTGTCAAAGATAGCTATGGAAGTTTTGCATTTTTACTGTTTTTTAATTATAAAAGTATTTACAAATCTTGCATTTATTATGCCACATGTAATTCGTAAGGCACATTTAAAATTACGTCAGTTTTCTTTCGCTTTTAGAAGGAATTTCTGCAAATGAAATTTTGCTCGTGTTTTGTTGAAATATTGTGATATTACTTTCTTTGTTGAATATAAGGTAACTTAAAATTTTTTAATAATTCAACTGCGCTTTTGTTTGTTGTCTTTCTTTTAAATAGGATCGATACTGCGAGTATATTTATTAAAAGTTGCTTTTTGGATTTGATATGTTAAATGTTCACATTCTCATGTTAGCGCCAAAACATGAATGAAACTGACGACAAATCACAGTTTACCTGTCGACTTGTTTAGTTTTTGAATCACAATTTTTTGTGAAATGAATTTAATATGATTTTAATTTATCACCCAATTTTAGCTGTAATTACCGCAATTTTATTTGAATTGATGAATAATTACGTATATGCAATTTCAGTATCCTAGAAAATTTTACCGTGACAAGATAATTCAACATGTAATTAACATTTTTGTTAGATTTCGACTCCATGCTCTGATGTCTATTTCTAATGTTATCCTTTGATTACAGCGCAATTGGTTATGTTCCTTTAATTCTCTTAATAAAAGTGTATTAAAAACTAGACATAAACAAATGGGGAAGATATCTTCAATGAAGATGACACAGAATTATAGAGACATGCAATCTCAACTGTCATCTCGATCTCGTTTCTCATAATCCCCAAACTTGGGATATTATACATCAGTGAATTTTTCCTGATTTAGCAATTGTGATTTATCGTTATATAAAAATCAATGGACAAAAGACGCTGAACCATATAATGATACGTATCTCTCTAATGAGTCTAATGAACAGTAACAGACCAAAGTCGAAGTTCGTTTTGAAGAGAGTTTAATGACGCAAATCATTCCATATTTATATATAATTTGCGTGAAGAAACATGGAAAGATGATTACAATTGCCAAAACACCGACGATAAATTGAATGTATTTATCTCAATAATCCTAAAACATAACTACTCTAGCTTTCCCATAAAACGCAAATTAATTAACACAAAGAAATACAATATATGGATCACCCAAAGGATAAGAATTTCTTCAAAAAACAAACGCCGTTTATATTATCTTTCAATACTCTATAACCAACCACGCAAATTCCATGATAGTTTTCGTTAATATAAGACTATTCTTCTAAAAGTAGCCTATGCAGCTAAATATATGGAAAACGACAAGCAGGTACTAAAATCGAACAACCAGACCAAAACTATGTGGAATATTGTTAAAAATTACACGTCAACTTCTGAAATTCGCGAAGAAAATATTTCTCTACTAAACAATTGCAAAATCGTATCAAATCCTCAGGACATCGCAAATTTGTTTAATTCTTATTTCTCCGAAGTAGGTAAAATAACGAACTCAATATATCCAAATCAATGTCCTCCAATTATATCCACCCACATACCCAATTCTATGTTCACTTCCGAAACTAACGCTAGTGAAGTCATGAGAATCATTAGCTCATTAAAAAGCAAATTTTCAACAGGCATAGATGGTATACCCGAGTTTATTGTTAAATTTTCGTCTCACTCTATATTAAATCCACTCAAATATATTTAATAGTTCTTTATCGGAACGGGTGTTTCCTAAAATATTTAAGAGAGCTAAAGTGAAACCTTTACACAAGAGAGGAAACAAACTTAATATTAGAAATTACCGACCAATATCTCTACTACCCACTTTCTCAAAAATCCTAGAAAAATTGTTCTATAAGCGTCTTCTAGATTTTTTATCAAAATATAACATTCTCTCTGACGATCAACACGGTTTTAGGAAATCCTTTTCCACTACAAGCGCCATATTTTCCTTCTTAAACGATGTTACCACATCTCTAGACAGTGGAGAAAATCCTCAGGGTGTTTTTCTTGACTTATCCAAAGCATTCGATGTCATCGATCACGAAATTCTCCTTTCCAAATTGCATTCTTTAGGCATTCGTGGACTTCCACATCAATGGCTAACTTCTTATTTAAAAGATAGATATCAACAGGTCGAAATATCTTATATTAAAAATAAAATATTTAAGCGTTGACTTTC
>NNCF01133411.1:23000-60969 GCA_002313205.1 Laupala kohalensis | reverse complement strand
AAAAAAAAAGGATTAATTCCCGAGAACAATACCGGATATTAAGTTGTAAATACTTTCTAAAGGTCAATCTATCCCAGCCGAGCAGTTTCAAAACAATGCCCGCTTCAGTGGTCAATTCAAAACAATGCACGTAAATGTATTAAAAAGAGAGGTCTGGGAATTTTTTTCTCCCATACCGCTCTTGTTACCGTTCGGAAACAACACCGTCTTTTAAATCATAAATACTTATTCGTCCAAGTTTGACAATTAATAATAAACACTTATAACTTAGTTTTAAATCGTAGGGAATCCTTGCAGATCTATAGAAAATCTTGAAAATATTTTTTAGAGAACATTAAAAAAGTAAATCATACTTAAGAAACAAACTTTTTTTCCAAATGTTATAATTTTTCCCATAAGCATAATAATTGCCCATAAGCAATTGTCTATATTGCCTATGCATACATCCACATCTCAATATAACATCGCTAAATACATAGGTCATTTTCTGTCTTTGATACTTTCCTTTCTATAATTTTAAGAGTATATTGATATCAAGGTCGTATCAATGATTTTCACTTTTCTAAATCTTATTCAAAGTTCAATGGAGAGTGTATTAATTATTCAAAATTATTAAAATTTACTCACAGCATTGTTGACAATGCTCTGTTTCTAATAATTTTTCTTTTTCTGAATTGATGCTCAAATAACCGAATATGTATTTTATCCGATTGAAACCGCGTATAATATGAACCGAATATGTAACCAATCGAATATGTATTTTATTCGCGATTCGAAGTAAGTCCTTCGTGAAGTTGGCCTCCTTCCCAGGAGTGGTTGACACGTTGTCATTAAGAAAAATATATTACTCTAAGCATATAATTTGACACTACATTTCACAAGTAAAGCGCGTGAATACATTGGCCAGTTTTTTTATCTTCATCTTATGGCCAGGCGATAGTTACAACCGAAACTTGTGCGAGGCATATCACATAAATCTGTCTAAGGAGATTTTTGTTTTAGATGTCTCCATATCTTACAAACGTACAATGAACATGGCAATTTGGAACGAAAATACTCTGTCAAATGAGATTCTAATGAACAATAAGATCGGAGAAGATTTAATCTCTAAAAAAATCGGTTTGATTAGTAATCTCGATTTAAGATATGAAAGTTTGAAAAGGTTTCAGTGGATTTTTAATTACTTAAATTTTGCTTATAGAGAGGTGGGATGTGAAGTTAAACTATCTGCGCTAGTGCAACTCATCTAAATATTTGGTTTTACAATGGACATCTATCTCCACTTCTTGTATGCAAGTATGCTTTTTAAGAGTTGAATCATTTTCACAGGTATCAAATCATTCTCAGTAATTTATCATCAATACATTAATATATTCTCGGTAACGAAAACATTTTTGAAATATGTTTACTGAATAATCCTTTTAATATTTATTTTAGAGAATCGTTTTACTATTCCCTAAATTCAATAAAGCATGTTTATTTTTGAACATTGAAAATTTCAAATCTGGTTCGCTAAGATACTTTAGGCTGTGGAGATACCTAAAATATCACCCTATGAAATATTTATGTGTTACGGTTTTATTTAATTGTTTTATTAACATTTAAATAATTAGAAGAGATACAAAACTAAATTTATTTTCATAAATTTTATTTACTTTTTTTAATATATGACTGAGAGCTGACTTTTTAAATATACGAATAAATTTTTAATATACGAATCAGGGGATACAATGATACTTATATCTTAATCAATTGCAGTATTGAAAAAGAGGCAATGAAATATACATAGGAACTTATGTAACTCAAAAGTAATATATTGAAGAAAATAAAATTACATTAAAAAGAGCTGGGCAGTCTCTTATCCATAATATATTAAATACTGTAATTAATTGCGTAATTAAATAAGAGATACTCTAAGTAATTTGTAATTTATATTTTTTATAATCTGAAATTTGTGTTTAGATATATTTAATTATTACTTATTGTAGTATTATATACGATAGCTGACAATGTAAAGAATTTTAAATTCATTATCACTATATCATTGAGTCAGAATTTGTAATTTTTTTTCATTGAGATCGAAATCTCTTCTCGACATATTAATAATACTAGACGAAAATTGAGACCTCCTTCACTGCTCAGAGTACGGCGGTTGAATAAAATATACTGCAAAAATATTCGAACTCTTTTACAACTGGATTCTTCTAATCAAAACGCAGATGACATAGGCCATAGACCCGAAGGGGAGCGGTAGATGGCCTGGACACAATAGATTTTGGACTGTTGTAAGATCCAACTGAGACCATCATTCCACTAAATCCATTTCGTTTTCCCGGCACACGGTGCGATTTTGGTTGACATCCTTCAATTCGGAAGGATGACGTTGACCTTGTGTGCTCACTTTAATACCTATACTATTGTGCCTGTGTGAATATTTCGTTACCACACTAACATGAGAGTAGACCGACCAATCACCGTACCCACTGTATCGTGAAAGTAGTAAATGGTAAATAGCACGGTTTATCTAGTACTTAGTTTAATGCAAATAAACGTATTAAACTTCATAATAAAAATGAACCTCGAAGTTATCTAACCATAAGTACCGTCATCCGAGGGGCAGTATGAATTAATTTAAAACATTCTCTGCTGTCTTCGTTGAAGTCTCCTGTGAGAGTGCTTTGAAACTTAAGACAAAATTCAATATGCGGTATACATATATATGGCAATTGATTAAGTATACAGGGAGAAAAATATTTACAAAAAGTTGCGACATAGCGGTGGTATATCTGTAAAAATTAGCTAGCGCATTAAATTTTTTCAAGTTACTTTAATCAGTTCAGTAGTATTCGATTAAATGATTCCAAAATACGTGGAAAAACGTGTGAATTTGGAAATCTCAGTGGCATAGCGTATGATTTGGAAACGCTTCATCTTACGAGTACTTTCTTGTTATGAGAAAAAGACATTCTGCAGCGGGAGCTTGCAGAAAGACTCGACATTAGCTTTGCGTTCTCTCAGTCGGGTTTGTTTACATCGAGAGCGTGAGTGCGTGACTTCCGGCGTGCTCAAAGGAGATTCTTGCCCATGGTTGGAGGTTACTGTTCACATGACCTTCTGCACACTGCTTACGACACGGCAATTATCGATTCAACTTTGTTTTTATGGTACATCATAACTCTTTGTTAGAATGTGTAATACATCATGCTCATCAAATTTTACTTAGTTTTAACATGCCAGTGATGTTATTTGTTGACTGAGTCAGGGTCGAAGGGAGAGGTTCTAAGGGGTTAGCAACGAATTTGAAGCCGCTCTTACCAGAACGTATTATGTACTTTGGTAAACCGCAAAAATGAAGGGAAAAATATTGTGTGTAGTTATGTTCAAGAGTGTCGGTTATATATTGCGTTATGCGTCTATTCATTTCGATTTGATTTTCCCCGTGAAATAAGTGTGCTTCCGTAGTCCATGATTTCTCACGCCACATTCCTCATTCATCTTGGGGAGGGTATAGTTACCCCCAGTTGCACCTGTTGACTTATGCTCGGGGATATAGCGATAAATGCGATCTGGGCAATTAAACACAACAGTTGTCGTTTCTTCTTTCCTAAGAGGTAATACATAATGAAAAAAATAACAACAACATAATAAGTACTCCGAGATTCGAACCTTGGACCTACGGTTAATCAACTGCATCAACAGGCTGGCAAAATACGGATTCCTCGTTGAATACGCCCGTTGGTTATCTCCACAAATTGAGATAATCTTGATCCGAAATAGTCTCGTATTAATAAAAAGGGGGTCACGATACGTGAATTAAGATAAGGGAAAAAGTGTTTAATTTATAAGTTACTCTCTGAAGATAAACTACTCCACTTTTTGGAGAAGAAAAATCGTATCAAATACCACGAAAGTCGGAGAGGTTTCGCGTAATATATAATATATAAATGATATTCAATACGAATAAGTGATTTGTTGATATTTTTTATATTTCTTTCCTTGTTAGTTAGACCTACAGCATGAGAGGGAAAACTCTTGATTAATCTTCAAAGTGTATCTGTGAAACATGGCGTCCTTCAGAATATTGTGAGTCATTTCCATCTATCTTACTCTGGCACGCTGATGTTGAACCTTAAAAACTTGCCAGATGGTAAAGCTCCGTTATTTTGACTTTAAAAATCTGTTGATCATCGAACAATATTCCACTGAGATAGTAATGACTTGATTCCGTTTCCAATAAAGGAAGAAGTGTTTTGTAACATTTTACGTAGCAGCTGCCAAGCCCCGTAACTTTCTTCCGAAGTTATAAAGAACCTCTCTAATATGGAAAATGGGAGAATCCAGTTGACCTTTTACACAATGGTTAGGAAGTAAGGAAATATCTTTAGAATTTTATTTCAAGAATATCTGTGATTGATAGATATGTAAAATAATTTGAATAATAAGATTGGTGATTGATGTATTCAAATTATTTTATAGAAACGTTAGAAAAATTATTATTTGCTTTTTTATCATAAATAATTTGCGATGTATTTCTAACGTGTACAACTAAGCAAAAAATGGTGTGGATTCGTTGAATCTCGACTCTTCTTGCTATTTTTAATTTAAAATTACCTCTATTGTGAGTGATTGCAAAAAATTAAAATCATTTACATTAGATTAAGGACAAATTACATAAGCAATACACGAACTAAATGATCTATTGTATTCTTAAACACTTACAAATATTTCCTTATGCACTCCGAAGAAAATTATTCAAGTATTATCTGTAATTTAGGATACTATGCCAGAGTCTTTAAAAATCAAATATGATGTGCTTTCTATCAATCCAGTTTTATACAGTAGGTAGGAAAAGGCGTAGCCAAACAAATATATTGAGTTGTAATATTGATCCAAATATCTAACTTTAAAAAAAGAATGAACAATCTGAATAAATATATATTTTGTTACTTTAGTTGCAGGAAATTTATAAATTTTGTACTATTATTCCAGGAAAACGAACAAAAGTTTTTTGGTGACAAGTTCTTTCATGATCTTTACTGGAATCACACAGCGCAGCACAGTCTCTTGCATCACTCGGAAGATCCTTCGTATTCAGTGAGTATATCTGTATCTACTGAGAGAAAATCTTGACTCTCTCAGTGAAGTATTCTCGTTTTGAGTGTGAGTGTTTTATATTCCTTCAACCAAGTATTACCATTGTATCTTGATCTCCATTTAATTCAAGTGAGAGTTCTTTGGACAAATATTTGCTAGTATAGGATACTTAATACAAATCAAAACAGGATATAAAAGTTACGAAGAATTAGAAATATATAAATGATACATGCAATAAATTAAATTATGAAAATAGTTGAACTTTAAATATGTAAAATAGCAGAATTAATATATATATAATTAAAAATATGGGTTTTTGTATTTTCTGAAAGTTGAAATGTGAATGTATAAAAATATCATCTTAAAGTTTGTAAATTATTACTGTTTAAATCTATTTTTTTCATGTTGAGTCACTAACTCCAGACATAAATATATTTTACATCTTTAAGCATGAAAGTATATAAACATTTTTGTGTATGTACTATCCCAGTTGTACATGTAATTTTGAGATGTGCGACCAATATGATCCACAGATCAACATTAAATAGTGGACTATAGATTTTGTGCCGCTCTATTGGTCGGTTTTGTAACAGTGAAACGTTGCCACTCATAAAACCTGATTTACATTTAAAAAATATTTGTCCAGAATTTACATTAGAATCTACTCTTATTCTACTTATATTTAGTTCTAGTATGTATCGGAAACTTAGCAATTCGTATTTGTTTCTTTCTTAGAATACAATTTGTACACAATATTAGAGTTTACTTTTCTGAAGATCCATGGAAATATTCTAGAATCTGGTTAATGGTAATTCCTTAATTTTTATAGAAATTTGATTTTTATTAAAATAAATAAGGACTAAAATTATTTTCGTTGTGTATGATCAGTGGAACAATACTACATTTATGTGACTACAATGCTCAAGATTACATTATGAATTTCATAACGTCACATAAAATTCTCGGGATTAGGTTGAAAAAATATATAATGTGATTTTTAATTAATATATCAAGACCTGTAATATTTTATACCCATACGATCATATCGTCAACAATATTGAGAACAATCGTAGTCGTCCCTTTTCTCTTACATTCAGCGAACGTTTGTGTGGATACATGGTCACATGGGATGAATCGAGCTCCAAGGATGCTTTTTATTTTAAGAATGAAAAATAAACGTATGTTTGTGGTATTAAATCTTTTTCCTTGACATTGGAGAATCAAATAAACAAAACAACAAATATTCTGGGAACATCTAATAACAAGGTTTCCCTTTGGAGATTTGATACAAATGTATTGCCCATCGTGCACTTTGATTGGTGTGGGGGGATTATAACTTCGCATAACTTCCGAATTTGGTGGGAAAATTATCTAAATTGGTGTGACCTTTCAAATCGTGACATGACTACGAACATTGCGTTCATAACCATTTTGCTTTGAGTTGTAAGTACTCGGGGATCCATAAATCATCGGGAATCCATGAACTCATAAATGTGTAGTGTGAAGCACATAAAGAAATAGCTACTAAATCAAGGATGTGAGAAGGGAATCGTTGGTTCTCAGGATCATTATATACTTGATCCTTGAATTTTCATTTTATGATATTATGATACTTATTAACTTAATCCACGACAATTGTATATTATTTTATAATATTAAATTTTTTTAAATATCATAACTCTTTTCTGACATAATACTGCAATATGAAGAATTTGCGTTTTGTTTTTCTAGAAACGTCATCTATTCGGACTACTCTCCATCTAAGTTTAGAAAGTCATATATTCTTGTTGGCAACATCACATCTTGTTTGTCAATCGACCTCTTGTTACCATTCGTTTATCATTTGACACTAACGCGTAGCATGTGATGGACCAGATTTCAGTGAGATCAACGAAGTCATCCGACAGAAGGTTCAATTGATTTCGAACTGGTATTAAGTTATTGTCGCGCTTTGACATTTTAACAACTAACACTCTTTCTCTTTTATCTTTGGACTGGTTTCCATTTCTCCTTTTGGAGCTTTACCCTATAGAAAATGAAATTTGTGAGATTATAATAACTGAAAGGTAGCGAAAGACTTATTGTTCTATATTTATAAAACAAAAATAATTATAAGTACGATTATCAAATCCTTGGTTAAGAGTATTTTTACGTCGTAAAAATATTAACACACCACAAGGATATAAAATTATTAATTTTTATACTAATATTTCTAGCATACTGTTTTCTCAATTTTCTCTTTTTTAGATTTAAACGAGAGCGCCTCCATCATCTTCTGACTAAAATACAAAAACACAAATTATATAAAAACAAATACAAAACAATGAGATAAAATTAGTAGGGACAATAAATAACATACTATTAATTGTTTATTCTAAATTACTTAATTTATATTGTATCAAACTTTTTATATAATATTTTTATGTAAAATATTTCAATTATAATATATTTTGAAGTAATATTAACTTTTCTCGTTCTGTACATGTCTGTTTTTTTGCATCTGTTGTGTAGTGTGTTATTATGACTATTTTTAAATTGTAAATTAATATTATTTTTAAACTTTTTATACTATCTTTTTATAATAACATAAGTATATAGTATATTTCGTTTAAAGAACTTTGGCTTATGGGAAACACGAAAAAAGAAAAATTATGTTAAATCATGTCAATTGTTCTAAGTACATCCTCTATTCATGCCTTACCAGATGTACAAAATATCGACCTCTTGTTACCATATGTACATTTATAGAGGTATAAATTATGTCTATTACATTTCAACGGATTTGTAGAGCTTCGTAGCAATTTTCCGTGAAATATCCTATTATTCAGATGTCTTCGTAATCCGAAAAGAAATAAAAATTGAAGTATGTTTCTACAATTGCTCGCTTATTTTTACGTCTCCAAGTAAGTGATTTACAATCGTTAATACGTAACACAATGAAGAAAATGCCTTATTGTGTGTGATGACAAGTTACTGACGGTTGATTCTTCTTTCTCACTTCCTACGTCGTGCACTTGAATATAAATAAGGCGTAATCACAACACCAAGGCAACAGAACTTTCCCGAAGCACCTCGCTTCACATCCATGTCTTCTGCATGAAAGTGTTAGAAACTCAGTTTCTCACATAGCATTAATTAATTAAAGAATAAGGTAAAAGGCGTATTATTGGATTGTCAAGTTAAATGAACATTAAATTAATCACATTAAATTGTTTCAAGCAAATTTAACGTTTGCTAATTGGAACTTTCATTCAATTGTTTGTTAATATTAAGGGTTGGGTATCGTGGACAGTTTATGAAAAGTAAATAAACCAAGATACGACGTAATTTTTCTTGAGACATTTTTTTTCTATTAACCATGGAATAATGCAAAATCGTGTTATTTTCCTTATTTTTCAACCACAAATCACAGATAAAAACAAAACTTGAGACATGTGTTTGATAGATTTCAGAGTGAGACCATTTCCAGAAAACATATTCATTTCTTCTTTTCTATAAATTCACTTGATTCAAAAGGATGGCAAAACATTTTTCCTCAATAAAGTTTTTCGTATAAAAATGTTGTAGAGAGATCATGACAAAATGAATACAGTTGTTTTTAATGATTGCTCGTTTAATCGAATTGGATATGAAGAGTCGAGATGTTGTTATAGTTACTCCTTTTACTAGTACGTGACGTAATTCAATAAGGTGCATTGGACTGCGAACTTGTTTTCTTTGTAATATTTTACTAATTAAGATAAATATATATTAATAAAACATAAGATAAATATATTAATAAAAATTTGGGTTATAAATCAGGTAACAAAGTAACATTAGGACACGTTAACTTGAACGCCTATATGTCTGCCGTCATAAAATGTACAACGTTTTAAATATTCTCTATCATTAGTTCTGTGGAATACATGATTCCTTTTTTGAATGCTCCATAAAATGAATATGAATCTGCCTTCCCGTTGCTTACAAGCAGGTAATGTTCCTGGTGTAAGTACCAGTGAGTAGTGTTCTGAGGGAAGTAACAAACGTTTGTGTGTCACAAACGTGTCTCTGCGATGATAGTTAAAGGTGTACGAAGCTCATGAAGAGTTCCTTCGATAAGGAAACTATGTCGCATTCGTTGTAGAAATACGAACGGAGCGAATGAAAGAAATGACTACAAAAATCATTCCTTTCTTATACCACTAATAGGAATGTTTATCTAGAAATAAGTTCAAATTGACGAGTAGGCGAGCAAGAGACTCTAAGAAAACAAGATACCTCAATGTTTACTCACTAATTATTCTAGAAAACAATTTGAGAGAAATTTTGTGTTGTTGAGAGACACGTTGTTCAAAATTTTATTTTCGGAACGGGGTGGGGTGGAGAAGCGAGGATAAAGAAATATTCGTAATATATATGGATGCTTCCATTTCCGAAATAGAAAAACATGATTAAAAATTAAATGCTTCACTTTACATTTAACAAGAAACATTACACAGAGTTAAAAGAATTACACGATTAGTGGAACTGAATTCTGCAACATATAACTTACATCATACACGTTTCTTCTCAATGTCCTTTCTAGCGTCACTGGAATAATAAGAATGACACAATTTATCCCATACATAATCGCAGTGTTCTATGAAAAAGTTGTCGAGCGAAACTAGCCATACACGCAAATAGTGACCTTGAAAGTTCATCTTACGCAGTGCTTTGGCTCAGAGGAGGAAAAGTGACCAAGAGGAAACTGGGTCTTGAGCTAATGTGGTACGTTCCCACCCGATCATTATATCGCGGCAAAACATTGCAGGTTTCGAGACGGAAAAGGTGCGAATGAGTAAGCCGATGAGACTTGCAATTACAGTGCGCATTTTTGACATACGAGTCGACCAATTCTAGATTTCGGGTACCTTTGATTTCTGAGTAAATACTATCTGTTTGAAATATTCTCAGAAAAATCACAGGTTTGAACAGCTCTCGTCGAGAAAGTATAAATAAAACTTTTATTTGATAAAGTTTTGAAACTGTTAAATGAAACAATACGCACAGATAAAAAATATTTTGTGAAATATTTCAACTCATTTCTCGAACGTTGATTCAAATTTAAAGTAAGCCATCGAGGGTTTCCCTACCGGTATATACATAAAATAAAAGAAATAGAAGGGAATATAAGAAATAGAGAAGGGTATTATTGATGACATTTTAAACATTCCTAAGAATAGTTTTACGTTTTAAAGATAAGAAAACAATTCAATAAAAATATGTTTCATTCTTCTTTTACCGTCATATCAAACTTTCGTACAACGTAGAGGACTAATATGTAATGAAGTAACCGTATTCAATTGTTTGTTGGAGAGAACACTAGTAAGTGAAACATTGTGAAAGTGGGTGTTCGTCGTTCTCATTCAATACCGCAGGCGCACGTTTAAATCACATTTCGGTAACAGGCGCTTTTGCGTCGGCGATAGGCGATTGTTACGTTGCGGTGACTTCATGACGAAACGGCGGCTTGTGGTCACACAGCGAGGTTGATTCACCGGCTCCCGTTTGCGAGTCCTGGGTCTCTCAAGCATTGGTTAATATTTAACTATTAAAATATAATCTTGTTTTTAATCTTAAAGACATTTTCAAATTTTCATCTATTTATTTCACGAGGACCCTTTGGGTAAACTCAGAAACTGTAATATTTCTTGTAGAATGTTAGTACATAGCTTGGATGTTACTTTTCTTAATATACGACAGTAAAAATAACTAGAAATAGAATGAAATTTATTGTCAGTACCGAAAAATTAACATTACTACACACTTATTAGATTCATATCACTCATTCAATCCGGAGACACATATACTATAAATAGAAAATATTACAACAGAATTTTACTTGAGTCAATCCACATTAAGAAAGCAATAAGCCAACACACACATCTCGCCCCAATAGCAACCTTCCTCCTAGAACTCATTTAGTATTCATCTTCTGGCAGAAACCCTCCCACACATACACATCCCTGTCACGTCCCGCCTTCTGAAAGCGCAGAGGCCACCAGATCCTTGCATTCCACATACTCCAGGGTAGAGAAGGTAAGATTCTCGGTTTACACATTTTCTCAGAGAGGAATTTTTTAAATCATAATTTTTCGAAACAAGCAGTTTATCTTTCAACTATTTACATAGTTTTTACAAATCTGAAACCAATCAGCATTAAAACATATATGTAAATTATTAGCTCCAACATACNCAACTATTTACATAGTTTTTACAAATCTGAAACCAATCAGCATTAAAACATATATGTAAATTATTAGCTCAAACTTACTACTCTTTCTTATTTTTAAATAATATTATTTTATTATTATTTTCAAATATTATTTTAACTTAAGTTATATCCCTGTATCTTGATTGTAGGTCACTAAAGATGACAGCATGATTAGTTGAAAGCCGCTTTGGCACAATAAATGATTTTTTCGGTACTAACAATAACTTTCATTCTTTTTCAAGTTAAGTAAAACGATAGTGTTAAGTATACCCCCATCACCCAAATGTAGTTAAAAATAACTATTCAAGAGAGAACTGGTATTTCTATTCCGAAAAAAAAGTGTTATCGATGTAAAAAGTTTCGATAGCAAGATTTCGAAGGAAATATCCGTCATGGGGTACTCTGATGTCAAGAAAATGGTTTTTAGAATTCCGTTTGGCCAGTTGTGGGCAGCAGTTAAAACTGCGTATGACCACATGGAAGACAATAAACTAATTTACTCTCCGGAAGCAAGCAAGAGACCATCCCATCAATTCCGCTCAAGGTTCGTAAGACAGGAGCAGATTTTTCATTGTTGCACCTCCCTAAGATAAGAGTTGACCTTTTGCATTTACTATTGATATTTTACATTACTATTGATAAAATAGTTCATACGGGCAATAGCACGCCGTGCGTTCTGCATGTAAAGGCAAGCTGTAGCTAGAGTTACCCGGTGGTAGGCTATCATGACGGGACGGAAAAAGTAGTACACTATATTTCCGAGCAGTGAACCTCTGACTCTCTGCGAGATTAACGCGGAGATAGTGTACTAATTTAACAATGTGTGAACTATTTGCTAACGAAAAATAGCGGTACTACACGGCTTTACCATGTATTTCACGAAGAGAAATACAAAAATTACTATTTTAAAAATATTTTTCCTTATCATGAAATTTTTGTTTACCTGTTATTATTTTGTACTTATGTGCACTGATTTTGTGTGTAATCAAAACTAAAATACATCGCTTTGTCTTCAGAAATTTTCTTTGACGCTACCACAAACTTAGTAGTTTTATAGCGCTTTTGTTAACCCTTTCATGCTACGCGATAACGAAAGTCGCTAACGCGATTAAGATCTGCGGGCACGCGGCAGAACGCAAGTTCATTTTTCGATACCACGCCTCCAAAGGAAGTCACATTCGAGTTATTTGTCGGGCAATGTGGTTTTATGCCTCGTGTAAGATTTAGAAACAACAATCCACACGTGTCCGGGTCTTATTGCCGTAGAATGGTGGCCAATCGGGACTGCATTTCAACCTTTCGCTATACTACAGCTCACGTTGGTGGAGATTCCATAACGATAATGCGGAAATATAATCTGCAAGACCATACAAGATGCCATTCAGGATCTTAGATGCTCCTTCTGTTGAGAAGAATGTTAGATCATACGTTGCTCGTGCTGTTCAGTCCTTCCTCAATACATATGGTGTTCTACTGTGGTTTTTGCCAGTATGTTCTAGTGTTGTCATGTATTACGAATTACGGACAACTGATCATGAGCTGCCGTTTGGCAGGCTCGCCTCCAATGCACATGATGAAATCTGGCTTAGAGCTGAGGCATACGCATAGAATGGTATGACTGTATGTCGTTCTAGGTGTTCGGCTCGATGTCCAATTGAATTAAATTTGTTATCGATACCAGTCGGCAGCTGTAGGTACTAATTCGTTTATATTCTGCACCTTAAAATAAGCTGTAAATCGATTTATGTCTTATCTATCAAACATGTGCTATCTACTTTTTGGCAAAACAATTTTCATGACCAGCAGCGTACGTTTGTGAAGACGAATTAGCAATGGTTTTACAACACTAATTTTGTTAGTTATATTTGTATTCTTAGGCTACCATTTTTATGAAAAATATATATTGAATTGAATACTTTGCTTTCCTACTAATTTGAAAGACGAGATTACTCTGTCATTTATCACCCTAACGTGCATTAGATCCTTTCTAAGACTCGTGTATCCATTTATTATTAATACATTAAACACTCATCTTTCATCTATGTATTATTTATCTTTTGTGTTCGAAGTAGTCATAAATACCCAAGATATACAGAGCACGGGATTAAAATGAGTTTTACTATAAAAATTATTCTTGCATTTTTAAACAAAAAGAATAAGTAAAGTTAGAGAGATTTTCAAAAATGCAGAAGCAGCGCCAATATACTATTCTCCTATTCATGGGATTAACAATTATAGACAATTGTTAAATTAACTTGCCGATTTCAAATCATTTCACAAATATAGTTGGAAAATAACATTTACTTATGTTTGAAAAACAGAGTACTGAATTGTTTGTCCTCAAATTCTCTTAACATCTTAAACCTAATGTTACAATTCAAATTGTTCACAAATATTTAACGAAGTTGATGCATTTTTATTTTTACATCCGAGTGTGTAAGAAGTCCTTATAAAATTTATTTCATCCGACTGATACATAAAATGTTGCGATGAAAATATTTGTTGGAAGATCACATGACATTCTTGTTTTTAACTGATCCATTAGTACGTTCATGACATTGGTTGAAGAGCCACTTGGATCACCTGATATCCAAGGACCAAATGGCTAGCAGGTGTTATGTGGTTGTTATCAAGGAGCCAGTAACGATGTAAATTGCCTGGAGGAGTAGCATTGTGTGCTCCGACAAACGAGAGTTATCAGGTCCGGGAAAAAAAGAAGAAATCAGAGTTTAGTGTGTGAATTATTTTGCTTTAATATTTTGAGAGATTCATTTTCAATAAACTTTTTTTACAATATTCAAATTATTGATATTTTGAAATTTTCTCATTTTTTTGAAAATAGATATTCTTTAAAAATATCTCACGATTACCCACTGATGTTCTATCTTAAACTGAACAAAACGAGGATAATCTTCGCGATTTGATATTGTGGATTTAATCAAGGCGTAAATGAAAACAACTGATCTGAGCGCCGCTGATCAGAGAAACTAAAAGATGGTCAAACCTAGAAGTTGGTGACTGGATGAAATACGAACTACTAAACGCTATTGAAACAAGCCATTGATGCAATATAACCTTATGAAAATCGAGCTATCCAGAATATTGAAATTAGAAATTTCTACATTACGGTTATTGCTCTACAGTAGGTAAATATAGAAAAGTATGTTATTTTCGTTACATATAATTGTCAGTAATATATTAAGGCAATATAAAATAATTGGTACTACCTTCTAGGTATTTTTTTAGGTCCTACAGTCTCATATTTACTTTTACCTACTCTTGTATTGGGTCGAGGTAATTGTAAACATAATTATTTAATCTTATTTCGTACAGTTTCTTATTTCGTACAATCAATGTATGTTTCTGAATTAACTTGCATTGAATCACATTTAGTACGTTGTAATAATACTCTTTTAATATTTTTTTATTTTATTTCGGTAGGTAGGTAGAATGTTCTTATCAGTTGATATATACACCTCCATGCTTGAAGATGATTGATCTCCGAACAAACAAGAGTAGATTGATGAAAAATGGGCAAGAGCCGACACAAATCAAATAATATGAAATAAGCAAAAATATAAGGAAGCAAAGAAAGTGAAAATACAGAATTTGTGTCACAATTGCCCGACTTATGCGAGATGTTAAAAGTTCCTATAAATATTTCTATAAAATGGGCGGACAATCTAGAAGATTGCTTACTTAGAATTAATATACTGACTCCTAAATACTTTATTTTACCTTCCAATTTTCACTTCCACTCCCCACGAAGTATATAGGTTATTATATTATTATTCTTCCTTTTCAGAATGCCTACTGTTTTGGCTCTAGATACTTTTAACATCTTTTCTCTCACAGCCAAAAAATTCCCAATAAGGTTTTGACTCTTCTATTTTTTCCTACGATCCCTTCCAATAAGTATAATATCATCGTCGGCATATAATCTGATATATTGTTCCTCAATTGCACATAGAGCCGGCCTTCTTTGAGATTGAGAATCTCATAATAGGACGTCTCACATGTTTGCCATCACTAAATGTATTTTACTTTATGAAAATACTCAAAAGTTACTTTACATGTAGGTTTGAAATTTCTTACGTCTGACTGAATTTTACTATTACATGCAAAAATTTTTATAGCGTTGCATAATACGCATTAGCATATTTCATACTTAATCGAAACAACCCATGATCAACACTAAAAAGATAATATCACCAAGTGAGTTACGACCCTACCAAGGAAACGCATTCTCTGATAATTTGTTATTTTTCTTTGCCATTAACTAATTTCTTCTATTAGACACCAATACTAACTTCATTGCTTAGCATAACTTGTTACATAACTACTAGCATAATACCGTACTAGCTACTAACATAACAAGCGTAACACCGTACCTAGAAGACATTTCTAATCGCTTAGATGGCAATGGTCATATTTTAAAAAAAGTGGCAAAGGGTTTATAAATAGCTATAGAAGATATTGAAAACTGTAACTATATATTTCCAGACACAGCATCACAAAAATGATTTTTTAAAGTTTGCTCACTTGGTTCGAATCGTGGACCTTCACATCTCAAGACAAGATCGATATCTAGGATATCGATCGATTAGTAGGATAGGACATTATTTACCTTACTTTTTATGAATTACAATATTTGTTAGGGAAGTATCATTGGCTTAAATTCTAGACTGGAATTAAATTTTCTCACATGTTGATTTAAATTTTTCCACAAACATTGTCAGAAACTAAAGCTAGAAAACTTGAGATGTAAACTCATATTCACGTCCATAAAAACTATAGGAGTCTTAGTTACTTATCAGTTAGTTATGTAAAGAACTGAATATTTGTAATTTGTAATATGCCAATTTGCTAGTATAAAACCAAGTATTAAAAAGTATCCTGTTCGAAAATGTGATTACATTAGATGGCTTTTCCTCCATTTACGGTTGATTTTTTCGTTTTTAATTTCATCGTAATTATATCGTATTGAACTCATTTTATTATCATTTTAATTTAGAATACAACTATTACATTATAATGGTAATACAACGTTAAATTGAAAAAGTATTATTGTCAATATTTGTGTATAATTGGTTACAAAGAGTTTAAGGTATTATGTCCGCTTTCACTTAAGGCAAGTTGTCAGCTATTCACGAAATATTTACTTGGAAATATTTACGAAAGGAGTCCTAATTAATTAATGATTCACCATTCTGATTTTTACTGTTGGACGAAAACAATTATTTTGTGATTTTAAAACTTGAAAACAAATTTAGATTGCAGTTTGACTCTTTCCTTGACATGAGTCAAACAAGAATAGTTTCTCTCTTTCTTCTTCAGTCACGTGATGCTATGTTTATTACATTTGCTATGTTTAATTTTTTTCACTTACGCCGATACTTTTGTCACGATATCAAATATACAAGCCCGCGAAAGTTTCTCTATATAAGCTTATAGTAATTTAAAATCAAATAATTCATAAGTTTGCTCCGTAAGGCTATGAAAATTCTACGCCACTGGATACGAAATGGTTCAAATTATCATTTGAAAAGTTTTAGGATATACTTATGCCTAGTCACTCTGACGGATATAATACCTTAACCCCGGAGATACCGAAAGTTTATTAGGGGTGAAGGAACTGATAGATTTCGGGTAAGTGCTCTGAGCTCCAAAACGCCACTTTCGTTTAAAAATATTAATATCCGGCGCGCCCAGTCTTGGGCTATATCGGGACTATTTCGGGAGAGTTTTTTTTTTTTGCTGAAAACTTCATAATTCATTTCTATTCTTGTCCAATTATCATTGTACTCCTATTTGATGTTTGGTTGTTGAATTATTTCATTTCCGTTTAATATTCTACTGGTTGATTGAAAAAAAATTTCAAAACAAACAAAATAACAACAACAAATAATTCGTAGAATGCATTTCAGTTTTGAATTTGTAATGCTTTATGAATCTATGAGGTTTTTTATTATGTCTAGAATACTTAGTGTAGAAACCGATTTTGGATGTTGGTTGAAAAATCATATTTGTTGACTTTTCCGTGATATATTAAAGCATCCGCCCTGGTTCTGAAATAGGTCAAGGTCAAGCAAAAGGAGCGAAAAAATTACAATTTTTTCCGTTAGTTAATGCTTTACTTTTTCACTCCAGTCTTGGCATATGCGCAAATCTTTTCCGAGTCCTCTTCGATTCAATGAGCACTTGCATCAGTTCCATGCGCAATTAATGCACAACCTTGTTGGAGATGGTCGTTGGAGCAAAAAAGTTACTGGTAAGAAAGAATCGTCGAGGACAAGTGTGTTGTTTCATATACCCAAATTTTTTGACCAATGCGTTTGTGCGTGTTTCCGCACCCCCCTCCTTGATTCTTTTTTCGAGGGTCGTTCGTCGCTCGGTCGAGGACAGTAGAAACCCCAGTGCCAGAGGTGGAGCTATCGGCAACAGAAGTAGCCAAAGGCAATGAGCTACCGCGAACGCCTCCAATGTTTTGTGGTGGAAAAATCCATTTCCCATTACTCGACACCAGCGCAAAAAAGGTCTTGTGGGGGTTGGTGAGAGTGACATTCAGAATGAAATTCGAACCGTCCTGTTGAACTACTTTTAACAGAGTTGGAGATTGGTTTAGATTGTTTTGAGGATGGGGAGGGGGAGTTTAATAAAATCGGACTGTTAAATGATAAACAACGGAGAAATATCAGGTAAAGGTATATTCGGTACAGTTTCTTAATGTAATTGTTTACCAAACATGATCGTGTTTGGACTCATAGTTATATCTTGTAGATCTCAGAAATGATGTATCTGACTTATGTTAAAATAATGGTAGAACTAGATGTTCGAAATAATGAACTAGAATTCAACCAATGGTGGCAAGTGTCAAATAGTCGGGTCGCGAGCGTTTCCACGTGACCCGAATGGTTGGTTAATCCTTATCAGTTTCGTTGTTTCAGACACCATATAGAGAATTTCGTATGTTATTTTAGTAACAGGAAATCTGAAATAAACAATCTTTGTTGATAAGTAATTATGAGAAAAAATGTTAGCACTTATCGAAGAATATCCGCGAGGATCATATTCTGGACCCATAATCATGGAACAACTATTAAATATACATAACTTTGAAACATGGAAACCATACGTATCAGATTCAGTGATGACAATGCTATAGTAATTTATGGGAACTCACGCAAAGAGCTGAAGACACTACATACTCGTACACTAAATAAATGGTATGAACAATAGCGTATCTAGACTTCCATGAGGCATGGAATGGGAGTCTTTTGGGGGAGCCCCATATTCATGTTACACTCAAACGTGTTCGCATGCATTGATCATTTTGTAAATATCGAAATGAAAATTAAAGTTTCAGTTTTGAAAAGTTACGTAGTGGTGTTTTTTTACTGTTATAATAAAATTAAAGTGTGTTTGAATCCGAATTTATGTCTTTATATTATTTTTGGGGACCTGTTTATATTATTTTGTCTTTATATTATTTTTGGGAGCCCGGGGCGAAAAAATTCCCCCCCACACACACACACACCTCCATCTAGGAACGCTACTGGGTATGAAAGAGTAAACTTGGAATATCCTCAAAAAATGGCAAAAGTCAGGGAAGACTTCATGTCTGGAAAATATTATAGAAGTAAACAACTTAACGTACCGATTCTTAATACTATAGTACTAGAAGTACTAGTATCTTGGCATTTGTATGGATAGTGAGATTGCTTTCTTTGCACACATAAAATAAATACTCACCATCATTAGCCTAGAAATTGTTTCTCAAATTGCGAAAGAGAAATTATATGATGGCGATTTGTCCGAACCATTATAAAAGACTATTGGACAGTGCAAAAAAATCTGGATTATTAGCTGTCTGAAGGGCTTATAGAGCGACTATGATCTTGTAATCCCAACTTACCACTTATCGACTCGGACCTGGAACTTTATAGAGCAGCGGTTATGTTTGACAGAAGAACGAAACACATGAACGAAGGGAAGGAGGTACATCAAGACATCAATTACATCATGAGATAGGTAAAGAAGACGAAGAAGAAAAACGTTTTTCTCAGACAACAAATAAGTTAATGACAGATCATGATGAATTATTCTACGTATAATTATATAAATTTAAACTGTTTGCTCCCATGGGGACGAGGTGGAGATATTTAATATTTCTTGGTGACATGTTAATCGAACAAGAAACTGGTGACTGAGAATTGATATAAACTTTATTGTCAAAAATGCAGTTGCAAACTGCGTGTGACCACTTGGGCAATAATAAACTCTTACTCTCCAGAAACAAGCAAGGGACCATCCCATCAATTGTGTGATTTAATATTCATTTAAGAAATTATTTGTTAAATACGTACTGTTATCCATTTATTATTCCAAAATAAATTGTATATATTATGCGCAGTAAAAATTCGAGATAATGATAACAAAAGTGTTAATGACATATCCGTCCAGGGAAAATCCGCCACTACCCGAAGGAAAACCGGAGAAAAAGTCGGGTCAGTACAGAGACAATGTACACAACCATGTCAATATGGACACAGTATTAATGTCCTATTTATTACAAAGAAAGAGATTATGTAATACAGTTTACATGTATTATTTATGTATATTTAATTTTTGTTGATAAAAATTAAAAAATGTATAAAATATTAAAGTAAATGGGAAGAACTTAAAATCGTAATTAATATTGTAGCCAGAATGATGTGCGGTGTATCGATGAAATCAGCGATAAAAATAATAGCGTATAGATCTGGGGTACCGTTAATTGTGGCCCATTTTTCTTTGGTTCCGACCCTTTGGGCTGATCCACATTCGCAATTTAGACGTTTCGTCTTCCGCTGCCATCTGGTAGTAAAAGTCGGAACTCTGCATGTGTTCCGAGCATCTCCGAGAGCATCAAATAATACACAAGGTATCTTTTACATGCAGTATAAACATACTACATGCCGTACCCTAAAAATCCGTCGACCGGGTTTGAACCCGCGCACTCGGGTGTGAGAGGCCACTACGGTAACCACTCACGCCGATAAATCAGCGATTAAAATATGTAGTACAATACTTCAATACTAGTTATCATATTTTTTTGGACATTTCTGATAATTATTGGGGCACTTTGCATAGTGCACTTGGTGCACTGGTGTCTTCAATTCCCAATGCGTTTCTATCCTCGTGTTGCATCGTGAAAACAATGAGTGTCACATGTCCTTCCAATTGGCGATGCTTTATGTGTAAGGTCTTTGGCATTGTCCTTGACGAGCCATTTCCTGCACTGCATAGCAGGCGTATTGAATCCATTGTCACACCTTCTGAGCGTTTAATGTTTGCAAAGGGGTCATTGATGAAGGCTTCACGATGATATCTCTGCTAACAATTAAAGGCTATGTCGGGGTCGACGTCACGGAATGATTAAAAGCAACATTAAATATAGAAAATCGATAAAGCGTGACTTAAAATATAGCGTAAACATATCAACGTTTATGTTATTATTATAAATATTGTATCAGCAGATTTATAACTGGTTGAGATAAGTCCTATGTGGAAGGTGTTAGGTTTGGATATGTGTTGTGACAGAATCGTTGATCGATTACATCAGCCCCTTCCTCATTTCGTTTGGAGACACTCATATTCGTAGTTATGAAAGTAGATCACCTAATCCTAATATTTACTTCATATAACTTATTACATACTTTTCAGAAAAAGTAACAAATTGTTTACATAAAACAATGAGAGAATGTCAGTTTATTTTTGTTTTACATAAAATGTACATGAAGAAAATTGAACAATCAGATGAAAAGTATGTTGAAGGAAATATTTTTGTAAACATATTTGCATCTTATCTCATCTTTTAACCAATCATTTAAAGGATACAGTGTTTTTAGTATTCACTAACTGGTCGATACGTATTTTATCATCTGGGAATATAACTTCTAGTAATCATGAAATGACACATCGAAGTGTTAAGGGAAATTCACAATTACCGACAGTTTATATTATTTTGAGTGCCAATAAACTATAATGATCTGAAGTACCTTCCATTCTCTTACACTACTGAAAAGCATTAAGTTTTCAAGAAAAAAATGTTGTTTAGCTAGACGTTCGTCTATCCGNGAGCGTTTAATGTTTGCAAAGGGGTCATTGATGAAGGCTTCACGATGATATCTCTGCTAACAATTAAAGGCTATGTCGGGGTCGACGTCACGGAATGATTAAAAGGAACATTAAATATAGAAAATCGATAAAGCGTGACTTAAAATATAGCGTAAACATATCAACGTTTATGTTATTATTATAAATATTGTATCATTTATTCTGCTACTCATACTACCTCATTTCATGGTATTTGACACTATTATTTAACGGTGTAGATGCAATAAGTAGAGAGAGTACATCTTCAGTAAACTGAAATGAAAGAAATAACACTGATAAAATTGAAAGAAGAACAGAATATCCTCTCCAAATACGAAATTGCGTGTTTGTGTGCATGAAACGAAATTACATTTGCGTAACACGTCCTACGCTATTAATGAGACTGAGATATCGCAAAGCGTCATGAAATAATATTCAAGAATTTTCTTATGTTTTAAATTAAAAAATAATAAGTATTACGATTGATCAGAACCCAAAAAATGAGTTTCAGATGAGAGTGAAGGATGTCACTTAGGTTGTTTGTTTTCTAACTTTTTCAGATAGGTGTGTTTTCAATAAAATTATGTTTTTGGATGTCTTTTAATGGTATATTTTTATGAATATTTTAGAANTAGGTGTGTTTTCAATAAAATTATGTTTTTGGATGTCTTTTAATGGTATATTTTTATGAATATTTTAGAAATTTGACGAATGAAATTTAAATTCGTAAACGATTTGAATCATGTTTGATTTCAAAGATTTTTGTGTAACACTTCTGAGAATGTTTTATATATTATTTTTGTGTTTTAATGAAAATAATTTCTTGAATCAATTTTGTACATGATTTATTTAAACGGATATGATTAAAATATTTGTAAAATTGTATAAATATTATTTTTATTTAGAGGTCTATAGTTTGTTTTTCGTACTATGGAGAAGGTCTTTAAAAGTGTATGAGAAAGTATGTGCAATTGTTTTGCACATCTAGTTTAAAATTTGTATCATTAGTTAAAATGTCTGGGGACATTAGTTAAAATGTCTGGTATCATTAGTTAAAATGTCTGGGGAGTCGGTCGCAATGACCAAACTGTTACCTGGAAACAACTCGCAGAAGTTAATCAGTCGTGATGACATTTGATGTGAATCTTATAATTTGTGGGCTTGTTAGTATCTGGATATTTATGACAGAAAATTTTAAGCAGCAAAATGAGTAAGTTATATTTCAGTTAATACTCGCCTTAATTATTTATAAATTCTGAGGTAATTAAAATCCGTGTTACGTTTTCCTGTGGATTGAATTATTTCATTTTCAGTATATTCACGATCGAAAAATTTACATCGAATATTCTCTATCATATCCTCAATCCTTTGACCGGTCAACACCTTGCTGTTAGGAGAAATATATGACTCAAAGCATTTAATGTGACACTTCCTTTCGCAAGTTAGGAAAATAATTTTGAATCCTTTAAATTAATTGTGCTTTCTTATTACTTGTTCTTTAATAAACCGTAAATTTTCGGGAGCTTGCCTGTTGCAATCCATTCCTACAAAATTTAGATTCACAGATTGTACGAGTTTTTATTTGCTATTTTTTATGACAGAGAAACACGTCACCAAGTATCTCTCAATGTCTTTCGTAGCGTCACTGGATAGCCATGCACGCAAATAGTGACCTTGAAAGTTCATCTTATGCAGTGCTCTGGCTCAGAGGAGGAAAAGTGACCAAGAGGAAACTGGGTCTTTAGTTAACGTGGTACTTTTCCAACCGATCATTAAAAACGACAAAAGTTGGGGGGTTACGAGATGAAAAAGGTTAGAATAAGTACATTTATGTGACTTACAACATATGCGCTTATTGATCTGTCAGGAGTCAGCCAACACAAGTTCGGTAATCTTAGTTTAAAAAGCAAGTACTTCTAGGTTTATCGTGCCTAGTATTGTATCGTCTATAAGCTATCAAAACACCAAGGATTGCTCAAAGGTTATCGAGTGTTCGAATTGTAATACCAAACTACATCTCAATTCACATGCTGTAGGGATACATCATTTCGAAAGTTGACTTCAAAAGGCATGTTTTTGTTATACTTTCAACGATGTTTGTTTTTAGTTGATGAATTATTTTTTACTAAAGGCTAAATTTAGTTATTTATGTTAAATCTTTTAATTTAACAATTTAATTCGTAAACGTTTTCACTCGTAAAAGTACATTAGTTTATTGTCCTCCACGTGGTCATACGCAGTTTGTACTGTTTTTTGACAATAAATTTATTAAATGTATTATTATTATATGACGTAGATGCTTTGCTGTACATTTCTGAGTGTTAATTTCTTATGGGTGATGTAATGAATCTCATTATTTTCTTTGTGGGTAGGTACGCAAGTAAGTGATTCGTTGCATTGAGTCGATACCACAGACGCACGTGCTCACAGGTCGTTAGGAATCAACGTTTATGCGCCAGTGATCGGTAATTGTTATGTTGTGCTTGTACGTTCGTCGATTTCGTGACAAGACATCTTGCGGTCAAACGGAAAGACTGACATGGTTCTGTCTTTCTCTATGAACGCAGACGACTTGCATATACTTCTCTCGACCTCGCTGCTTCTATTACTTTTTGTTTATTCTTAAAAGAAGTGTAGATAAATTGGTTTGGGAAAGTTACTCAAAAAATAAAACAAACATAATTTCCTTCATTGTGATCACGTAAATATAATCATATTTGTATTTCGCTCATAAAGCCAAACACTTCCACGTTACGGGATTACGTTTAAAAATTACGAGGTTATATTAAGTAAGCAGTTCATTATAGATATCTGAAAACAAAAGGCACATAAAAATGTGCTTCGCGTGAAATCATAAAAAGGCATGATTAAGTCTTCACATTCTTTATGTTTATGCGCCTCTTAAGGAAAGGTTTAAATATTGTGACTTCTCTATATTCGTGGNGACAGATTAATAGATTATCATTTTTTAAAATTATTATAGCTATGAGTTAACTCCCCTATAAAAACCATAGATCGGTTTGCAAGGAGACTACTAAGGGTTGCTAATCTTTGAGTTTCCACGGCCCCATGGATTCAATAAAATTTATAGGTAGGGACCGTGTTCAGCGTGATATTTATTTTTACGGAAACATGGGAGGTACTTAATCATTCTGGATCCAGGAGACTGTAGAATAAGCTTTGTATGGCAGTGGAGAATTATTGAGTAGTCATGAAGATATCTTTGAGATAGTGAGAGAACTCCAAGAACTATTCGAGGTTCACATTGACAGTCATGTTGAATTTCCGGGTTTGATAGCTCTAGATGTTCTGCATCAGCTGGAAGAAAAAAGAAAGGATCGTATCATCATCTGACGTGCGTGGACTATTCAGTTCTCTTCCACCATTACCAGCATGCAGTAGCATCGTAAAAGACTACGGTATTCTCCACGTCCTACCTGTTTGTCATCAATTTCCCTACATGGTGACTTCATTTGCAACTTGAGATCAACTCTACTTCCTGAGAAGTGACAATGTCAGTAACGCTGAATATGCGAATCCCCGAGTAGTTGAAAACTCTCCAATACGATCTTGATTACATTGTCTTAGTAGAGAAAATAATAAAGAATTCATAGCGTAGCACTCCTTTCCGTAAAAAAAAACTTCAAAATTTCTTGAATTATACTTATTGAAGCACGAGACAGAAATGGGGAAAAAACTTCGGGAACCTGATAGCCATCAAATTTTAAAATTTGGTAATCAGATGTAATCTGGAGTAGTCGTTTTAACGGAATAAAATTGAGTTGTCTCCCTTGGTGAGATAATCTTTTTTAGATATGTCTAGTATTATAATGTGGATTATCCAACTGGGTCAAAAGAATAATAAAACTAGTTTCTTATTACTAAAGCTCTTGAAAGCTTTTAACTTTTAGTTAAATAACTTCGTGGAGTTATGTTTTCTCTGAGAGAGAACTTCAAAACTAAATTCAGGTTAATCTTTGATATGTTCTTAATATATTTCACTATTTTGTCACTAAACGCGCTTAGTTTTAATCTTAAGTTTCAGCACCTTCGACTGAATTCTACTTTTTAACAGGGAGAAAGCTTTTGCCAGAATACTCCCATCGACCTTGATGATTCTGGGATGATATTTTATTGCACAAATAGTGAAAATAATTGATTATTTGTTGTAGTGTTCTAGCAGATTTGATAGGAATAAGCTTATATTAATTTGGTTCGCCACGGAAAGAACAGTGGACAATTATTTTCACTGCATCTACGTCTTTATATACGTCTCTCATGAAGTAACTACTTCTCGGATTTGAATAGAGGTTCTTCATTCAATTCTGGAGATCCGATATTCTGTCAAAGAAACAAGTCAATTCCTATTAGTTGCCTAGTAACAAAATATGCGTCTGAAATTAAGCGTTAATTTCACGAATATTTACGAAAGAGATCAGTGGGACAAGTATCTTTCTCATAAAGATAATACAGTTCTGAATTCTTGTTGATTTAATTTATAACTCTCTATTTACATGTGGAGGAAGAGGTGTGTATTGAGACTTGATCTCAAATCAGGAAGACGGCCCATGATCGTTTAATTTTGTTCTACTTGAAGTCACTGTAATAGTCGTAATCTCTTTAATTATGACTATTAGTGCCTTATATTACCACTGGTGAAAATGGTGGGTATATGGATGTAAAATCTGAATATAGAAATTTGGTAAATAAATAAATAGATAACAATACACATGTATTAAATAATTTCTTTTATAAAAATTAAATCTGCCACTGCCCTTAGCCACTAGATCGTAATTGATAGGATGCTCCCTTGCTTGTATCCGGCGAGTGACTTAGTTTATTATTCTTCACATGGGCAACTGCTCGTTTGACAATAAAGTTTATATATTTATTTGATTGTTTATTTAGTTTTGTCGTGCAAAATGAGAATCAATTCATCTGTCTCCAGAGAAGTTTTATTTGGATCAGAACGTCACATCGAAAGAGAATAAAACATTTCCTCCTTTATTGCTTTACGTAATGAATAATAATTTTGGATCCAGTGGAAGTACAAACACACACACACACAATTATATATTTGAAAATACTGAAATACTTCTTGGATTAATGTGATGAGAATGCGAGGTGGTCATTTGGGAATTCTTTAATAGACATGGCGAGTCCCCATTAATTTTTCAGATATATCTGATAATATAAATTTTATATTGTTAAAAATATTTTAAGAAATTATGATAACTAAGTAGTTGATAAGGTGTGTTTCGATTTCTGATGATATATTTTTCTCATCTTTTCCCCACTGTCGCAGGTAATTTCCAAATATTTCTTTGAATTCTTGATGGATTATTCGCCAATAAGTCATTTTTAAACAGCTCTCCAATTCAAGAACATCAATTTTCTTCTCTACCAATATACTGTAATAAATGTAATATCCTATTAGCCAATTTAATGAATTTGTTTAATTCCGAACGATGGAATAATAGTTTGGATGCACTACTATATCGTTTAATACGTTTTCCATTTAAATTCTTTGTATAACAGCTATTTTTTTCTTCACCCATGACCAAAAATTTGATGTAATACTACAGTCTGTTAATGTATGAGGTATTGTGTTTACCAAGCCATACTATACTCATTTATCGCTTGAACATTTTTTTATTGCAAACAATCTTCCTTTGTTGGGATTACATCATGTACAACTTTAAACCACAATGCTGGTGTCATTATTGGCACAAATTTTTTGTGCTTGTTCTTTCAAACAAATCTCTAATACACATAAGGGTTCCTTGTACCTTGGTTCATATGCTTGCAATCGTCTCCTCATGTTGTTTCTGTTGTTACCGTTCTGTCACTCTGCAATATATCATTGGCACATTAGCTGCGTATAAACTATGGTCTATGTACTTTTGCTTTATTATTTTGAGATTGCTTGTAATTCTTAGTAAATTCGGAGGGCTTTGCATTCCTAGGACTCCCAGTCAAAAGTGCATTCAGATTGTTGAAAATGCTCCTTCTGACTGAAGTGATTCTGTAACACAGTCCCGAGCGTTATGCCCGACTTTCTTGCATATGAAGAATCTCGTATCTTCTTTTATTAAATATGTCGACCAATTCAGACCCTGAAAAGACAAATCAATGGCATCAGGTAATAACTGGACATCCAGAATCACATATGCGTATCTTGTGAAGGACCGCACGTCCCCAACGCCTAATCGCAATTATTTCATCCCAATCACAACCCATATCACGACACAATCTCCCAGATCCCCTCACAATTTTCCATATCGCGGCAAGACAGTATATATGGTGGCATCATCTATACTCGGACAGATGTGTTGCAAGAATTTTCACTATCCCATTTCAAAATTTCCTCTCAGTAATTGACTTATCCTTTAATAACAAATATTCTTCATTTACGACATTTTGCAAAAGACCTTCATTTTTTAAATAAACAGATAGTGCCTCGCCTCTTATGTACGACGAATAAGTAACATTTCCGGTAAAGATAAGAATGCGGCAAAAAAGTTCAATCGAATTTTAACTTTAAAAATATTCCTAAACTCAAAACTTTCCATTTTTATATATTCGTTATATTACATAATTATTATTATTCACATATTTATCACTATAATATTGTTATTATTATTATTACGAAATTTACGACTCTTGTACAGCTTCAATTTGATGTAGGATTTGTAGTGTTTTTAAACTGTTCCACGAGAAGTCTTGGTAGAGAGAACGTCCCACGAGTACGTCTTTTTCCATTTCCCGCCTTGAAAAGAATAGGAATGTATGTGCATACGCCGTACATATACTCCCCTGCTGTCCCTTGACCAACTCACATTCTCCCTCAGCTGATCCCATGCAGATGTCGCAGAGCGGCTTCCGCGGTACTGGGAAATGTGTCAGTTACCATTAAATAGCCATCGATGCGAGTGTTATGCATTGCTTCAGCGTAAAATATTCCATAGAGGAATCAAACGGTATGACCCGTAGGTAATCGTCCAGCGGAAATACCGCAGATATCTTAGCAACCCAATTCTTTCTTATGTTATGAAGCAAATTAATTTGGTTTAGCGCGTAACCGTAATTTCTTGAAGTCAGCTGAGAGACTTTCTCGTGGGACGGACACTATACTACACCGGTTGCTGATAAGACAATTGGTTGGATGGAAACTTTCTTCTGGTGTCACATTGCTTTAAGTTATTCTGCCAAGACAACATATTTGTTAAACTTCAATGCATATGTTTTCTGCGTGTATTTATTTAGAGGTACAGTAATGACCACTTTATTTCCTTTTGTATTTTGTCTATGAGTACTATATCGGGTCGGTTGGCATTTATAGTCCTGTTTTAAATTCCTAATTCTCAAGGACTGAACATGGCTCATACTTATAATATGCGGTCCAAGTTTCTTTCATGTCATGTTTTATAATTAAGATCTGGTGAACAAATTTGACCACATTATTGTGTCTTCGTATAAAGTCGACACTAGTCAAGCTAGTACAGCCCCCCTATATGTGTTTAATGGTTTCACTCGTTGAACCACAGCATATGCACCTATCATCCCATCCTTGATTATATAAAAAGTATTATTATTATTATTAGTGTTAGTGTTGTTATCATTATTTCCTTTCATGCGTTTTTTCTGGTAAATTGGTTCGCTGCACGAATTATGTGACAAGCAGATTTTCCTACCTATCATGATTGCAAGAAATTTTGAATTGTATGTGGTACGCACAAAACCCGAATTCGGCCATTGGACGAAAAAAGCGACCAAAATTATTTTTGGCAGATGCGTATTTGCCAGAACTAGTTTTGAGCGTTTTGCAAGAGCTCAATACTAGTTCTGGGAAAAGGAAATCGTCAAAAACTAGTTTTCTCCTCTCAACAATTATGAAAGTTTTAAAACTCGAAACCAATTCTTTTTTGTATTTAGTACGGATCAGATATTATTTTCGTATAAGGTGCATAAGGGAAAATAGTAATTACGCGTTCTTGAGTGTATTTACGTTCGGATTGGTATAAAAGTATTCATCCCGAGAATATTACAAACTTTTTTTTTAACTTGCTCCGTTCGATGTATGTATGTATATATGTGTATATAGTTTGCATGACAATAGATTATGGTACAATCTACCCTAATTTTAGGACAATCGACCCTAAGAGAGTGAAATGGGGGTATGTATGTATTTGTTTTCCTTCCGTTTCCAAATTCATAATTTAATTTTTCGGTCACGTCCAAGTTTCCAATCGAGCTGCCAATTTAGAGATATGTGTAGTTTGCATGACAATAGATTATTATGGTACGATTTTACGAAAATCTATCCATAAGCGGATTGAGATGAGGGTATGTATTTGAGCAACCATAACACCAGAATGCTTGGAGCAATTTGAACCAAACTTGGTACACAGATGACTTACTATCTGACAACAAGCACCGTGGGACATTCTCAATACACCCACGGTCACCCCTCAAGAGGGATATACACCCATTGAGTAAGGGGTTAGAGGGACTGAAATGTAACAATTATCGAAAATGGTCGCTTTTAGTTTTGAGATCTTAGTTTTAGAGGCCTCTGAAACCAGTAGTGATATTTCTATTGAAACCAAATTCCACAATCAGCCAGTATATACTCCTAGAACCTTTTGGGAAGGGTGCAAGGTAGAATTTTAAATACTGAGGATTTTTTAAAAAAGTTTAAGTTGAATTTGTATTTATGACGCTTGACCCCATTGATTTTTAAAATAATATTTCATATTTTAAAAATATCTATGATAATGCACCTTCTAAGCTCTTACACTTATAATGAGTGACCAAGGAAGGAAATTTCTTATAGTTTTACTTTTTTCATTTTCAGTTTTTATTTTTTAGCTCAGTATTTTGTAAATAAAAACTTGTTTTAGAAAAAGTTCTTTTACGTTTATTTTATTGAAAGATTAGATTGAATTGTCTTTTATTTGATGTACCGAGTCAGAAACTTAACGGCATCCCGAGTATCATTATTTATCTCAGAAACTCCGACAACTATGGATTCGATACAAATATCGATTGTTAACGATTCTTTTTGCTCTTTCCAATCCCACCTAGAGGGATACCAAACATACCGTTTGGTTGAAACTCCCACATAACAGCATTGGTAGTATAATTTTTCATCTAGGAACATTGAAAATTGTAGGATGAACGCAAATCAATCATTTTCATTTTTGTAACATGCCACCCTTTTTCCACCCCTCTCTCACTGACTTACGGGTGGAAGGAATTTAGACTTACTCGATATCAGGATGTCACCATTCGACTCAGCGACGTTGAAACCACAATTCTTCTCTGATATCATATAATTTTCGATAATTTCGCAATGGGTGGAACAATGTTATAGGGGTTGTTCGTGATCTCAAATGTCCCCGATAATGTCACTCCTCATCACAGCGGTCTCGAAAACTATGGTATCACAACTAATATTGGACATTTTCGATAGTTTTGACGTGTCACTCTGTTCTTCACCAACTTCATTTAAATAATTCGTCTCGGCCACCACGAATATTATAAACTCGACACTTCCATCGATCATTTTACATAATTTTTACGCGTTACACTATTCTCGCGCTTTCACTTTAATTATTCATCTCTGCAACCCTGGAGACGATGGATTTGACTCTAATTCAGGTTGTTTAACATTATTTTTACGTTCCGCCTTTCTCACCCTCTGCTCCAATGGTACCGTACCTCCATGTTATTTAAACAGCATTGCCTGGAAACTATTAGTTTGATACAAATCAATCCTTTTCAATTATTTTTTCGTTTCATGTCGTTTCCACTCTTTTTAGGTGATAAAGAAGTCTGTCATTTTCATAGGGACTGAATTAAGACTTAAACGATATCAGGGATGACACATTTCATCTTAGCGACGCCAAAAACTGTGAATTTGTCGTTTCCGCTAATTTTTATAACATCTCCTTCCCTAGTGTTGATGGGGTGAACGGGGGATGATCATGGACATATGCGAAATCGGGGACGTCACTATTCATTTCAGTAACCCCGAAAGTAATGTACTGAACACCAATATCGGTCGTTTCTGCTTATTTTTAAACTTCATCCTCTTCCCACACCATCCTCAGAGGATGCTAGAAGTGTCTTTCTACCCACTGAAGCTGAATTTTGACTTACACTATATTAAAATATCATTATTAATGTCAGCGATGTCCAAAATATAAAATTGAACACTTCTATGTCATTTTCTATAACTTGAAAATAGCATACCCTTCCGTAGGGATATATAAATGTTGATCTTGGACTTGAGTGTAATCGGGAATGTTAGTACAAGTTTAAGCGGTCCCGATAACTATGATCCCAACACTAATAGTTGTGATTTCCGATCACTTTTATTTTTTCTCCCTCTCACCCCTTAGACAATGGGTGTACATTCATTCATACGGGGTAATCGTAGATTTATGCGGCATGAGAAATGTTGCTCTTCAATTCAGAATCCTCAAAAATGTAGTCATAACCGATATCGGTTGTTTCCGATTATTTTTAAATATAAACCCCTTCCCACCTCTCCCTAGGTGTGCAAGTAATGTGTTACCGACACAGTGTTTGTTGAAAGATAGTGAGTCATCACTGTACCAAGTTTCGTTGAAATTGCTTCAGGCAGTCGATATTTATAGTGCGACATTCATATATCCAATGTTATATATGTAGACCACCTGAGTACCTGCGGTTTTGCTCGCGTGAATTTTGTAATGTGTCTGTAATTTTATTCCTTCTCACATTGATATCAAGTTAAAATGTTATACATTAATGGTGGAGGTTTGATAGTATTGGTGTGTACTAATCCCTCATTTTCACATATGTAATTGAAAAAATGTTTTAGAAAATACAAATTTTCCATTTCGTCCCCTTAAGGTTTAATTTTTCGTAAAACCTTTTCTTACCTGACATTTTCGATAATTTTTCGTGTCACGCTCTTCCCAACCCTCACCTTTAGAGGTGTCAAACACAATAAACATAATGTAACATAATGTCATTGGATAAACCATTATTCATCTCAGAATACACAAAAGCCATGGACTCGACCCTAATATCGCTTTTTACGTTATTTTTACATCTCGCTTTCCCACCCATTCTCTAAGGATACCGTGCCACTACCTGATTTCAACTTAAACTTGACTGTATCGGTTGTTTAAAAATCTCATCAACCCTAATACTATGGAACCGATGCAATTTTCATATTTTTATATTTCAAAATAGTTTTCAATTCTTATTATCCATAAACCCATTTCCCCACCCCAGGGGTGCGTTTGTTTCATGAGGACAGAGTTCGAGATTTACACGATATCGGGAGTTCACTATCAACGCAACGATGCCGAAAATTATGGACTCGTCACTGGTATGTGATTGTTCGACATTTTTTTCATGGCATCCCCTTCCCTAATGGTGCAGGAATTTATACGGGCTGATTGTGAACTTTGGCGTCTTCGTGAATGTCACTACTAATTTCAGTGATCCCGAAAACTACTTTCACATCATCGGTACTAATACTCATCACTAATATCGGTCACTTTCGATTATTTTTACATTTCACTCCTTCCCACCCCCCAACACGAAGGTTGTTTATCCCTTATAGGGGGTGATCGTGTACTTATCTCGCAATGAGGGTATCACTTCACTTCACCAGTCTCAAAAATGATTTATTCAACACAAGGATCGATCGTTTTTTATTATGTTTACCTGTCCTTCATTCCCACCCCTACCCCGGGGATGTTAGGGGTATATTATCTGCAATGTGGACTTATAAAGCACCGGGGACGCTCTTATTCATCTCAACGGCTCCGAAAAGTATGGTTTGGAATGTAATATTGGATTTTTCCATTATTTTTACGTCATCCCCTTCTCCCTCCTTCCATAGAGATGAAAGGGATGCCATACCCCTCACAGCGCTTGTTTTCATATAGTCAGTCATCTGTGTATCAAGTTTAGTTGAAATTGTTCCAGGCTCTCTAGAGTTATGGTGGAATACATACATCAAACATTCCAACCCCATTTAACCCTGTTAGATGTGGATTTTCGTAAAATGCTTTCTTAGCGTATGTCTATAACCTGAAAGAAAACTTTTTGCCAAATTTTACGTTTGTAGGATTTTTAATCTCGTTGTTAGTCCGTGCGTGGTATATCGGTTATACATACTTTTTCGAAAAAATCATGTTTTTAGCAGTAACAGGTGTGACATCTATATAATAGTTATATAAAATCACGCGCGTATTTGAATGCAACGTTGTGTCAAAACTTCAAGTCAATCGACCGATTACTTTTCGAGTTTTGCGAACACAAACATACGCAGGCTAAATTTTTATATATAAGATAGATAAAAATTGTGGAAGAAATTAATTTATAGACGTATCTTACTTTTATAGAGGAAAACATTGTGTCTCTTTCTAAAATACTTATTTCACCAGAAAACTTTTTCGACCGCGCTGAATATAAGGGTTCTTGTGGCAAAGGAATGCCACAATAATTTAGAAAGAGAGACAATGTTTTCCTCTATAATTGAAAAATCTTTCTACACCTCACCATCACCTTATATTATATTACTGTGTTTTATTAACATTCAACTTCAGTTCATAAAAAAGGTTAATTTTAAAATCATGGACATATGTCATAGAAATGTATTTTTTTTATCAATTCGAGTATTACAAACTCCACACAGTGGAAATGAGGCACTTTTATAAATGTCTCATGCGTGGAAATAACATGTTAACCACAGTAAATACTCTAGATATTATACCCACTTAAAGTACAAGAAACTTTATCATTGTGACATTGTTCAATACTGGTTCTGCCCTTCAAAACGCTAAATACTAGTTTTGGTCGTTTCTGTATGTTTTGAAAACGCTCAAAACTAATTCTGGCAAAAACGCATCTTCCAAAACTAGTTTTGGTCGTTTTTCCCGTCCAATGACCGAATTCGAGTTTTGTGCATAACACATGCATTCAGATTAATGGATTCCTGCATGACAGTTACGGCTGATTTTTTACTCATATTTTAAGTTTCTTTTAAGTAGTTGTGCACGATTTCTCTACTTGATCTGGTAATGAGAAGAACTTGTATGCGAATTTTCCTGCACTGTTGAATTAGGAAGTCCAGAACGATGTATTTCCTGATTTTCTCTGAATAGGCATTTTTAATGTTGGTATTATTGAGAATGGTGACATCAATGATAAATATTATTTTGTTCTTCTTTTCTACGGGAATTGGAATTGTATTATGTTGTACTAACGGTTACTATAGGTCTGTCAAAATTAAGTCAGAAGTTGTCACATATCTGAGCTAGGGGACGCAGCAAAAGTAGAGTTGAGGATTACTTTTCAGGAGAATGGCTTGTGAGGCTAGGGTTTGATCTAGTATTGAAACAAGGTAGCTATGACGTCATAGACAGTCATGTGGAGGAAGAAAAGTGCAATCAGAGAAAACATGTTCAATTGTTTCCCTATTGTGTTACACTTTCTGTGTCTGTTACACTTTAACGATGTGTTTGAAGTAGTTCCTTGTCGGTATGACACCATTCTGAATCGCCCTTGTTTCTTCGAATAACCAACATGAACAGCCATTTGTTTGGAATTTAAAAGTCAACATTTGCTTATTGCAGAGGGCATTAAATTCTTTCATGTCAATATTTTTGGGGATTTTCTTCTTTCAGAGTTGTTGTTTTTTTTCTTGGTATAGATAAGATGAATGTGAGTTGGATGTAATTGTGTTCAACTTCTTTTCGAGATTCATGAATTTTAGTGATTGTTGATTTTTCTACAAAATGTATGTAGAGGGGGCTAACTGGCGTCGTGTTGTGCAGTGTCATCATTATCATATACATTAAGATGCAAATGTCTCAGAAAATTTGTGTTCCCATCTGAGTAACCGAATCGATCAAACCAAACAAATTAAGTATCACACTAGATCATTCAAATATTTGCTGACTATTTCCCATTGTTTTATCTTTTACCTTTTCCTTTCCGTGATAACATTGAAAGTTATATTTCTGAAAACCCTGATATGGCAAGATGGTCAGAATTTATCCGGAAAGGTGTTATTTTACTCGTGAGATCTAACAAATGACAAGTCCGGCACATCCGACCACGCTGCTAATCCATGATAATGCCTTTCTTTATTTTGTGAAACTTCGAGTTGAACGGTTCGACCTCACCTGTTGTGTGAACGTGAAGCACGAAGAACAAAATAAAAACGTGATTAGGTAGAGAATCTCACTCATTGTAAATCTTCATGTTTAAATATGATTTAATTTTAATGACGTTTTATAATGTACCATTCACAACTGTTCTAATGTTTGGTTTCATTAGTACTTAGTGTGAAACAGTGAAACTTGCTTGCAACAGGGAGAAATGGGTGAAGAAGTGTATGAAATATTAGTCAGGTCAATAAAATAGTCTTGCTACATTTGAATAAACGTATATACAGAATATATGTTACATTAAATTTTACGTGCGTTTTAATCACTAGGTTAGTTGTTTTTCTTATTGTACTTTACCGCACGTCAAGGTCTAGGTCATTAGTGAATTGAACTGAAACATCAAGATGACGAAAGAAATGTACAAAAGAAGTTGCGTAAAAATATGTATAAAATGTCGATTTATAAATAAAAAACAGTTGTCCACTTGACGCACACTGTTTTGGACATCCTTGGCTGAAGAATAGCGCGTGTGGAGGCGGAGTCGCGGTTTCGCCCGGTGGCAGTCGGTCTGGGGGTCGGGGGCCGCTGGGTCAAGGGCGGCGGGAACCCCGGTGGCGGAGGTCGCGGCATCGGTAAAGGCAGTGGCCAATGGCAATGGACTACCACGGACGCCTCTACGATGGCGGACGCCGTTATTCATCGGAAGAGGAACTGGATAGAACATTCTACGCAATATTACACTTCACGTACGGTGATAGGCTCTGGCTATCAAAGAATATCTAATACAATATATTGGAATAAATTTTGACAATTTAGCAAACTAATAGGAATCATTCTCACAAACGAATCGTCGATTGATTTTGAATATTAACTATTCCCTCTCAAACATATCAATTTATTTATCAATCTCTACATATCATTTTATTTCTCAATTTCTCAATCTCAGGAAACCACAGTTCGGCAAATCGGGCGGACTAATTTCAAATATCACGTGAAGTGTCTGAGCGGCTTTAGGGTTGAGTAGAAAACTTTCTTTCTCTCTGCTGAATACTTAGAAACTTTTGCAAGACTCAATAATAAGAGAAAATGAGTAAAGGGAGACCATGTTACTGTAACTTCATCGGTTTCAATTTTAATAGTGCTTTCAAAGTAATAAATACAGTCACCATTCAAATTTTATAAGACGTATGATATATTAACTTATTGAATTTCGACATTTAGTTTTTTTAAATTAACAACAGTAGTGAAATTTGAACCCCATTTTTTTGGTTCGGATACAAAATATACTTTCTAGCGTATTTTTCAATAACTGTTCGATGTAGCGTTGTTAGTCTAAGAAATCTAAGGGTTCTGAATCGGTTTTTGGTCCTTGAGAATTATTCATGAATAAATATTTTCCCCACCTCCGTGTCATAATTTTTATTTTTCATCCATNGTGAGAAAGGTGCTGTGGACAGAGGCGGATCCACGATTTTGTTGTTGTCTTTTTGGGAGGGGGAGCGATTGATTGGTCTGATATCCCTCCCTCAAAAAACTCTTCCTCCAAATGCACTTTAAGTCATTCTGTTACATAAATAATTTGTGTATAGGTGTCTTAAATAGCAATTTATATAAATAATCCTCCAGTAAACTCTTAAATTTCTACGTTTTTCAAATGAGGTTTACTTGTACTTGCAGATTTGCACTATAAAACTAAATAAAAATTACCGTTGGTGTCCTCTTTTTCCTAAACGGCAAAATTAATATGAATAAAATGTATCTCATGTTACATTTACTTACACAAATTGAAGCATCAGTACACAATACATGTTACTGAATTGAAAATGACAATTTTCGTTCGTGCTTCCTTGCAAACAGGTCCAAAACTTCATTTGGAGTAATGGTTGAAGCTATATCTTGATGGATATGTAAAATGGCCAGTCCATTCAGTCGCTCCTCAGTCAGTGTGCATCTGAGTTATGTCTTCATTCTCCGCAATGCGGAAGAATATCGCTCAACTGAACAGTAACAGGAAGGGTACAGATAATTTTGAGTAGTATTCTAATGTTTGGAAGAACTGATGTGTATTTGAAAGCTTCTGCTAGGTGTTTAGGGATTTTCCCTGAGTTGAAGTTACACATGTGCTTCTAAATACTTAACTGACGCTTTAAGGCATCAAAGCAAGGAATATCTTTTTCATACATTTTAGCAGCAGAGGACAGAAATTTAAAAATGTTCCGTAAATTGAGCCGATTCTTGTAGTAAAATTTGAAGCTTTCCAGTTTTATATATATATATATATATATATATATATATATATATATATATATATATATATATATATATA
>NNCF01133411.1:0-22961 GCA_002313205.1 Laupala kohalensis | reverse complement strand
CTGTCATTTCTGATTGAACATTTAATCTGTGTTTTTGAGTCCCGACAATTCTTGGTTTTTTTATTTCAGTTCCCATTCTTGAAGCCAAATCTTCAGCTTTTTCAAAGAGTGTTTTGAAGCAATCTCTGTTATTGGTCCGTTTCTCCTTGATGCTTGCAAGTGTGGCATCCACCAGTACTAATACACTGAGTACATCAATATATTCAGTCTAAAGTTTCCTTGCCAGCGGCAGAGTTACTGACATCACATCTTCTAAAATCACCAAACTTACGATGAACTCAGGTGCAAGAATATGAAGAAATGAAAAATCATCAAGTCCCTTCGGCTGAACAAAACATTGTCTCCAAGACAGTGTGCAAATAGGACAAAGAATTTAGAAAGGTCAACACGGCATCATGACGCTCCTTGAAATTTTCCACTCATATTAGTCTTCGTTATAAGCTTGACCCCGGCAAATACTTATGTCAATATTCAGATTTTCCAGAGTGCAAATTTTTATGAGCAATACTTTCTCCCGAAATATCCATAACATCTATAAACATAAGAAAATCATTTACTTCGCATGAAGTCTCATCAAAATACAGTACACATATTGCTAGCTGGTCCTTTGAAGACAAATCTGTAGTCTCATCAGTGTTTTGATGTGAAAAATAAAGATTTTCACACATACGACCACATGGTCTGAGTCTATTCTGGGTTCAATCCGAAAGTCGTCTATATATTATTATAAACTTTCCGTAACTAACGCGTTATCTATCACACTTTCCCCTTTTTCGTTAATAAATGTTATATTCCCGTCTAAATCTGATCCTACGTACCATTTACAATAGTTAGGTTATGTGCGCTGCAGAAATTTAATAGGTTCGCCCTTCCGGATTTAAGTTTTTATCCTTACTATTTCTCACGTTTACAAGCGCGAAATCATCGTCAAACGAGGATGAGACATTATTCTCTCTGATTCGGGCGTTAAAATCTCCCATTATCATAATACTCGCGTTGGGGTATTTGTTTTGTAGACTATTTATCATCTGATTCATTTCCGTATAAAAGTTTTCGTTGTGGTACTTTGACTTATCCCCGTCCCTGTAAACAATTACTATTAGTAACTCACTGTCGGCAATTAGTACTTTAATGCATAAGGTATTATAAATTTCTGTTTTCATTTCGTCATACAGATTTCAGTGTTCAGTTTTGTACATAACGGCGACTCCACCAGGATGCTGCCCGCGCGTGCCTCTTCTCTTAAGATGTTTTGCTACGGTTGTGAATCCGTGTACATTATTTTCATCTCCCTGCTTTGACCAAGTCTCGACCAAGCTTAAAAAGTCAAATTTCTCAAGGAAATTTGGAAGAGAAGCTTCTAGTTCCGCGAGGGAGTAGTATCGCCCTTCCACCACAAGCTTGTCAAAGGTTGCAGGGTCAAAATGCTGGCTCTGAAGCCGTGCTCCCACGCGTCCTGCAAGTAATTTAGAACGTGTACGGTGCACAGCCGCGGAAAAATCCTCTGCCACTCGCAAAGGACAGCAACGCAGAAACTTAGCTGCTGCCTTCAACATTTCCTCCCGCTTCTTGTAAGAGGCCAGCTCTACAACAATAGGCATTCTGCCTACTCCATGGCCTACTCGATGCACCCTCTCGATGTCCCGATCATCAAGCTGCACGCCCAGTTTTTGTGCAAGACCCCGCACATGGCTCTCCGAGTCGTGCCACGACTCGCCCTGACGGTCCGGCACGCCGATGATCAAAATATTATTTCTCCGGTACTGGTTCTCCAGGTAGTCGACCTTGCGAGATAGAAATTGTTTTTCTACCTCCAAAGCAACAACCCGGCATTCCAGTGCCTCCACCCTCTTTCGGTACCAATTGATATCTGAGAGGATTTTGGTTTGCCTGGCCAACAAATCCCTCACTCCGGCCTGCAAGCCCTCCAGAACAGAATCGTCGCTCGATCCAGGTCCGGGGTTCAGCTCGACGCCACCTATAACTAAGAGCATGCAAATAATACTTAAACTTATATACTGAGCAAGGCAAGCGCCTACGCATGGTCCTCGTCCGCTCTTCGGGCGAGGACCTCCTACCCAACGACCGATGGCCACACGCCACTGCTCCGTCGACACCACGCTGCAAGTTTTCTTGTTTCTTCTTCTTTTTTTTTTTCTTCTGTATACCACCGTTTCACGCAACACGCACCGCCGCAGGATCAGGTACACGCGGGAGGAAGCGAGCTGTCGACGGGCCACTGATACCAGCAAGTAGGCGGCTTGCTGCGGAGCACTTTCACAAACGTCCTGTCTCTTCGAAGGTTCGCACTCATCTCGTCAACATTATTATCGACTGAGTGATGTTACGTGATAATAAAAGCACTATCAAAATAAATTTGTAATATTTAATCATTTGTCTGAGTTGCCCTTTGACCACGATTTATCACTTGACCACGATTTATCATTTCTGAATAGCTAATTGAATCAGTGGAAATGCAGAACTAGTGGGGGTGCATAAAATAGCTATAGCACACTTTGACATGACCATAAACCAATTGCAGGTAATCACTGCCTTTTTCTATTGCAAGGAGGTGATTACGATGTTATTGTCAACCTCAGCATAAAAGTTTCTTTGGCAATATTAAATGAAAATTGTTGTTTGGTATAATTTTTCTTAATATTTTATGCAGCATCCAAAAGTAAACTGATTTTTTGTCTTTTATTGGCACGGCAAATAAATAGTTTGCAATACGAAATATCCAGTAGGCGAATCATTCCGGAAGCCAAAGGAAAGGAATAATCCCCTGTTACGATGTGTGAGTGAAAGGTGATATGTCAGGGAACATGACTGGGTCAGGACGTCTCCGAATGAGGAAGCGGTGAACGAGTGAGAGAGATAGCCAGCTGCCTTCTGCTGAAATATTGAAATTTATTTCCTACAAATTAGGATATGAAGCAGTAAAAATTCAAAAGCGTATTCCCCTCCACTCCATCCATGTAGTTTAGATTGCAGCGATTGCTTTGCAGGATGTTTTGAACTGTTGACAGCTCTAGAATTCATTTCCAATGTTGCTGACTTCGTACACGTGTACAACCCACTCTCTAGTGAAGAAAAACAGTCTATGGATCTATGGAACTACGCGAATATTGGATTCGGTGCCTTTTTTTTATTGTGACTGTCAGAACAAAGTCCAGATCATATGAATGTCTTTCAATATGTCATCGCTTACCACAAATTGTATTACTTCGACCTATTACTTTCAATTTGCAAACTCAATTTTTTTCGAAGTAAAATTAGCATATTTAAGAACATTATTTTATCCGTTTGGGTGGAGGGGGGGGGGCATGTGCCCCCTATGTCCCCCCGTGAATCAAGGTCTCGTAAATTTCTTCAAAGATAAAACCAGATATAGATGCAATATAAATTAGTTTATTGTCCTCCACATGGTCATACGCAGTTTGTAACTGCTTTTTTGACAATTAAGTTTATTTATTTTTAATATCGTTTAAAGAAACATTCATACTCATCTAATACACGGACGTTGTAGAACCATTACTCATCACTTAATAGAATAAAAGAAAACACGGTCTATTCATAATAACCAGCATGATACCATGCAACTGACCCTAAATGTAAGACATCCGCCAATTTTATTTTTTATATAGAAATAGTAACCATGCGTTTCTCGAAGACGAACACAAAATGCATGACGCGTACAAATAGAAATATAAAAATGATTCAGACTCCATTTTGAAATGAAATGTCAACGACATCTCGACTTTAGTTAACGTGACGAAGTTCCATGCCGAGCACTAATCCCTGGGCAGGAGAAAGTCAATGTATGTGGGTGGAAGAGCTATCCGTGAGCTGTTTCTTCATGTTCGATTTTTTATAAAACACAGTTTATTGTCAGATAGTTCACAAAGATATTATTAATAGAGCCGTCATCATGAAACCTCCACTCATGACCCCATTACAAGCATTAAACACCCATAAGATGTGACAATGGATTCAATATACCTGCTATGCTGTCCAGGATATTGCTGGTCGAGGGCAATGTCAAAGACCTTACACATAACGCATCGCCAATCGGAAGGCGACGTGACACTCATATTCGTTTCACGAAGCAATGCATTGGGAATTTAAGACATCAGTGCACGGTACGTCCTTTGCAAACTATGTGAGGAGAGGGTCAATTAATACCCATTACCAAAAATTTGTAGTATTCTAATTTTTGTTTATTTTTTCATGCGTAACTTACCTCTCAACATATTCTTTACTAAACTACTAATATCGTTTTGCGTAGAATGGCTGATGTAGTATCAACAACAATATAACTTATGAGTTTAAATGTATTTCTGTCCAGACTATTATACAAAATTGAGAGACACTTTACTATGTTTACTGAACTTTGAACATGTCCGGGGAAATAATCTAATTATCTTTTAAACACGCCTAGCCTCTCTGCGAGAGTCTTGAGTTGAGTAACAATTGCTTTAAAACCTACATCTTCGCAAGTAGGGAATAGGAATACTTGACTGTGGTGAAATTTACTTAAAACCATTACAACTAAATTAGTAGTAGTAGAATTATAAAGTGAAATGCCTTTCTTCATTTTACTGGTTTTCACGCAGTATTACTGAGCACTATAGCGATTTATTCATATCAAAGTTATTTTATTGATCGTTTATTAATCTCTTTATTATGCATAGATGATTTAAGCCCCACCGGTGGCGCATGTTGTACTGTTATCGCTTCTCAACAAGTCATCCCGGGTTCGATTCCCGATGGGGCTTTTCACATTAATGTCCCAGTTCATATAGCTGTGACTACTGAAAACCTCTATCCAGCTCCTCCTAGTATCAATAACTAACCACTTCTCCTTACTAACCACTTCTACTAACCCCTCCACGTGGGTCAATTTGTTGGTAAACTCAGCTAAGCGGCCCACCTACAAACAATGACTTACCTCCCGACTCCTAACTCCTATCGCTCCATGTAGATAAACTTCAATAGCACGCTACATTTCCCACAATACAACACTACAAAAAAAAGATCATTAAGAATCAATATGTAAGTTGCCCAGACTCTTTCTATACACTTTGTTTTGTTTTTGCAACAAATTTTATTAACGCACAATTTTATTAACCAACATTCTTTTCTTAGTTGGTTAATTTTCCAGTTTTTACTTCTTTGGTTGTTAGGAGATTTTTTGTTTTAATATTCTTTCCCCATTTACACTCTTCCGTGCAGTTTCTTCATTAAAATCCTTCGATAATTTATTAGTTCAAATATGTATGCACATTATTTTCGTATCAGATTGAAAATATTATACGAATATTTTTACTTATATTTTCTTTTTATTTAAGTAATGCATTCACTATATATTGCAGATCATTTTAAAAACGGTGTGTATAATTTCTGCCATGGCGTAAGAAGCGGACTTGCCAAGAGCGACCTATGAGTGGAGAATATTAGTGTTGAGAATGCAGTCGTTCCTTCCTTACTTTGGACATACGTGTGCAAAACCAATGTTATCCAAATTTTATTCAAGTTTTCTGCGGGAAATATGTCTGTTATTCGAGATCACCATGGTATTCTGAAAATACATCCATAGGTTTAAAGCGTGAAAACTTATTCCTTCGGATTGCTTGACGTCTCTATCCTACAAGATGGCAGTGGAGGTTGGGAATGCAGTATGTAAGACAGTATTCGATATGAAATGATCTTTTATGGTTTTACAAGAAGAATACATAATATCATAATGATTGATCGCTGATAAAAAAATAATTTTGTGTTTTTCTAGAGTCTCCTTATTTATTCTTATCTTCCCGTGCTTCCAAAGCAGCGATAATTCTTTTATTCCAATTGCTTAAAATTTTCGTGGCAACAGCGTTAGCTGCCACGTTAACTGTCGTATTACCACGATCTAAAATCCAGTATAGTGCCATGATAGTTGCGGCAAAGCTCTGAAAAACAAACAAAGTAAAAATATGAATACTTTCTCCAACAAATTTTACTTTTGTAGTATTTGGCAATTGGTTCATTATAAATGACATTATTGAGTTTATTTCTTAAATTGATTTAAAATTATAATAAAATGGCTTTCTGGTTCACCTGGTGTGTGAAAATTTTGTTCATTACCACTCACCTCGTGTGTGAAACCTTCACAGTTTCAAGTACTTTTCTTCACAGAACGGATCTTCAACATCAATGTTATTAGTAAAGCGTTTGAAGTCGAAAAATATGCGAAAATCATGGAATGAACCCTACTTCATTGATTTTCATGTTTGATAGATAAAAATGTTCATGCCAGAGTCTAAAATCTTTTGAGACGAATCGGTTCTCGGTTTACTCCTAAGGAGGTATAATATGGTAAAATCTGGCATGAAATAATTTAATCATTTATTACGGGAAAATTGTTTAAAAGATTGACAGAGGAAAAAATCATTAATTAATAATAAATATATTTTTATACATTTGGCGGCAATAATTTTCCCAAAAACAAGTGGCAAAATTCGCATGCAGAATGGGAAACTTTACGTGACATTGTGCTAAAAATTAACTCTTAAGTTATTGAGTTCGAAGATCAAGAATGTAATATTTAAAAAAATGCTGTCCCGTTTGTATAACTAATGATCTAGCTCCGCAGATACAAAAATTCCTGATAAATTTATTTATAACACTTAAATTTTAATTGAAATTGAACAGAAACTAGTTTCTTGTTTTTTAACTTCAGAATAATAATAATAATTAGATACACTCAATTTTTTGTTATAATTTATTTCAAAAAATTAAATTGGGGTAATGTTAAAATAAAAATATCACGTTTTAATACCTCAAAAAAATAAAACACTTACAAAACACGCTAGAACTTCCGTTCGCTTTCAAATGCATTTTATTTAGACTTAAAGGATTTTTTTTTAAATTATTATTTCGAAATGTACTTTTTTCTCTCTCATTTGTACGCTCCTATCATGCGTGTCGGATGCTCGGGTGAGGTGTTTGCGTTTCCATGAAATAGTCGAAGGCAAGAAGAAAGCAGTATGAAATATATTATACTTACTAAGCTCCACACAATACTCATTGTGAACATTTTATGGAACACAACGTTTTAATCGTTTGTGTTTTTCTTCTTCAGATTTAAGAAATATTAAACATATAAAACAAAACAATTGAATAGATTATTTCATATGTTGGAGTTGGCAATTTTTAATATCTGTTACAGCAGATTAAGACATTTCGAACGTAACTTTAAAAGCTTTAAGGAATTGTGTATCTGACTAGGGCCGCATAATATATTTGACTCTAAATTCTGAGGTTTAAGAAATAAACGTGTGTAGTACAGTTATGGAAGAGTGTCATGTGTCGTCACTAGTGTCATCACACTCCACACGTTTTAATATCGAAAAAGGGTTTCAAACTCTGTTTGCGTTGAAACCAAGTAATAAACGAAGAGAACGTTGCTCCTGTTTTCATCGAGTTCCTACTCGAGTAATTCAAGTATCAATACCGCGGAACTTCTTGATAATTGGACGTACCTGATCCATTCCCAGACCGTTGAGGATCATAATGACGACGACTAGTCCTGCGAAAGGTACGGCAGCAGTGGCCATGCTCCCCAAGACACACAAGAGGAGGATGCTGATGTACGTCCCTATTGATAGATCCTCTCCTAACATTTGCGCGATGGCTACGACTCCCACAGATAGAAAGGCAGATGTACCATCCTTATTAATGTTAATCAGGATGGGAATAACAAAATTGGTCAATCTGAAAGAATAATGCATAATAGTACACGTTTGACGACAATAATATACGTAAGTGCAGAATAGATTTTGTTTAATTCATATTGTAACGGTCCAAAATTCGTTACAAGAAATTTCATTAAATATAAAAATTTTCTTTGCGCCAATGATATTTATTCTATTTTAGATTTTACTTAGTAATACTCCCGGCTGGGTGTCGGAGGTTGAAGAGAGAAAGTGTAGGACGACGACATGTTGGTGCTTGCAAGTGAGGAGAGCCTAGGAAACTAAGAACCTTTTCCTTGGGTGGTTTAAAAATGGAAAATAAAACGTAGTAAGGGACAGGGTCTCTTACACCCGCTAGAAGTTTGCGAGGGCAGACGGGCCAATGAGAAGAAATCAAAAAGAAAAATAACAAATCGTCTTGCTGAATAGGCCAAGTTTCCTGCGTGTTTTGAAGCAAAAAGAGGGGAGATCGCAACGAGGAGTAGTGATAAGACTTGGTGGTCGCCACAAAAGTATTCGAGACAAAGATGCGTCATCTCTCCCCGAGGATGCCAGTTATTCTTGCTGTATTTGTCCGAGTCAAGGGAGATGGTCGTTATATGAGTAGGCAAGTGGGAATACGAGCACATGAATATTTGTTTAAATTTATTCTCCGCCGAAAGATACCCGTCCCAGTTAAAATGTAAGGTGACAAAACCTAGTGACGACACTACATTTGTGGGGGCGATAAAGGAATCAGCTAGCCTGGGGTCCTGCGTTCTCCATTCCTGGTTAGACGTTACGAAGGGGTGTGTTAACGGTTCCAGCAGCTGACTCCTCCAGCTGCTGACGAGCGAGGAAATTTAGTATTGGAACCAGTCAGATGAGATGATTGCCAGTTCCTACTTCTCAGCTTCAATGATGAAGTCGGAACTCTTTTCTTTTCTTCTTTATTGATATTGGTTTGAAGAATAAGCGAGTGAAGATTATCAGAACTCTTACATGGTGAAATAGATGATAAACGAAACCAGAACTGAAATTTTATACATTTATTTTTATTTGTTGAAATCAATCTTTTTTTTCATTTAATTCAATCAAAATTAAAGATTAAAGAAAAGAGTGAGTTTCTACAAGCGCAGAAGCGAGTGTTTCGTGTTTAACTAACACATTTTGAATGTTTTCTCTTTATTCTCTAATACTTTTCAAATTTGATGGTTTTACTTCTCTCCAAAAGTGGACGGGGTATTGCAGAGCCAAATAGGAGTGAATGCGGAGACATGGTGGTTCTAAATTAATTATTATAAAAAAACATTTATAACAGGCTTTGATACAAAAAGTACTGTACTAAAAAGTAAAATTAATTTGCAGTATAACTGAAAAAGAACTACATATAAGTCCGTTCTTTGGCAACACTTCATTGTTGAAAGTACTTAGAGGATAGATAAACGTAGATATTTCATAATTTAAAAATATCTTCGTTTATGTACCTTCTAAGTATTTTCACCTATGATGAGTGACCAAGGAAGGGACGTTTTTTGATTTTTTTTGTTCAGTTTTACTGGAAATTATTTTGTACTTTTTAGTTCAGTACTTTTATATAAAAGCTTGCGTAAAAAAGTTTTTTTTTTAGGTTTATTTTATTTTATATTTTTTAGTATTAGAATTCGTTATTTACTTGTAAAATAACAATCTTGACTATTCTACCATTTACTATTAGGAATTTACAGTACCCATATCCCACAAACATCATCAGACTAATTTTCTACCGAGATGAAATTTTATACATACGGGTTCTTTGTTTTGAGCATTTAAGAAAAATGAGAACTGTCTTGAAATCGTAAAATTTGGACGAATAGTTTAGAATTTACAAGAGTTAATAAACTTGCGCCACAGACGCCGCTTCCGCCTTGTGTTGCCACGGAGGCAATTCATAAGAATAGCCTGATGACAGAGCTTGAAATGATACGAAACTACTAACTGATAGCCCTCGGTCGATCGTATTGTTTTTTGTTTTTGTTTTTTGTTTTTCATCTTGCTCTTACCACCCCTAGCTACAGGAGTACCCTATGTGATCTCAACATGAACGTAACGGTATTGGTAGTAGTAACGATAATAGTACTTCTCAGACAACAATGAATCCGATGCAAACCTCTCCTTTCCAATTATTTTTCGTTTATCCCTCTTCAACCCTTTTCCCTTCCTTTTCTTCCATTGGGTGCTGAATTTAGACCTGAACGATATCAGAGATGACACAATTCATCTCAGCGACACTAAATACAGTGAATTTCTCAGTTATGACATTTTCGTTAATTTTTGCATCTTATTTCCTTAAATCGTGATTTAAGCTTTATCGGGAGTGTCACTTTTTTATTTTAGCGAACTTATCATTTTAACAAAATGTAGATGCCATCTCCTTCCCTAGATGTGCTTGTAGGTGCGGAGGTTGATCGTGAACTTAAGCGGCATTGAGGATGACACTATGTATTCAGCGACGCCAAAAATAATGTATTCAGATCTCTTGCAGCTATTAAATTCTAGGAAATAAAGTTTTCTCTGTATTCTCTATTTGAATCAAACATCATCTTCCTGTATTTATTAGCAGAGGTCAATCCTTTAACCGATAAATAAGTTGATGGTTTGCACGAGAATCTTTTCGTGTCAGGAAGCTTATATCATTCCACCGGCGGTAATATGATGATAAAGTTCATCTACAATAGTAGTAAAAATATGAAGAAAACTCATGGCAAAGTGAGGCGAGTTCTATTCGTAACTTTGTATTTTGCGCCACTATTTGTTGGTTATTGATAGAGATATGTTTCTTCAAAATATGGAATTATTTACGGCGTTGTTACATAAGCGGCGTTGTCCTCATTGATTATCTGATTGTCGAATTGACACATTCATCACGAAGTACCTGTACTACTAAAAGTAGAAACAGTATTAAATTGTTTTTTTTTGTAGTACATTTTTCTTTTACAATACAACCACCCACTAAGAAATAATTTTTAGAAGTTCAAGACTTAAAGAGTGATAAAGACGAAACGTGATTTTTCGTTTTTGTTGTTTGTTTGTTATTTGTACTACAGCTTATAAAGTAAATTAATTATTAACAAGGTCGTTGTATACGAGAGTTTCAATTCTCGTACCTAGAAACGGTGTTTTCGGATTTTCGATATTTGAATTTCTATGGGTGCAAAGCAGTAGAAATATTTTCGGTAGTTTTCGTCGGTGACAAAGACATGTTATACTACTTTCGCTTATATTTCCCAAATATTTGAGATTTATGAGATAACGTATATCAGAGTCTATTTTTCTGGACATTTGTATTTTTCGATTTGGAAAGGGTTAAAAGGTTTCGTTCGTTGGGAATACCTGACAGGACCATCACATCAGAGATAAATATACTAAACATAGAAACTTAAAATTTAGATCCGATGTTGCATACGTATTGTAGGAAATTAACAAAATCGCTGTTTGAAACTAATTTAAACGATATGTAGTAGAGATAATTGTTTATTTTCTTTTTACCAAACATAACGACATTTGAGATAATATCATGGTCCTTGAATGTAAACGTGATATTTTAATTGACACGGAATTATAATGAAATTTCAATTGCTACATGACAACAAAGACTCCAGTGCGTATTCAGACATGGATAACTATTTTTACATCAAAAATATAATTTATGTGTCGATTCTAAACGGAAAATATACTTATTATACTTCTCAGTTATGAAATCTATAAAAACTCAGGCCCATTTCACAACATTCCATTTAATCCAAACGGAACTACAAGCTCATGTCAAGATATAAATTCAATATAAAAAAAATTCCCATTGACCTCAAGGCGGATCGATATAAATTTCATTTCAAATGATATGATGGTGAATTCAAAATTCCATCTCCATGGATACTTTTCCGATGGGGAATGTGTATTAGACAGGAATAAGACACTATCCGTACGGATTAAACCGTATGCTGTAAAATGGGATAATTTGTACGAGAATACATATCTCTGTGCTTACCTTTGATCTACGCCGCTTTTTTCCAAACCAGTCATAAGTAATGGCATACACACTATACTTGAAGCGGTAGCTATAGCAGTGACCATTGCTTGCACAAAATGTTTATAAAATTTAAACGGATTACATCGAGCGAGAGCAAATAAATATATAGGAAGAACCACAATAAGCATTATGGCGTGACAAAGAAGAGTTGTCATAACAAAAAATCCCCATGTACTCGCGTAAACAGAAAAGTCTGATATCTTCAAAATTTCAGCCAAGACAAGAAAAAATAAAGGAAGAGGAGCGGCCCACAGAATTAACTTGATTAACAACATGGATAGTTGATAGACTTCTCTCATTAAAACCAAAAACTCTCTCCCTAATGCTTGCTGTAAAGAGAGTACGAAACCGAATAAAATTGTAATTAATATCATACCTAATAAGTTCATTGAGTTCAGGTAATTAGGACCTGGTCTCCACGCATAGTAATCATTTGTATCTCTGTCACCCGGTGGTACAAGTTTGGTTTGGTATTGGCTTACATACATTTCCACCATATTATCAGGAATGATATTTCGAATCAAATCTAGGAATATATCAGGAATCACTGATGCTCCTCCTACTTTTGCCTCCGCCGGTCTCTTCACCTCGCCCCTCTTGCCTGGTTTTAGGATGACTGTCATTAGTATACATATGCCTACGGTTATAAACTTCGTGACTACAACATATACTAATACTTGCCAACCCAGAGAGGCAATTATTCGGTAGTGCATTGAACCCAAAGCTACGAGAATACAAGATATGATGAGTGGTGTCGCAGCGAGTTTCAGAGAGCGAATTAGTATAATTCCTGGGAAACCCAAATATTCCGCTGCTGAAAGGGAAACCTTGTTAACTAACACTATTCTAAAGACAACTCCTACAACAATTCCCAAAATCACGGCAACCACGATGAGGATGGTAAGCAGATTTTTCTTAACCCATTTTCTGCAATTGTCGCGCGTCATAGTGAAGATTTCTCTTCTACACAATGATTCAGAAAGTGCTGCAACTACTGCAATCAATCTTGAAATGTTTATAGCAATATAATATCACACTTCGCTAAGTGAATCAACTGAAACAAATGAATTCCTTTTACGGAAGAACAAACAATAGCTTGCTTATTATGACTGTGTTGTCATTGTTTCGTCATTTGAAAAGGGTTGCCAACCGTCCCTATTTGGTCGGGATTATCCCTCCTTTCCAAAAATTGTCCCACGTTTCGCCATGATTTCGACGGGTCACATTAAGGAGGGACTAACGCTCCAAGTTAGTCAAATTATTGGGAATAATAATAGTTTTGTGTATTTTTATTGTAATTGTGTCATTATAATAATGGATTATGATGGTGAAAAAACATTTTTTTATTTCTACATCAGTGTTAAATACGTTTATTAATACTATTTTATTAATACTTTTTTATTATTATGATTTTTATTATTTTTGCTATTTATTCTCAAACAATGACAAGAGGTCGGTATGCTAATCTCTCCATATTACAATATGTTATTATTATTATTATTTTGATGTAGTGATGTTCACTTCACAGCTGTAAAGGTGTTCTAGATTGTTCAAATTTCTAACCCCAGATTGCTACCCGTTTTCTAAAGGATTTGATGCACTTTCTTAAAATGTGGACTGTGCCAAAATGAGCGATCTCTTGTATTTCCCAATCTCTTGGTTTGCCTGGTATGGAATCTAAATGCTTCTTGAAATTTACCGATAGTGCACCAAGGGAACCTACAATGACAGGGATAATCTGTTTTAACTCCCCACATCCTACTAATTTCGATTGCCGAATCTTTGTATTTCAGCAGCGCCTCTGCATCTTTCTGTGCTAAATTTTTATTAGTTGGCACTGCTACGTCAGTGAGCAAGGTTCTGTTTTTCAGGTTCTTAATTACAATTTCCGGTTTATTGGCAGGGATGTATCTAACGCTGTGGATTTGTTAATTGAAAAATATCGTGATTTTCTCTGTGGTTGATACTTCCCTTGGCTCTTGTTTATACTAAACTTCTGAGGTTGGCAAACCTAGATTTCAGCACGCCTTCCAGTGAACATAATTACAAACTTTGTCATGTCTCTTTATGTATTCATGCTTTGCGAGCTGAGGGCATCCAGAAACTACATGGTCAGTTGTTTCTGAGTGAGTCTGGGATAATCTGCATTAATCATCAGCTGTGATTTTCAATATATGTTCCTCATGACGCCTGGTTCTGAGAGTTTGGTCTTGCGCTGCAATGACCAGTGCTTCGGTTTCTGGTTTCAAGTTCCCTCGTATCAGTCATCCATGAGCTCCTTTCGTATCTGCACTTGGTTCATTTATTCTCTATAGATATTGTTCTTGAAGCTTCTTTTCATTCTAATTCTTTTTCAGGTTTTCATGAGAAAGGTTCTTCACCAGCTTTAACCATTTGTACTTCTGTATTCAGGGAAATTTTCTCTAGTTTACTATTTTCTAATTCATGTATATTTCTCATGGCATTTTTGATTACTCCTCCAGCCTCTCTTTGGATTTGCAGCACTTGCATAATTAGTGGATCATTTTTACTTTCTACTACATACTTAGCCATATTTTGGATGGTGTCGTGATATGATGCATATATCTGCTTTAAGTTCCTTCCTCCATCTTTGTGATGCACATTAATTCTGTCTATATCTGATCTTGGGTGGAGTATTCCATTAGCTTTTAGCATCTTCCTTTTTTCCTATCTGACGCCCTGATTTCTTCATTCGTCCATCCAACTATGCCAAAACTGTACTCCAGTACAGGTACTGCCAAGCTTCCTAATGCCAAAATCTTGTTTGTGTTCTTTAATTCTGTTCCCAAAATCATTCTGAGCCTCCTAATGTATTATTTAGTAATTTTATCTTTCATATTTTCATCACATATTATACTCTTCTCTTCAATTTCTAAATATTTGTAGCTTCCATGTGGTTCTATCTCCTCGATGGTGGTTTCTTGATCAATTTCTAAGCTTTCCGTTCTTTATAGCTTCCTTTTTTATTACACCTTTTGCACATTTACCAATTCCAAATCTCATCCCAAGATCATCGCTCTATTCTTTCACTGTTTTAAGCATGTCCAGTAGTTCATTTTTGGCAAATATATTGAGATCATCCATGTAAAAAAGATGGGTTATGCTCTTATATTTCTTTAGAATTTGGAACCCCTGATGTTTTTGTGACAAAATTCTAGATAAAGGGAAAAGACATATACAGAACAAAAATGCAGACATGAATCCCCTTGGAATATTCTTATTTTTATGAGTATTGACTTGCTTAATGTCCGTTATTGGAATTTGAGACCAAACGTGTGCACCATTTGGTCATAGAATCTCGGCATATTTGTTTGAGATGTTCATATACCCCATATACTTCCATGAGCTTTACAATAAGTCCATATTACATTGTCAAAGGCCTTTTCATATTCTACCCAAACTACTGCAAAATTTCTTTTCTCTCTTTTTACTGCCCGCATAATGGTTTTGTCTATTAGTAAAATCTCTATACATCCAAATGTTGTATTTCTGCATCCTTTTTGTACTAAGCGTATTATTTCGTTTTCAGCGAAGTGTTGATACATTAAATTTGCTGCAATTGATGAAATCAGTTTGTGCGTGATTGACAAACATGTTATGAGTCTAAAATTCATAGGGGTAGTTAGGGGATTTATTTTTGAGAATTAGGTACGTTACTCCCTCTGTCATCCATTCGGGTATAGATTCAGTGGCATTTAAAATTATATTTATTGTTTTCAGGAGGTGGGAGTGTAGTCCAGTGAGTCTTTTAATCCAAAACCATTGTAGTTTATCCACTCCTGCGGCTTTCCAATTTTCCTTCTTAACAAGGGTGATTGTAAATGTTTCTTTATCTACATTTAATTCTGAATTAGTATTTAACTCATTTAAATGGAGAAATTTTTCTATTTTTAATTATAAAAATGGTGAAGTTTAATAATTGAGTATCGCCATTATACTGTTTGTCCGACGACCAGAGAGTGGACCAGTAATTTTCAGTTTCCTCCATACTTGGAATTTCTGTTAATTTATTCTTTTTTGTTCATTAATTCTCCGTAAAATCTTTTGTTGTCCCTTTCAAACATGTAGTTCTGAGTTCGAAAATTTACCTTTTTTGTATCTTTTGATTCTTTGCGCAAATGCTTGAATTTTTCTCTCAAAATATTATTGTAATATCTTTCGCCCAACTAAAAATAGTAAACATATACAAACCTCCGCTTGTAACCTGGACTGATAAAATACTTCCCAATCTTCCAAATCCCTCAATATATGCATGTAATTTTAACAGTCACCACCAACATTGGAAATATGCAAGCAGTGATGATAACGACACATTTCTTACGAACTGGATTGAAGCAAAAATCGTTACTTGGTGTATGACGCAAAAGACCTATCATCTTTCAAATCTCCTCGATGGGGCACATAATCAAACACGGACCTCTACTTCGTTTCGAACTCTCCTCTCCCCGTCACCCGCACTGTACTTGGCAACTTTCCTCGTTCCGAAAACCGTCCTATTCAAATAAACATTGCTCTGCAAATACCTATTGTTGACTCACATCCTAAACCAAGATGAAATTTCTCGAAGGCAAATTGGCCCAAATTCTCCCAGGATTTGGATCAGGTTATCCGATGGAAACCTCCTGGACCCGCCTATTACCACCATTTTGTGGGAGCCTTAATTGCCACAGCGAAGAAAAACCTTCAAAGTGGTGTCAGAAGAACTTACATCACCGGATGGCTAAAAACAATGAGACCCTGTATAAAGATTACATCAAGAGTGGTAAATTGGAGATAGACGATGAACTGATACGTGGCCTAGATGATGTAAGACATGAGAAATGGAAAACCAGCTACAGGCGGATTACAAACACTCCAGTCGGTAAGCTTGGAGCTTACTAAGGAAGCTTGGCACAACTACTCCAGCTATAAAAACCCAACAATTAGTCACTGCAAACTAAATAGCTGACCACCGCTGTCCAGAACTAACCGCGGAAGAACACACAAAATAAAAATCAAGAAAGGACTTGCAGAATTAAAGAAAAAATTCAGCTCTACATCGTCAGATTTAAATAACCCATTCACCGAAGAAGAAGTGACAGCAGTCCTTAAACAATTAAATCCAGGAAAGACTCTAGGTTTCAACGGTTGTCACAACGACTTCCTAATACACTGCGGCAAAAACACAATAAAATGGCTTACAAAATTATTTTCCAAAATACAGCTGACCAAAAAGATACCTCATCAATTGAACATTTGCAATGAGAACCCAAGTAATTACACACCAAATGCACTTCTAAGCAGTGGCTACAAACCACTAGAGCATCTCATATACGCCATAATTAGTCCTCAAATCCAAAAGGAACTACCCATAGAACAAGCTGGTTTCAGACCCTAACGCAGCTGTGAAGTTCTTGCCCTGACCACCTACTCAGAAAGTGGGTTTGAAAAGCGGAATAAAACAGGCGCAGTTTTCTTAGATGTAACGGCAGCACTTGATACTGGGTGACGAGAAGGATTACTCTTCAAACTACTAAATATCATAAAATACAGTTGCTTATGCCCTAATACAGTTGCTTTAGTAAATTGTCTACTAACAAACAACCAACAACAAGTAATCTTCGGTGATAATAAAAGCTCAAGAAAAAAGCTAAACAACAGCCTCCCTCAAGGATCCGTCCTCACCCCTATGTTGTTTAATTCCTATATATTTGACATACCCGAAACTGTGATCAGAAAATTCGCACTTGCTACACGAGATAAATAAATAAATTTATTGTCAAAAAACAGTACAAACTGCGTATGACCACGTGGAGGAAAAAAAACTAATTAAATTAGATAAAAAAACAACCTGGGAAACACACTAACTGAAGACTTGAAGATATTAGGAAAATATTTCAAGAATTGGAGACTGACCCCAAAACAGAAACTCCCTGCTTCCACCTAAACAATGAACTGGCACACTCTACTATCAGAGTAACTCTTGATGATGTCACTCTCCCATACAACCCGCAACCTAAATAACTTGGAATAACGCTTGATAGAACCCTGAGCTTCAGAACTCATCTAACTAAATTGGCCTCAAAACTCAGTACTCCAAACAACATACTACACAAACTGGCTGCAACATCACGGGGAGTCAAAACCGATACCCTTCGTACTACAGCACTCAGTATTGTCTTCTCAGCAGGTGAATACCGCGCCGCGGCATGGCTGTATAGTCCGCACACCAAGAAAATAGACTCAGTGAGAATAATGACACGATGAGAATAATCACTGACTGCGTCAAACTTACCCCGTTATTCTGGTTTCCCGCTTTCAGCAACATAGAACCTCCAACCGTGCGCCGCCAAAGAGCCCGTCTGTCATAAATGCTAATCAGGACTTGCCCATATATGCGGACCTGTGGGGGGACTACGGACCACAGCCTTAAGTCCAGCTGCCGTGGTAGCGAGACACATCTCTGAGGATCCTGCGGAGGAATGGAAGAGAGATTGGAGGCAGCACGCGCACTCTGAGTACCACTCACTCGTGAGCTTGGGAACTTTGCCGGAAGGCTCGCATCTTCCTCGAAGCATGTCGGTCGCATTCAATCGATGCGAAGCACATATGTTCGAGTACGAACACTCAGCGGTAGGTGTGGCGACACACTCCATAGTTAGGGCATGCGAGAGACTCTGCTGTGTGACTGTGGTGAGGTGAAACAGACTATGATCCACATCATCTCTGATTGTCCTCTCAGAAGTTTTGCGGGCAGTATTAATGACTTTGTTAGTGCTACGACGGAAGCTGTGGGATGGCTTAAAGACCTAGACATTAAATTGTAATGTGCAATTTTTGGGATGCATTCTAAGCACCTTAAATTTTTTGCATGTTTAATTTACGGTTTTTGAAAAAACAATATTGAGTACAAGTCAAAATCCGATTATTTTAGCGAATTGATTGAACATGAAATATATTTATGTTTTTCTTTATTTTCAATTTTTATTAATTTTCAAGCTTTTTGTAATCTTTCGTAAGTTTACTCTTTATAACGCATGTATGTCGGTGGTAGTCAGTAAAAATTACTTAAATTTTATGTATTGAAACATAATATATCCAAAATTCATAAATTTTAAGAAGATGATTACTTTTCAATTTAATTAATTATATTATGTACGGATCCATAATATTATTAGTTCCCTGAAACATTGACGCGTGTGTCTATGCATTTCCAGTTTAACTAATTTTTCACCAGTTTCCCTTTGTAGTTTGATTGAATTGAGATGTACGTTATTGTCTGTCTTATGCATTCTAGAATATTTTGAAATATATTATTATTATGATTATTATTATTATTATAGCATTTTTTGTTTAATTTCAGGTAGAATACACATTCAAATGTTTAAAATTGACTTACTTGAAATAATTTTTATACTTGCAGTAAGTGCAACATGAATTAATATTGCTACAGCAGTGATGAGCGAATAAAATATATTTGTAGATTATATATTTGTAAATAATATATGTCATTATGAATGTCTACACAACATATTATAGGTTTAATTTGTATGGATCTCCTGTTGTGTTATCGACGCGAAGCACACATGTTCAAGGTGCATGAAAACCTTCTAAAATAAAGAAACGCTGCCTATTTGCATATAAATGTGCATGAAATATTTCTGGTCCCTAAATCCTACTCTGATCATCTCTTTTTTTAAACCTTTTTTTATTTATTAAAACTGTATGTGAAGTTCTCGAAATGTAAAATGTGTATGAGACTCTGAAAATCAAACGTCAAAAATTTGAATTATTTTATACATCAATGTATTGGAAGTTACGAAGTTTAATGGACAATTAAAAAAAAAGAAGAATATAATTATTTCAATCGAAATCGGAGTAATGAGTGACAACTTTGTTAATTTTGTCCGAAAATTCATAATTTTGAAATGGAACTAAATGATTCCAAACTTCGATAATTAAGGGAGTTTCATTTTTGAAATTTTAGTATTTGATATTATATCTAATCAAGAGTTTTACATAAATTTATTTATCCAAGTTCATTTTTCTGTTCTGAAAATGTCACTTCATACCTGCTATGAGTACGTATGTTAACGAGAAATCATTATCTACACGATTCTAAGAGACCAATTTTTATGAAAATCATAATTTTGTATTTCTTTCAACACGACTTAGAAAGCATAGCGTTGAATATATCTAAATAACTTTCAGGTAATTCAAACTTCATTTTGCGATGCAATTTCGACATCTGGAATTTAGTTCACCTGACGAAGCTCCATGCCGAACACTGATCCCAGGGTAGGAGAAAGTGAATGTGTGTGGGTGGATGAGCTGTCTGTGGGCCGTTTCTTCATGTTCGGCATTTGATCGAAGTACACTCTTCTTTCGACATACTTCCCCTTAATCCTCGTTGGATCTTAAGACCAATTCGTTGAACGTTATTGAACGATTTCCTCCACCCTCGCTTCAATCAGGAAATATCCAATGGACCCCCTTCCGAACAAACATACACGGGAGAATTATTCTACAACAAATTAAACAGTAGTCGTCATATCTCAAATATATCCAATAAAACAAATAAAAATACTCCAACTAAAACCCATCACCCCCCAAAAAATTACCACTAAAATTAGAATGCGGTTTCTTAATATACCAAAGTATAGTTATCTCATTATTACTTAATGCCAGTCGGATATAGGGCTACATATCGAAAACACAAATAAACAAAACCCATATATTCCAGAACAAATGTATAAGAAATATTCTAAACGCGCCATGATACAGAGAGATAGGAACATCGATAAAGAGCTACAATTCCAGGGAACAGAACAAACAATAAAAGATTTCTCAAAAAAATCCTCCCATGGCCTTCTTGTCGTCTCGGGGGTCCTTCTGTTCAAACTTGTAATTTCCACAAATTTATCAACCCGCATTATGAACAGATACCCGTATCTCAACTTTTTCATCCACATTAGCAATCTATAAGAAACTCAAACCCTTCTCATAAACAAATACTAGTTCTAGCAGTGCAATTTCACTTGGAGGTGTCCCTTGGCGGCCCAATCAATTATTTCGACATGCTCTCTGCCAAGCAATGTGAACATCACCTATACAGCATAATTGGTGAGCGATGAATTATGTACTCATTAAAACTGAATAAATAAATAAGAAAATAAATAAATAAATAAATTTAAAAAGTTAGTGAACGACTGTTGCGCGTCCACTTCGGTCAGTTGGGTTATACCATCAGTGACAGTTGTGTAATGGTGAGTAATGGTGAGGTCTGGAGATTCTTGTGTATGATTTTATGGCTGATGCCCTCAATATACACGATTCAGTTATATAAAATAATATCTATAATTCCGCGTTTTTAGTAATAATACAATTATTTAAATTTGTCAGTAATGTAACGTGACGATTATATGACTAGAACTTACATATTGGGAGATCACGAAATCGAGATTTCAAAAAAAAACAAAACTTTTTATTAGTTCGGAGATAAGAGAAGTAGTCGATTCACGACTGCATTATGATATATTTAATTATTCCATGACAATTTTGAATCCGCCACATTTATAAACGATGTTCATTTTCTGGTGGTTCTCAAGGTAATTATTTTCAGAAGTGTGAGCATGAAAACCTCCACCAATGACTACTGCAAATATTAAACCTTCAGAAGGTGTGACAATGGACTCAAGATGCCTTCTACGCTGTGTAGGAAATGGCTCATCAAGGGCAATGTGAAAGACCTTACACAACGCATCGTTAAATGAAAGGCGACATGACATTGTTTATGCGAAGCAACACGAGCAACGCATTGGAAATTATCATCATCAATGCACAAAGCGCACTATGCAACTTTCGTCTGTAGAGGGTCAACTAAAAGTCATTATCAAAACCTTACAGGAGTACAACAATCTGTTGGGTGATTTTTAGTGTCTTTTCTAACGTAACGTACCTCTCAACCTTTTAATTACTGCAAACAGTGGTAAGATATATTTTTGTGGGGTTTTAGGGTTCGTCAACGGCAAGGTCATTAGAGCCCTAGTGGTAAGATACGATTTGACTAGAATGTGTGATGTACCGTCAATAGCAATGTAGTTTATAAATATAAAATGCATTTAAATGTGACGAGACTTTTCTAAACAGCTGAGGAGAGGTTCTTGACAATGTTTTCTTGCAAGACTAGCAGTTTGAACGTGTTCGGGTAAAATATAAAGCTTCTTCACACATTTAACCTCTCACAAATAGGCAATAATTACGTTACAGCCTCCATTTTCCCTACCTGCTGCCTGTCATCTGCTATCCGTCGGTGAGTCGAGGATGCCGTGATCACTCACGCATGTTTCACTTATCATAAACGCTTAATACTATTTCGTAACATTATATATTCTTCATAGTCTTGTTAGTATGATTCTTTCATCAATATATCTACAGGATTTTGAAAAAAGGTTGACTTTGATTTGAGAAACTTTTGAATAATTAGAATGAAATTGACGCTGCCTAGATCTCAGTATTACATTGTCAACTGCCTTTCTTTAGTTTTCTAGTTTTCACATAATGCTATTGAACACACATTCCCATTTATTCATTCAAAGGTTTCTTCTAGCAACAATTTTTTTAAAATTACAGTGTAGTTCGTTAATTAATAAGTTATTTGATTGATATTTTATTTATTCATTTATTATACATAGTTTAAAGAGTATTGGAGCATGAACCGTACCTCCACAACACTCTGGAAGCTATGGGAGTGGATGGTATCTTAATTTTAATAATTAAAAGATTTTTTGTAATTGGAGTACTACATGGATTACCATGATTTTATATCAAAACAAACAATAAATCAATGGACATAAAAATATTAATTTTTACAAATAAATGACACAAAAACACGTTTCCCTATAATCCCACCAAACATCTAACCTAACCACACAAGAAATGAATGGACATACACGTAAAATATCTAATACTAATACTTACAGCTAAACACATGACATTAATTCAAAGATAAGAGAGGCATGATTACATACAACAACTTTCAGTTAAATGTTATTGAATTCGTCAATGAGGGGAGATTGAATTGTTCATGAAATTTTCACTGACCAGTGAAATATATGAGCTCATAGTTACGTTCTTGTAGCATTTGCTGATGCTCAGTTGGCGTAAAGCGTCTCAGG
>NNCF01133410.1:0-21048 GCA_002313205.1 Laupala kohalensis | reverse complement strand
AGGTGTCTGGAAAATTGAAAAAGTTGCCCGGAAAATTGGAAAATTGGAAAATTCTTGAAAAGTGCTATTTTTCTATGGGATTTTTGTATGAACTCAAGACCACAACTCAAGATTCGAACGATGGATATGCGTATTTTTTTTCGTTCGTTATGGCCCTGGAAAAGTTCCCTTCAGAAATTAATCTTATTAAAACATTATTAAAAATATAATTGTTTTAATTCGTCAATTTACGAGAGTAATTTAAGAAGGAAAAATTAATCCTCATTAAATTTAATGAATTTTTTTTTGTGCATTTAACAAAGACAAGAAAAGTCTGTAAATCGTAAAATTTCGACTAATAGTTTACATATTACAAGAATTAGAATGAAATGATGCAAACGCGTCATGCCTCGGAAGCGTACGTCGCGAGATGGTGTTGTGTATACGGTAAACTTTTGTATTAAATTTGTATTGTTATGAATTTTAAAAGTTAGGATGCTGTACATGTTTCCAAAAATCAGTAACTAAAATATAGATTGATCCTACAATATAGATTAATCTATTTATTCCTGAGTAAAATAAGATTAGTCTAAGAAAACATCATAGCAACGCCGGGTGATCAGCTAGTGTCCAATAAATATTAGTTCGAATTTCGAAGATAGTAATTGATCCAAAGATAGGGAATATTCTCTGTACTCAACTTATTGACTAAGAGAGAAATTGTAAAAGTATTCAAGTGTTTCAATTTTCCCATTAATATTTTAATATTCTGTTTATCGATCTCTACTTTGCTAACTCATCAAAGCATCCGAACAACAGATAAAATCCGATCTCTAAAAATCATTATCGATATCCTCTATACGTGCAAGGCGTTATTGACGGGAAGGTTGAAAAACTCATTCTCTGGGCATTATATCTTCAAATGAATCATCCTTCCGTTGTGGATCGGCTCGAAAAAGATAAGACCCATCCGGTTGAAATATTAGTATATCGTGAACTGAAAGGAACCAATTGGAGATATATTTTTTCTAGAAATTGAAGAAATCTTGTGAAATCGGTATAGTAAATGTTGATAACGCCGAGGAAGACACGCACCTTCGATCTCGCCCATGTGTATGGATTTAGATGGAGGAAAAAAACAAGAAAGAAAGCACTTGATGTTTTAGAGAATCCAATTTTGGATTTTGAACGCACTTGAATTCTTTCTATTCACGCTGATCTGTATCCTGACGCTGACACATCCGTCATTAGGTCATGTAAAAACATAAAAAAGTTTTGAAAACTTTCTTTGTGTGGGAGGCGTATAATAAATAGCTGAGTTTTTAAGAAGTTTTACAATAACACGTATCATATACTTTAATATATCAAAGAATGTGTGTCATATAATATATCAAAAAGTGCGTTATATAATTTCATGTAACTTATTCATTTTGAAGATATCAAACAATGCACTCGTTGAGAATGTTCCTCTCTTGTTTGTGGCGCAATTTAATGTATTAGTGCGTATGTATGTACATATATTTTGTAACTCGTACCGTGTCCTACGGTATGGAGGATGAGATGATGCTCTTCATTGCAGCAAAACCAACTACTACGATTGCCGGTCTTGGACGTAGCGGATGTATGACTGGGTATCGGTTATCGATAGTTTCCCTCTTCTGGCATTCGTAATTGATTATTAACACCATTACGATCTCTAAAATAACATAATTATTTTTATACTCCTTATGTTAGAATGAAGTATTGTAAACGTTAATTATAAGACAAACATTTATTTTATTTTAAGGGTTATGTTTTTAATTCTGTAAGTCTATTTAAAAAATTCATTTCTCAAAATTGCCTCGAAAAGTCATGTGAAACTCCATGAAAACTTCAACTGCATGAAACCAAAGTGGGTCTTTTTTTATTTTTACTCTTAATACTTATTCAAATACCAGTTGTTTCTTATTCACTTGTCTTTTGGCGAGGTTCGGACCATTTGGCCGGCTCTTCCACGTAACTTTGACTTGGGTGAGGATTTTGGGAAGTAGAAATACTGGGTTGTTAGGGAACGTATGGTACAGAACCGACATTTATCTGAAGTAGGTGAGGAAAACCCCAGCTGAAAACCTCACCTAGTTTGAACCCGCGCTCTACCGCTCAGCGATATTGTGACAACACTACTACTACACCGCCCGTATCCCGTGTAATTATTTTTATCTCCCATGTCCCAAGGTACACCACCGATTCTTTTAAATGTGTAAGATTGGGGGTTTCAGACACAGCCTGTTTTGATAATATTAGGAAGTCGGAATCCATCAATTCTAAAAGTCGGCGCCAGTGGTTGATTTATACATCTGACACTAGATTATTGTAGCAGAATATTATTTTCTTTCTAAGGTAACCTCCTGCAAACGACACTATTGTAAAAAGATTCTTATCATCAGTACACCTTGTATCCTTTAGTTATAATTCAGGGGCCTACCTATCGGGCGAGGATATGGGGGATATATTCCCAACTACAGAACATACTCAAAATAATTACACAATAACCCGATACTTACTAATGAAGCCAACATTATTCTCTCTAAGATTAATTTTCGAAGGTAACTTTTCCAGGGCCATAACGAACGAAAAAAAATACGCATATCCATCGTTCGAATCTTGAGTTGTGGTCTTTAGTTCAAACAAAAATCCCATAGAAAAATAGCACTTTTCAAGAATTTTCCAATTTTCCAATTTTCCGGGCAACTTTTTCAATTTTCCAGACACCTTTTCCGATTTTTCTTTCCATAAAAACCTTATTGAGACTATTACGAACATTAAAAAAATTAGCCGAAACGGTCCAGCCGTTCTCAAGTGCTGGGGTTACTAACGAACAGCATTTAATTCTACTTTCTCATATACGTAGTATATAGAAAGTTTTGTAATCGTGTAAAAAATCCGATTTCGATGGAAATATCCGTTTTGGGTATCCCTGATTCAGAAAAAAGTGTTTTTGGCATAACGTCCGTTCCTCTGTTCGTCTGTGCGCAGCGAGTAAACGGATGAATATATTTAATTAATATATAATTAATTCATATTTCGTAGAATTTACTTGTTGTCGATGCACGTGTTCCAATTTTATTTGTACTTTAAAACAAATGGTTTTTTACATGAAGTGCTCTTTCGAACATTTCTCAAAAACGACTCATAAGAATTTGCTTAATTTTCTGTAAGTAAGGTACAATTAGTACGCATTGCATTCGCATTAGCGGTATTTCGCTTGAAAGTTTGGTATAGACGCAGTAAAATAATTCCTGTCTTCTACACTTACACATTAGTTTACTATTTCAAGAAGCTTGAATTATAAATGGTCCAAGCAGACGTAGAATACACTTTTCGTAAACTGAAATGAAAGATATGATAATGATAAAACACATAGGAGGACAGCAAACGCACCGCAGATACGAAAATACATCAATTTCGGTCTACAACGGAATTACATTTACGTAACACTTTTACGATATTTTTGTCACTCTATGCTGCAGATGGAAAAACGTATATGAGAAAGTACGTGCAATGGTTTTGCACCACTCGTTTATTTATATAGAAGATGACTCAACTGAACAAACGTAAAATTAACAAATCTTAAAGTTAGCTGTTGAATCATGTAGTTACACGCAAGTATAATTGAATTGGGAATGTAATAGTTGCTATTAGTGAATGAGGGAACTTCTCTTCATTTTACACTAGCATACATTGAAGGAGAACAAGGGATCTAATGGATTTTTAAGTCATTGGCATAGAGCAGGTTAGAAGTAGTAAAAAAAACAAGAAACTAAAGTAAGGAAACAAGTGGTTCATTTGCTTACGCGGAGAACAGAAATAGAACAGAATTTCTTTATTTCCAAGGTCATGCTTTTGTCAGAATAATCTTTGCCCATTTTCTGACCACACTTGAAAAAAACTACAAGAGCATCAAATGATTTGTGCCTTTTTATACTCGTGTAATTTGTTTGGAATATTCAGACCGAACTCGCGAAACAAGTGTTTTCCTCACGTTTCTCTCTTTATGCGTCTCTCGATTGAATGCAGGAGAATATTTAAAGAGATGAAAACGAAACATTGAATCTCGGGGTTATATTATTGAATTAGAAGCCTCCAAATTGTTATGTACGTACAACGCACTGCGAGCGCTATGTTCGCGCGAACTCGGGACGTTTGCAGTGGACGGGGTCACGATACTATCTTCGTGTTTGGATTGGCGTGTTCCCTTTGCCCGATTTCTTAATAATTCTCTTCACATGAAAACACTTCGGGAGGACGTCCATCACAAAGAGGATTGTATTGAAAGCTATAAGGAGAGACTCTTATAAACATATATCTTCACGCGAAATTTCACATGGATACATTTCGAAACATTAATTATGAGTGCATCGCAATTTTATATTCACAGTCTTTCATTCCTGTAGTCTTTAGTATCCTGAGTGAATGGTGTTTATATAAATTCATTTTGTTTAGTAGTATACGTAAATGTTTTTCCTGAGAGTTGAAATTTTATCAGAAGCATTTTATTTATTTTAAATAATGGTATTTTATGTTTTTTCTTAAAAGTATTGGAATTTTACTTAAAAGAAAATTTTTATTTTTTACTTTTAAAATATTGATATAATTTCGTACGTCTATTCATTGCAGGTGCTACTCTTTGGGGGAGTGGGAAGAATTGGAAGGAGGAGAACGTAGGGGTTAAGGGATAATTAAGGATAATTAAAAATCTACCCCCGGTCCCCTAAATCTCTTAATGACCTCAATGAAACGGATAGAATATTATAACATTTCCATCTACGATTAAATTATTAATGTTTCATTATTAGTACTTACGTATGTAACAAAGAGAATATATGGTACTTATTTTTTTCGTGTATGAAAAAGTCCAAACCTCCAGATGTATTACGCATTAACGAAATAGAAGATCTCCTGTTTAAAGTAAAAGTTACTTGGAGTATAGTGCCAACTTTGGCAGAGTTCTCTTGTCGAATTAGCATTGAATAGCCCTATCCGCAGCTGCAGTTCTGCAGTCTTGTGATTTCAAATGCAAAATGGTGTGTTGAGGCTGTATTTGTTGTAGATAGATCGCAAAATATGAAAAAATATATTGTTTATAAGACTGTTTAATTCACACCCTTTTCCAACTGTACAAACCACTTATGCATGATGGAGAAAACGTTGAATACACTAATAGGGCCTACTATTCGAAAACGATCAACGCTCCCATGCGTTTCCATTCCACTATTCCACGGTAGGAAGGGTATTGTTTTGGTGTATGGTTGGTTTGGTGAAGGTGTTGTTTTCTGTAGCGGATGAGGAATGAACACGATATAGGATGAGTACGAATATCAGTGGGGACTCGGGAAATAATATTTGTTCCAAAATCACAAAATTACATGAGCAATACTGCTGGTATGCAGCTAGTACATTGTAAGTTATAAAGGTACTTTTATACGTAGTTAAAACGAAATACAAAGAAATGCTTTAGACGGGTGTATTAAACATTACAAAATTGACACACGCTTCTGCGATCAAATACTTGCAAGACGTGTCAGAGGACTTCAGAATAAAATCTAAACTCTGAATCATGAATTTTTCTTGCAACTCATCTTCCGCTATTTTTGCCATAGAGGATCAAATTTTATCACTTCCTATCTTTGAAGAGCTTTTATCAATATCTCCTGTACAAGCAGTGTTTTAATCAGAAAAAACACTTCTGACGAAGTGACGTGAGTCTGCTATCGCTTGTATATATTCGCAAGAGGAAGCGTTGCAAACCATTCCTTGGTGTGATCTTATTCGTTACAGGTAAGACCAAAATCGATTGTTTTTTGATATTGAGACAAAAATTGCATAATTTGATAAACCATTGTAATACCTCGATTGATACTTTAATTAGAAGTAATATTATGCTCGTGTGACGATCAAATTGCATTTTTTCGAAAGAGATATTTAGAAATAGCTCATGTTCTCTTCGCTTTTCAATAATTTTTATCATTTTTGAGAATTATAATTGAAAACTTACGGGATATTCAATGCATTTTTTTAATTATCATTCCTTTACAGGCATGTAATACAAATTACTTTTTCCACGGCAAAGAATAATTATTTTACTTGAAATTTCATCAACACCATTTTCTGTATACAAATAATTGAATTTTAGACTATTCTATTGGGTTATTTAAAAAATACTATTAGAAGACATTTTAAAGAATTTAAAGTAAATAGATAACTTTTTATATTGAGTTTTTTAAACATAAATGACGTAATAACATTAATTTTTGTAAATAACATAAATTATGTTTCATATTGCTCTTATGAAGCCTTTATTTATTATTTGTTTTGTCCTAAGTTACATGGTAATATAATTAGTAAATTTTCATTCCTTCGAAAACGACCTTCGAAGTAGTCGTATATTTTTTGAGGAACTCTTGCCCTACGATAAGAATATACTTACTACATTTTTTGTTTGTATGTTTTGGAGACTTTATTTAGAGTTAAAAACTTTAACTTTTCGAATGAATGCCATGTTTGAATGTCATATATGAAGGTGTTGGGTTTAATTCCGTTCAACATTCAAGTTCATTGATATTCAAGGACACTTCTGATATAATTTTATCTCATATTGCTTAACTATTCAGTTTGTATATGGTAATTTTTGTTTCCCGTGACGATGCATTTTGGAATCCAATAGAATAAAATTATAAAAACTTATCATTAAAAATTCAAACTCTAACAATGAACAATACAAAAAACACGATTTACTTTTAATTTAAAAGTGATTGATATTTTAATACCACAGTACCCTGCACCATATAAAAGTTAAATCGACAAAATTTCCAATCGTTTGTTTTTCACTCAGGTGAATTACCAGTCCGCTGGAGAGAGTCGCTGAAGGGCTCAGAAAAAAGTGGTACAAGAGACAAATTAAAAAAAACTCGTCTAATGTGGTAGAAGCTTTCTTAATTGTTTAGAACATAGGGAAAAATGGTAGAAGTAAATCTTTGGTTGGTGTTGGCACGTGGTGGACGAAAATCTGAACACATTGCAAAATTACTGATATTGTTAGGAAAAAAGGTACAGTGCACCTACAACAAAAATACATTAACATGTTTAAATATTTCAAGTTCTCTTCCTCGAACATCTCATTGATGCTCATAAATTAAATATTACTCTGTTTGAATGATAGTTTGCATCAGAACTTGTCATAGTCTGTTTCAAATATACATTTTCACATTGCGAGGAAAGATTAGCTGCACACTTCCTTCAACTCAACATAACCTTTGTATTTTGAAATGTAGAATCGTGATTTTTAGTGTGAGGATGCTCCCTCATGTTTTCTAGACAATCCGTTATCGGAAGATCTTTGTGCTAGCCCTTTTGCCCTGGAACACTACTTCCAGAGAAGAGGGAAGTAAATTTCACAAAAATCAAGGGTACATATAACTAACTCTTCGAATCGTCTGAGACAGCTAGTCTCGCGTGTACAGACTGAATTATATCCATTCTATGACACACATACAAACCACATACCTGGGACAAGTGCATACCCTCTTGAATCGTTTTGGAGGATCGGAAACAATTACCCTTCAATTGCAGTGGAGGGGAAATAGGAGGAGGGGAATTTTCAGACATGGGTGATTTTCTAATCTCTGTATTCTGTAAACATTACTCTGTCTGTACACTCTATAGTATGGTACGTTTTTCTTATACTCATTAAGAAAAGGATTTTTCATAATTCTGATTTTGAAGGAGTGAAATAGGGTAAGATGGGATTTATCTGAATTTTTCTTTCCAACACATCTTACAAAACAGTGAAAATATTATCTTGGTTTTCCTGCAAAAAGATAAATAATTAAAATATCTAGAAATAAATTTTTGGATTTTTCTATATTGCATATCAATGAGTCGAAAAAAGTGTTAGAGGTTTGAACTCTTGCACAAAAGGCATGATTTATTATTTTCGCTGCACTTCAGAAACTTATTGATATATCATTTCAATTTTTGCGTGTATATGTGTATAAATCTGTTAACTAGAAATCAATTTCTATAATTTTACTTTTAATGGGTGGGATATGGTGAAAATGTTTGGTTTGTTTCCCTGGAACGCTTCATCAACGCAGGGACGAAAAAATTAGATAGGAAAAAGAAATATTGACAGAATGATGCTTTTGTATTATATTGATTTGGTTTACAAAGAAAGGATGTTTCGAAATATGATGTTATAGAGATGAATTGGGTCCCTTGTGATTATTGAAATTTTTGCTATTTTCCGTACATGTTATAAATTAATTGTTTTTTCTAAAGGCTCACTAAAAAGTTAATTTAGAAATTTCGATTTATTGGGTTGAATTAGAAAGACAAGTTTTTCTCCCCTAATTTTGCTAAATATCATGATTTTTGTATGTAAATGTGGTACGAAGGATCAACCTTATAACAATTATCAAAACTTCCGAATATAGAAATCTCTTAGATTGCGGTGAACATCACCGCTAGGTAACAGAAGTACTTTATTTGGGTAGGAAAATGGGAGACAGGACCGGATTCGAACCCCAGTCCCGTCTCCCATTTTCAATCGACGTAATATGATTAATCTGTTACCTGGCGGTGAGGTTCACCGCAATCTAAAAGATTTCTATGTTTGTGAACCAGAAATGGAAAAATACTACCCAAATAAAGTACTTCCTAAGGGAGTCGCCTCAGATGAGGAGTTTAGTCTCTACGAGACCACCTCAGAGGTCTTTGGGTTTCACAAGTTGAATGAGAATGGTAGACGGGCCCGAGTAGCGAACGGGATGGCGCAGTTGGTAAGCGCATGAGCGCGTAGAGCTCAAGGTCCCGGGTTCGAATCCCGGTCCCGTCTCCCATTTTCATTCGACGTAACATGATTAATCTGTTACCTGGCGGTGAGGTTCACCGCAATCTAAGAGATTTCTATGTTTGTGAACCAGAAATGGAAAATGCTACCCAAATAAAGTACTTCCTATGGGAGTCGCCTCAGATGAGGAATCTAGTCTCTACGAGACCACCTCAGAGGTCTTTGGGTTTCACAAGTTGAATGAGAATGATAGACGGACCCGAGAAGCGAACGGGATGGCGCAGTCGGTAAGCGCATGAGCGCGTAGAGCTCAAGGTCCCGGGTTCGAATCCCGGTCCCGTCTACCATTTTCATTCGACGTAACATGATTAATCTGTTACCTGGCGGTGAGGTTCACCGCAATCTAAGAGATTTCTATGTTTGTGAACCAGAAATGGAAAAATACTACCCAAATAAAGTACTTCCTAAGGGAGTCGCCTCAGATGAGGAGTTTAGTCTCTACGAGACCACCTCAGAGGTCTTTGGGTTTCACAAGTTGAATGAGAATGGTAGACGGGTCTGGGTGGCGAACGGGATGGCACAGTCGGTAGGTGCATGAGCGCGCTGAGCTCACGGTCCCGGGTTCGAACCCCGGTCCCGTCTCTTACTTTCAATCGACGTAACATGATTAAAACTCCCGAAACTAAGCTGTGCTGGGTTAATTTATAGCGGATGCTGACATTCTTCGTAATTTATTAATGAAGACAAAAATAGCTCGTTTACATTCAAATACCCAGATGATATATAAACAAGGTAGAGAAAATTTGTAAAATCACATTTACCGTTTTAAAATTGGAGTTTCGAAAAATCGCTTATCAGTAAGCCTAAAAGTAATATTCTATTCAAAATTCAAGTTATTAATTTTAATAGTTTTTGTTTCTCGTTAATGAGTCGGTCTGTCATCAATTACTCAGCCAGTCAGTCAGTTACTCAAGGTAACGCTGCTTCTATAAAGAGACAAACATTTACTCTTTTCAGTATTTTAACTGAGAGCAATGAGACTACTTTTGACGTTTTATGACCATCCATCCACCACTTATGTATCCAAACAATCCTTCATATTTATGTATAAATTTTTGAGTTAATAAAAATTTAAGTTTAAATTTCCAGCAAAATGTTAAAAATAGTTATTTTAATTAGATTTGAATCAATTTATCAAAAATTTGATTATAAAAATAAAAATTCGTTGTAATTTGTAAAATTCGTTGAGAAACGTCAACACACTTTCTTCGTGCTACCTTTAATAAAAAGAACAAATACTTTGCACCTAATTTGCCAGTTTATCTTGAGAATTTTATATGTCAGTATTCAAGATGAAAAGCGAATATCTATAATAATTTTAAATCGACAACGGAGCGAGTTGACAATTCTGCTCAACTGCACACGAGTTGGTTCGGATATCTTTGATGTGCCAAATCAGGCTTAAAACAAGGTGGTTGACCTATACAATGGTGGACTATCTGATCTGGACGGCCATTGATCACGTATATCGGCAAAGTCACTTTTCTTTTAAATAAGGCTCTACGGTAAAGGAGAGAATGATACGTTCTTCAGGTCTTCTTAAATTGTGCGCACGCTTCAGAACATTCAAAATTTGTATCTTATTTTAATATAAATTTCCTGTCTTCTTTTTTCAGAAAACTAAATCCCTGGAACAACATGCCTCATCATGGAGGACATCATGGCCATGGAGGACATCACCATGGTCACCACGGCCACCATCACGGCCACCAAAGTCACCGACCCCCTCATGGGCATCACCATCATGGACATCATCATCGCCCTGTATTATGTTGTACTATATTGTAGACAACATTTTATATTGTATGAGAAAGGATAGATTCCCGTCTCGATTTTATACTTCGAAGGTTGACACATTTTTCAATTAAAGAAAGAGAATCTTGGAAGATAAATCACTAAGGGAAGTGATGTGTGTAACTTAAAGAGCATTGAAAGGATATAATTTGTTTTATTTCAGAAACAAGTGATGTACTGGATTACAGAAGGCAATATTGTCCGTGACAGGACCCGTGACTATGGGAAGAGCTTGAAATTAGAAATTAACGTTCCATGTACTTGACTTGTACCATTTTTTGCGACACTTACAAAGATTATGATTGAACATAAAAGTTTTAAAACATTCTATTTTCTGATGGAGTATATTGATAATCTACAGAAAAGTTGTCCGTCAACTATCATCTTTCCAATTTCAAAAATGTAGTTATTTTCTTTATGTGTTTTATTGTAAAAAATAAAAAGACTATAGCTGAATAGCTGTAGCATTGCTCGTATGAATTTGGTGATTTGATACAAATATCTTTACTGTTTTCCCGTTGATATACGTTTATTCTCTATATATTCTTTATACAACAATATAGTCATACTATCCAGTTTTTCAATGCTGTTAATAAAAATAAACAAATACATAGAAAAGCAATTTTTGTGATGGACATATTAGATTTGACGAAAAATTACATAATATATTGAAACATTAATTACTATTTGCCAAAAAACGTAAAATTAGAAAGAAATACTGACGATACAAATTTTTCAATCAGGAAAATCAATTTTACAAAATAAATAAATACGTATAAATACCAACATTTAATGCGTTTCGTTTTCAATTTCCGGGATTTAAAGGAGATGAAAAGGATGAAAATAGACAAAATGAACTGAAAATATTGAAACAAAGTGATCTTGCATTAATGAATTTGAATAGAACGTACCGAAGTGATAAAACATGAGGAAGAAAGAAATATTAGAATCATAAGACTTTATAATCTCAGGACATTGATTGTAAGAATCATCATGTGGAGAGTGGCTGTTAAAACTTGTTTCGATTTCAATTTACGAAAGAAAGACTAAGTGTATTTTAATTAATTTCTATTTTTTTACTACAATATACAAAATTGACGAGTTATTGTAGAGAGGAGCATAATGAATAATACAATGTAGTTCTTCTTCATGGAACATTTCGTAACTTACCTACAATTCCCCACGAATATTGTATATTATTTACCACGCACTTTCATTTGTCTGAACTCAAGCAGTCAAGTTACCTTTTTAAGTAAATGAATCAAGTAGCGTGTTTCTTTGATGCAATTTGTGAATGTTGTTATCTCAAGATGGAAAAGGACAAAGATGAAATAATAGGAAAGTTCTGCAAAACAGATTCATCTCTGGAAAGTATTTCATGAACAAAAATAATTGGCGATTCAAGTAGACAGAGTGTACATTTGATCTACTAATGGCCTTGTGACCTCCGAACTTTTCTGTTACCTTTGTTAACCTCCAGTACGAAGCGTAAGCCTTACCTGAAGAGGTCCCTTCCACCTAGTGATAGCGAGCTGCGCGTGATGGTTTTCCTCCTGAGCGAGCCCTACAAACACCGCTATATTTCCCAGTATCTACTCTGGTGGTGGTGGGGAGATGTCTAGCTTCACCTCTCCACAGCTATATGCGTTAACAATATCCGAACAGTGATCCCGCTCACCGATAGGGGGTTGATGCTCTCTACCCATATCCACGGGTAGAGAATCTTTCTGCCTGGCAGTAGACAATGGCATAAAAATATGAGTCGTCCTCATTGGGATGCGAACTACTTAAATATGAGGAATTAAAACAAAAATTGGCATCAATCCATTAACACTAGACCAAGTGGTATGGTGGTCCAAAACATTTGAAAGTTTACAAAAAATTACTTGCATAACTTTTACGTGCATTTCAACGGGTTACCGGAATCTTATAAACTGTTAAATGAACAAAAAATTATAAATAGAAACCTGACATCGTACATTAAAGATTTGAAAAAGTGTGTTTGTTAAGTTTTACAATTCATGTAACTTAGCATGGCATTTATTTCATGGCATTTATTTAAAGTTTTTATCATTTAAACATTATATATTTTAATTATTATTAGCCAAACTAACACATCTTATTTCAAAGGCATGGTAAGCTAAGAAATTAAGTTAACGACATGCGCTCAGATGAGTTATCTCAGTGGAAAATTTCATGAAATTTACATTATAATTTATGATTAGTAATAAATTGAAATTTTCTTTTCCTTAACAAATACAATTGGAAAATAGTGTGAGGGAACCCCGGATTATTTTATTTGTTCTACCGTCAACACACTGGTAGTGTACGCTCCTAAAAACTGCATTTGTGAGCAGAGTGCTCCAGTGTGAAACATGGACATCGCCAGCTTACATCGTCAGGTAAAATTTACTTCACAAAATCTTCACATTAATCACTATTTTATAAGAAGACATTACTTTACACGAAGATGATGGTCTCAAAATCTTTTGCGGATCTATCATTCACAGTATGGATTACGTAAACAATATTTGTTGTCTATGTTTCAGGTTACTTAAACACTTATAACTTAAATTTTAAGTATACAAATTCAAATTTTTCAAATTTGAATTAAATATATTATCTATTCACCAAAAATTAAAAAATAGTTATACGAGTAAATAATGGAGTTCTTGATACTATGCTATGTATTACACCTCCATATGTAGATCTATTCTTATATTGTGACTAATTTATCTCATTAGAGTGAATGATTTTGTCACCAAACTTAATACCTGTCATTGTAGTTTAAAATAGAGAGGTGGAATTAATTTCTTACAATCATATTTACGCTGCTTATGACATTCTCTGCTTATGTATTCCCCTATTGAGTACTACTCTCTGAAATTATATATGATTTTTTATGTGTTTTTTAATAGTTAATATATCAGCGTTTTTCCTTCATTACAAACTAAGTAAGTTGATTGAAATTGTTTCCGATTAAAGTAACCCTTAAATATATTTAATCTTTTGAATAGATGGAGATATACAATATACTTTAATATCAAATACGTTGTAGTTAAAATGAAATCGTTTCAATTAAATTTTTTAATTGTTACTTCAGGTGTTCTTTTTAAGTCACGATCGTGTCTTTTTAAATTAATAATGGAAAACGAAGATATTTTACTTATTTAATGATTTAATCGGAAACTTATAGCATATACGCTTTTTACCAAGGGTACTGTGGTTTCGAAACTTTATCATCTCTGCAAGTGTGTGTTAATTAGGGAAGACCCGTAAACTTCAAGAGTTAATGAATAAAATGTCTATTAAATATGAATCACTTGTGAAAGTTTTTATACCAGGAGAACTTGGAATACTGGGAGATATTATACGTTTGGATATATGAACTCGAATTATTTAAAATGGATACACTACTTTCAAATTATCTGTTCACTGATGAATTAAGAATATATGTAAATTAATTGTGAATTATTGTGTACTGTAAATCATTGTACATACTGAATTACTACTCAATTTACATTTAACAAACTCACTTTTCACTGACTTTATAAAGAATTAAATTTACTCGGATCAAAAATGTAATTAAAAAAAGCGGTTTCTATCATTTTTTTAAAACAGTTTAAGGAATAACTTGAAAGTTCAGAAAATACAAAAGAGAGGAGAGTTTGAAATAGACATAACGAATTTTAACAGCCCGAGGATGAAAAAGACAATCTTCTTATCAAAGATAGTAAATTATGAGGAAAGACTGTGGAATCCTTACACGTTTATTAAGGTGGAAGTAAATCCAGGAAATGTTTTGTACGTTTTGTAAACTATTTCTGTGAAAGGATTATCGTGGATTGTTGGTGGTGAAACAACTAAGCTGGTCCACCGTCCAAATCTGGACGTACAACATCGCGCAGCGTTGTTGATTCCGCTATTCCTCGCATTAGTGGTCCGTAGTCTTCAGGATCCGCAGAAACATCTGCATCGACGTGTCGCCATCCACCACAGGCCACAAGCAGCTGAAAGATAGGTTAACTGTAAGGCACATGTTTAACAGAGTATGTCAAAGCATTGTCTTCCGTTTAAAATGAAAATGAAACTATTTATGATGCTTCACATTCGTTATTAGATGTTATTTGATTCAGGATAAACGTTTTTGTATGCTTTCGAATAAAGAAAACATTTTAATAACAAAAAGGTTTGAAGGTGTTTATTATCTCTTTGTAAGTTTTCACATAAAATGACTTAAAGTTTTTACACTGATTTACTTTTATCTAATTTAATAGAGAAATATGAAAAAATCATAAATAATAATTTTAAAGTATAAGGAAAAATAGTATTTCAACAGTATTGTGATACTATTAAAGTTCTTGTTAATAAAAAACAATACCACGAGAAAAACTAAAAAAACACCAGTTAAAATCTTAAACCACTTTTAACTTTGGTATAAAACTGAACAAGGTTTCATATAGGAATGTGGTAGCTGCAATGTTGGCATATAGACTGAAGGAGTGGAGTAGTTTTTATTAAATTATACATTTTCAGAGGAAGTGCATTTATACAAATGTACTAGCTAAATACCGGCAGCTTTGCTCGCCTAAATTCTGTAATGTGTCTTCAACTTTATTCTTTATCACCTTCCCTTTGGTATCCACTGAGAATGTTATCCATGAACGTTAGAGGTTTGCTAGTATTGGTGTGTATCCTCAATCCCCTATTTTCACTAATANAATAATAATAATAATAGTAATAAAATGAAATGAATATTACCCGGCGTTGTCTGGATTTAACTTATACGATCTTCTTAAACACAGAATAAAATAATTGTCTTCTGGATTTACACTTAGCGATATCAGGAGTGTTAATAATTAATCTAAGCAACCTCGAACACTATAAATGACTGAAATTAATACCGGTCATTTTCGGTAAGTTTTCGTTTTATGCTCTATCCAATCCCCACCTTTAGGGATGTTCTGCACCTCATGTGGTTTAAATAGTTACATAACGTCATTGGAAGTACGATTTGAAATCTCAGAAAACCCGTAAACCACAGATTCGGCTCTAATATAAGTTATTTTAAATTATTTTTACACCTCGCCCTTCCCACATCAGCTTTCAGGAAACCGTACTCTTACGTGGTCTCTAGCTAACTTAATGGCATTGGTAGTATGATTATAAATCTCTGCAAACCTGAAAACTATGAATCCGATACAAATTAGTCCGTTTCAAATATATTTTTGAGTCATCTCCTTTCCACTCTCCCTTCAGAGTGGCATGGGATGTCTTATACTCAGATAACTGTCAACTCGTCGCTGATGTGTCTTAATTTTTATTCTTACCCCTCCATGAATATTGGGAGAATCGTAGATTTAAACAGTATCAGGAATGTCACTAATAATCTCAGAGACCCCTATTACGACTCTGAACGACATTTGATCACCACACAAATATCGGTAAATTTGGATTTTTCGTATATGCCAACCCATTCCCACCTCCTACCCACGGGTACCGGGAATTATTTCTCATCGCGACTGAATACACCCTTACACGATTACAGGATGTTACAATAAACTCAGAAATGCTGAAAACTCTGAACTCGTCACTGGTACCTATCATTTTCGATAATTTGTATACAGCATCCCCTCGTCTTGGGGTGCAAGGGGTGTATACGTGCTGATTTCCGACTTGAGGATCTTCGAGAATGTCAGTAAAAATTTCAGCGGTCCCGAAAATTATGATCTCAACGCTAATTTAAGTCATTTTTGATTATTTTTACATTAAATCCATCCGCTAACCACACACGGAGATGTTGCATCATAGGCTGTGATCGTGGACTTAAGAAGCATTGTGACTCTTCTGATGTATTCAACACCAATAACGGACGTTTTTGATTATATTTGCCTGCCATCCATTCCCACTCCTATTTCAGGGATGCTAAAGGTTTAATATTATGATCTTCCACGGTTTCGGTGTTTTCATGGACGGACTTATTTAGTAATTTTAGTTTTATGTTTACTACTATGATTCTATCGTCCAATATAGCTAACAAATTTCTATAAAAGGATTCAAATGAAATACTTGATGCAAAAATGCATAATATTTAATTTTGTATTATTTGTGGTTTCCGGGAGTATAGTGTCTCGAAAGAATAGCAATTCTTTCTTAAGATGTACAGGTACAAAAATATTTCTCACATCTGCGTCGCATAGACTTCACTGTTCACCAGTCTTTTGGTGCGCAAACGCTACAATGAACCCTTCGTCTGTATCATATTTTAATATCACAAAAGATATATTAATATTATAGTCACTTTAGTACCCGCGAGACGGCGCAGAATGCGTTTCAAGGGAAGAGAGTCATTACGTTCAACTGTAAAGTGCAATTCCAGTTTTGTCTAACAGAGCACGCAGACTGTGGCTTATATCCGAGATCAACAAACGGGAAGAATTGTCAGTCGTGCAGAAAGTAACTTCACATCGTGTCCCATTACTTATAAACCCCTATGAATTTTTAATCGGTTCATTGATTAGTTTCAAAAGTTTGTTTACGTTCTTAAAGAATTAAGTTTTCGGCAAGAAACAAAATTTTTTCCTATGTAAAAGAAGGTTACGTTTCTTTTCACTTCACAACTGTTTTATGTTCTACTGAAAACGTATATTAATCCATACTAATAAATAAATGCGTAATGGTAAAGTGTGTCTGTCTGTTTGTTAAGTAATCACAACTAAACCACGGAACCGATCATGATGAAATTAAGCAAAGAGATAGTTTAGATGTCCGGGATGAACATGGACTAACTTTAATTTCTTAATTTGTGAAACGAAAGAGAGAAAATTATGTTGAAGGTAAATGTCGATGAAATCGGGGTGAAAAATCAGCCTTATTCACATATGCTGCCTAAACGGTTAGAGATAGATGTTGTTGAGTGGCAATATTGTTCACCTCAAAGAGTTCTACAAAAATGTCCGCGGTAGCATATGTCTCTCTACTAAGGTCAACATAAATGATCGAAAAAACGTTATGAAAAATAGAAGTGTTGAAATACTTCTATTTCTGTGAGTAATTTAAGAAGGAAAAAATCAATCTTCTTCAAGTATAATGGATTCTTTGTTAGGTTCATTTAACAAAGATAAAAATCGACTTTTAATCGTAAAATTGGACAAATAGTCTAGATTTTACAAAAGTTTTAAAGTATGGCATCTCTGAACCAACGGCATGCCTCCGTGCGCGTGCTNTTGGATTTTTCGTATATGCCAACCCATTCCCACCTCCTACCCACGGGTACCGGGAATTATTTCTCATCGCGACTGAATACACCCTTACTCGATTACAGGATGTTACAATAAACTCAGAAATGCCGAAAACTCTGAACTCGTCACTGATACCTTTCATTTTCGATAATTTGTATATAGCATCCCCTCGTCTTGGGGTGGAAGGGGTGTATACGGGCTGATTTCCGACTTGAGGATCTTCGATAATGTCACTAAAAATTTCAGCGGTCCCGAAAATTATATCTCAACGCTAATTTAAGTCATTTTCGATAATTTTTACATTTCATCCCCTAACCACACACGGAGATATTGCCTCATAGGCTGTGATCGTGGACTTAAGAGGCATTGTGACTCTTCTGATGTATTCAACACCAATATCGGACGTGTTTGATTATATTTGCCTGCCACCCATTCCCACCTCTATTTCAGGGATGCTAGGGGTTTAATATTCTGATCCTCCACGGTTTCGGTGTTTTCATGGACGGACTTATTTAGTAATTTTAGTTTTATGTTTACTAGTATAGTTCTATCGTCCAATATAGCTAACAAATTTCTATAACAGGATTAAAATGATATACATGACGCAAAAATGCATAATATTTAATTTTGTATTATTTGTGGTTTCCGGGAGTATATTGTCTCGAAAGAATAGCAATTCTTTCTTAAGATGTACAGGTACAAAAATTATTCTCACATCTGCGTCACATAGAGTTCACTGTTCACCAGTCTTTTGGTGCGCAAACGCTCCAATGAACTCTTCGTCTGTATCATATTTTAATATCACAAAAGATATTTTAATATTATAGTCGCTTTAGTACCCGCGAGATGGCGCAGCATGCGTTAGACATGAGGGTAAGACATTCCTGGTACACATTGGGAGAGGGTGGGAAAATGCTGACGTGAAAAAATAATGAAAAAAACTATAACATATTTGAAACCACAGTTGTCGGTGCCATTGAGATGATTAAAGACGCCCCAATGCCTCGTAAGTTCACAATTAGTTCAAATTAGAGATAATAAACCCCTAACATTTTTGGGGAGGGGAGGGAAGGATTGCAGGTTAAATTACCAAAAACGTCCGATATTGGTGTTGAATACATCCGTTCTGCGGTCGCAGAAGAGAAGAGTCACACTCTCAATGTCGCTTAAGTCCACGATCACCCCAATGTGGGAATATACTCCGTTTTGTTAAGGGAAGAATTGTAAAAATGATCAAACATGACTTATATTAGTGTTGAGATCATAGTTTTTGAGGCCCATGAGATTATTAATGACATTTCCGCAGCTGCTTAAACCCACGATCAGTCTTATAAACCACAGCACCGCGGGGAAAGATTTGATATATAAATGGTGTGACACCTCAGGGAAGCGTATGACGAGTTCAGAATTTTCGGTGAGGCTGTGATGAATGGTATCACCCCTATGAAAAGGAATAAAGCTTTGAGACATATTATAGAATTCACGCGAGCAAAACTGCGGGTACTCAGCAAGTTTTTCTAATAAAATTCACTATTTCTGAATCTCTTACAATAATCCAACAACATACCATATTCATTTTGTTTCAAAGAAAACTATGTTTATTAAAAAGGAGTATTCATTGTTATTTTTAGTACAGAATTTCCAAGTAGCCAGGAATGAATATTACTTGTGACTCGAAATGATACGAAAATAATTAATTCTTTTCTCAGGCCATCGATATTCAGCAACTATTTTAGAAACACGTCTACCAATGACTTGAAAGTGCATCTGTTGCGTAAAGGTTAGTTGCCCTACGTGAGCGTAGTGTTTTTTGTTAAAACAGCTTCGTTAAAATAAAAGTTTTTCGTTAAAATAAAAAAACTTCGTAAGGGCGCAGCCCTTTAACTGGGAGTCTGGGGTTAAAATCTCCTGCGAGTAAAAACGAGTCTTTAAATTAATAAGACCGTGAGTGTAACTGAATCATTCGCTAACTGATTGACATATGAGAATGAAAAAGATACTTATACTAAACGTAGAAGCATTAAAGTTCGTTTTTCTGACAGCTAGAGAATAGCAATAAATGATATAATTCCGAAAATTTGAGAATTTTTTTTTTTAAATACATTTTCGGTAATTTAATATTACGTAAATCAATCGAGCGTTAGCTTGCGGATATGCCATTAACTTGCCAAAGCCACCTCGAATGTTAACAAAAATATAGTAGAATGGCGGCGAACGTCAGAAGAATCGTATTGGGATTTATCAAGGGATAGTGCAAGTTATTTAAGGTATTTTTACGTCAGAAGAATCGTACTGGGATTTATCAAAGGATTGTGCAAGTTATTTAAGGTTTTATAGACGTGTTGAGGTATTGTATACCATATGTGTTTAATTGTTTTGAGTCTTCGTGCAAAAATAAAATGACAAAAAATGGATCTTTGAGAACATATTTGAAACGGCATCTGAAGAATAACAATGACAAGTTGCCAAACGTAATCATATTCAAGTTTGATTCGTCGAAAAACTTTTATTCATTAATGAGACGTATGCGTTTTTGTGAATGATTAGCTCAGGCGTGTATTTGTATTTTATTTACATTGCAAAGATGCTTACAGTTTACATTGCCGAAGTGTGTTTTTGAATACGTGAGATACTTACGAATGTATCATTTATTTGACATGTTTGACATAACTCGCTTTGAATTATATTGTAGTATTGAGATTAAATTCATTTTACGATCTTTAAAAGTGCAAATACTAAGATCATTATAAATTATATCGTGTTTTAATTTTTTCAATAAGACATGCTCAAGCCAATTCATGAATGCAGCAGGTCGTTATAATTCGTATCGATTCATTGATTAATTGGAAAAGTTTGTTTACGTTCTTAAAGAATTGTTTTAGACAAGAAACAATAATTTTAACATGTAAATGAATGTTAGTTTATTTTATATTTCACAACAATGTTTTATGTTCTACTCCAAACGTATTAATTAATTTTTCCAATAAAATTCACAATATTCGAATCTTGCAATACGTCCAACAGTGGATCGTATTTGCATTTTATGTTCATTGCAAAGACACTCAGTCGAAAGTGAGTACATATTTCTTTATTTATGTAATTTTTGGGACTCTTTACGATACAAAATTTAAGTTTATGTTTCAATGC
>NNCF01133404.1:31864-45834 GCA_002313205.1 Laupala kohalensis | reverse complement strand
CACATTTGCAAGCAATTACTATACAACCCTGATAGCCAAATCTCGCAAAATTTTGGTTATTTAGCTGTGGTAGATAAACTTTAAATTTTCTTAAGATCCGTTTGTAGGTTTGAATGTGTTGTTACAAAACTTAAGTAGTCTTCTCCCCTTCTTTACGAGAGTTGGTATTCCCTGGGTACCCGAAAGATTTCAAGTGGATACTTAAATCGATTTAAAAAAACTGAAAATACCTTAACCAATAAAGCACATCACTCGCATCCACTGAACATACACCTCTGGTAGCACGTAAGCACTCAAAAGCTAATTTGCATTCTTAAAACAACAGAGAGCTCAAATTGTAAACTAGAACAATCATTTCTCTGCAAACACGCTGCAAGTATCACTCACCCTGGGGGGTTAATGCACTCATGGATCATGTGGAAGTAACTCTCGCCGTCTGGAGATAACTCGCGCTTTCGCGAGAAGAAGTCAATAAAGAAATCGCTATGAAGCCAACCAATAGGCTCCGAGTGCAGGATGCGTTCGGGGACTAGAAGTGACTCATCAAAAGGTTTTATCTTCATCTTTGCAGCAGTGGCACGAACTCCTGCACTCGCTTCGGGATCCTGCATACGAAACATATTATTATTGTAGTATTTGTAAATGGGAAAGGGATCGTGCTAAATGGAACGACAGGAGGTAGGAGTTGGGTGGTAGGCTATTGTTAGTAGATAGATTGGTTACCTGGGTTTACCAACAACTTGGCTCACGTGGAGGTGTTAATAGGACTAGTTACTAATAGAACAATTGATACTAGGAAGACGTGGATAGAGGAAGGAGAGGTCACCTTTCAATAGTCATAGCTGTATGAACTGCGACATTAACGTTGAAAGCTACAATTCTTTTCTGGTCCTACGGGGTATTGAGTCTCGTAGAACACCGGATGAATTGGTGATGAACTAGATCGCTACCTCCTGAGCCATGGAGAGGTCAGATTACATTTCAGAAATTATGTATGCCTACAATATATAACCAAAATGTATGTAATTCTTGAAAGTTCGAATAAATGTAGATATTATATATTTTAATAATAATATAGCTTCCTTTCTGTCTCATGATACGATGGAAGGCCTGAGCGTATCTGGTCAAAAACCTATACAACGTTCCACAGTGGTAGAGACTCTCGATAATATAAAGCACATAAATGCTTTCTTATCAGTCAAAATGTATACCATCGCGATAACTGAGATAGCCATAAATACCATCCTATTCGTATTTAAAATTGAAGTGAAAGTGTGAACGCATGTGAACATTGTGTGACAACTGGTCATAAGTACAACAACTGCTAGAAAAAAAAGGGATTCGGAAGTTATTCAAAGAAGAACCCTAGTGAGCACAATAATTGAATACAAGAAAGAGCAGCTAACTTTTTTTATATCTTCAATTTATTCAATCGATCCGGATAATTTGCGATTCAGAGTGAGATAGAGTTCGAATAATTGATGTTTTACTGTACTTTAAGATAAGAATTTATCATATCTGCATATAAAGAATAAAAATTTCGTGGAACAAATCGAAAGAAAGTAAGTTCTTTAGTGATTCACACTTTCTTATAACCCAGTACCCTTCAAAACTAATCACACTGAATCTATTATTAGAAGAGATACAACCATTTTCGATCTTTTTCTTAATGGAATGTGGAGATAAATTAATTCCACCAATTTGATAACCACAACAGATCTTCAATATTCTTTAATCTAAACCATAGAAATTGCATGGGATGCTTAAAAGATACACATGAAGGGAAATATGTGAGAGGTTTAAGTGAATATTTTCCTTTAGTTACACAAAATGGGAAAATAGGGGGTTTCCTTCCTGCTCCATTGCGATTATAGTTCTAGTAGTTTGGCCTTAATGAGTAACGAAAATTTGAGAAAGAGAAGAAAGGGGTCGATAATTTTTACCCGGTTCAATAAGTCAACGGAAAAAATAAATATAGTATTAATATTTAACTACAAATACAATATCCAGTGAAAGGTATTTTTAGCCTAGAGCGAGAAAATTAACAGTAAAAAAATTAAACAAAGCAACAACCCATCACTCAGATAAATTGTTTTAAAAGATGCAATTAATCTTTCGAGCCGCTTATTGCCAACTAAAGGAATCAAATCGTACCTCAAATACATCCAAAGCACTATGACCGAAAACTGTGTGCACAGCGGACAAGCCATCCACAAGTGTTTCTGGGTCTGGATTGTGAGGTGGTGTTGTCAGGAAGCCCAGCAGGGATCCCTGGTACGAGTTGCTCAACACCAACACGAATAGAAGCAGCGTACCAAGCACGATCCGTTGCGATACAGACCGCGCCTGCAACAGCATCACCCTGGTAGAAATAAGGTCTATCCGACGTTAAGGGGTTCAAGAGTGTTTAAACAGAGAAATGTGTCTATTAAGGGTTCTAAAGCACGCTTTTAATGTATGGTGAGTAATTGCTAGAACACTCTTTGCGTTTGCGATGAAATAGAGTATGAAAAAACTTTCTATCTTTCGAATTAAGAATTTTTGAATACACAACTTTTTCATATGTAGAATCACACGAATCAAAACTTTAAATCAAATAAGGTTTTGTTTAGAACCGATAATAGAGATGGGAGAATATATGATCATTGACTGATTGACTGAATAACTAATCACAAACTGTCAGGAACTACAAAACCTTCGAATTTCAATTTCGATGGTAGGTTCCTTTTAGGGTGTAGACTTCCACTAAGAAACATTTGTACAAAAATTCGCCGCTTAGAGAGTGAAATAGGAGTTAAAATGCTTTATGTGTTTATCCCACCAAAACTCTGGAATGTGTGGAGAAAGGAAATTCGAAGAAGGGGGCGTAAAAATAATGGAAAAATCCGATATTCGATTACTTTAAGATGACTAAGGGCGCCCTTGTTTCTATGTAAGTTCACAGTCAGTCCACATTGCAAAGAACATACCCTAGCATCCCTGGGGTAGGGGTAGCAACGAAAGATCAGGTGGAATAATAGAGTACGATTGATATTGATTTAAATAAATCTTTTTTAAGACACAGATCATCCACGATCATCCGCAATGACGAAATGTGCTCGCTTTGGGAAGGGGTTGAAATTTAAAAATAAACTAAAATGACTGATAGTAGTGTTAGGATCATAGTTTTCTGGACCGCTGAAATTAGTGGTGACATTCAATCAGACGTTGAAGTCACTATAAACCACAGCGGTCCTTGGGAAGGGAATGCCATTAACAGCAATCGAACAGGACAGATATCAATACATTACGAGTCCATAATTTTCAGTATTGCTGATTTAATAGTGAAACCCTATATCGTTGATGCATCAGTTACGCTCTCATGGAAGAAAGACGCAACTAGCACCCTTTGGGTGGGGAGATGGAAAAAGTTTATGGAGTCCATGATTTTTTTGTATTCTAAGATGCATAATTGTATTTTCATAGTACATCAACTATCCATCAGACCACATGAGGTGCACGTAACATCCACAAGTGTAGGTCGGGAAGAGAATGACACGAAAATTTATCGAAAATGCCCGCTAAGACGATTTTACGAAAATGAACCCCTAAGAGAATATAATGGAGTAATGGAAAGTTACTCTTTTCTAAAAACTTTTTTTCAATTATAAAAGTGAAAATGAGGGATTGACGATACACACCAATAGTGTCAAATCCCATAAATTAATGGATATTTTTCTCACTGTATATCAATAGGAATGAGAGTAAGGAAAAAGTTGCTGACATATTACAAAAATCACGCGCCCTAAAGTCGCGGGGACTGAGCTAGTGTAAATATATGACCAAATACTGTCCAAATGTACCAAGGCATCCAACGATTACAAACTTTCCGAAGATACGTTTTTGATTGCATGTAGTGTTAAAAGAAGAGTCACATTTACCGTCAGTGTTATATTGAAAACGAAATGATTGCCCCAGCGATAATTGAAAAAATGTTGGTCGAGGCAGCTGTCGGTTTAATGTGGCCTCGGGTGAAAGTGTGAGACAGGCGACGAGCTTCGACGTGTGGAAAGTTAAGATCTAGTAACACGTTAACAGTTAAAGTGTTGTACGTAGAACGTAATAGGATGTACTCAGATTTTGAATTAATAAGTATTAAATATATTCTTTTAATCATTATGTTCTTATTATTTGTTCATAACCTCTAAATTATTTCAGTACTTTAGAAATTAAATAAACATGAATAAACCCAATGAACTGAGTACTTTATTTCAATCCGTACCTCTCTATAACACCAACCCTGAAGGAAAACTTGAAGAATATCGAAAAAAGCACGTGTCAGACTTNCAGAGCCCCGACCAAGAGCGAAGACAAAATGAAAACCCACACTCGTGTCTGGAAAGGTAATCGAAGAACTTCTGCAAATGATTTCTGATCTGCCCGCCGAACCATAACACAGTATGGACTAGCTCTGAGGGGCATGGTGAAATCCACGAATTTGCTTCTTTCATAATTTACATAAATTAAGTTGAACGTGAAGTCTATGATCTCTCTCTGCATCATACCTATAACACCACTGTACGTTCCATTTATCTCCGTTCCTTCAGATGCGGATATTGGAGGCACGTACAATATTTCATAGTTAGAATAATTCTTGAACAATTGCAAAATAGTGAAATCAGGTCCATCGTAAATCTTCTCTCCTTTTGTGTTAACCCAATGAACAGTGAGAAGTTGGTCATAAAATGTATATTTGAATACTTTTTTATTCGAATCAATAGTCTGGTTTTCTATAGAACATGACTGCATGACGGGTTTTAAAAGTGCCAAGTGACCACTTACCGCGACCGCAGTAACTAAATATTCCATGAAAACTAATATAACTGAAGCCAGTTGTGTTCCAAACATTATCTTCTGCAAAAGAAGTAGATTATAATTGATATACGTATCGTGAAAAATATTCAATAACATTGGATAACAATGATCATCGTGCGATCAGAAATTTAGTAAATATCACTAAGTACATTTAAGGTCCAATACAAAAAATACTTATATTTCCGAAACATTATTATTTTTTCATAAATACATCTATTTTAAAACAAAAATCTTCTAAAGGAACCTAAAAATAATAACAAACAACTAATTTGTTTCTAAATCGAATTTATTCCTTGAAACACTCACAGTAGCACTTCTATCACTTGTAGAAATCTATATTTTTAAAAAATATTTTTGCAAAATAGAGAACATTTACTTTGGTTTCTTTTCCAAAAGGTTCTGTACATCATGCGTGATTGTAATGAGAGAACTGTTCTGCAAGTTATACACGCTCTCCAGCGAACCTTCATCATAAATCGAACAGGCTAAAAGCTTCCAAGAAATTCATCCATACCTCATGGTAGTTTTATGATAAAATAAGTAGATCCATTACATTTCAAGATTTTATTCTGATAAGTTATGTTTGCACGTGAGAAGATATGTACTGAATTGCATGTATGGAGGAGGAGGAAATGCGGCTTCGTCCCATAGAGAGGATTAAAAATAAAGAGCGAAATAAAAACTTATTCAAACAGACAACGTTGAAGATGTGGAAAAATATGATATTTTCCTTTGTATTACTTGATACGCTAAAAGACAAATTAATTAATAATGTATTGTTCCCAACATCCTGGTACGCAGTACCGATGGTTCATCCAACTACTTGAATAATTATGTCCGGGTTAGAGTGTAGTTGGGTGTTTTTGGAAAACATTTACTAAATATCTGAAAAAGAATAATAGGTGTCATGGTTCGCACTTGTACGAAAAGTTGTCCACATAAACGCTAGATGTAAGAAATTAAGTTAATTTTATCCTGTGCTGATTGATAAGTGAGTGGAAAAGCCACGGAAATGTCTGAAACAAGGATAGTACCTATCGGCTCGCTCCCGTACAAATCGCGTTTGCAGAGTACGTATAGTTGGCTAAAGCAAGATCCGTATAAACGAGCCAAAACATTTATCGACTCCGTATTGATAATGATAGTAACACAAAAAGGAATTATTTTCACGAGCACCTACGACCAAAAATCCTCTAATTGTTCTAAAGCTCAATTACAATGTTATAAACCGGAGAAAAACCCAGACCAGGATAATTTACACAACTGCGCAAAGGTTACGTACTGCTAGAAATAAACTAATAAAATCAAAAGGAGCAAAAACAACATGCATGAAAAAAGGAATTTAATCCGTATCTAGAGTACTAGAACAATTGCGTGATATACTATAAGAGGTATTAACATTCTCATAAGAGGTACTATCCTAATAATGTTATTTAGATCTTATGAGGAAGACAAATTTTCAATTTTTACTGATAACGTGTCGACTTCTATTTGGATCATGTAAATTTACATTTAAAAATTAATAGCTTAGAGCAACTGGACGCAATTATTGGTTTCGGCCCGGTATCCGTGATTGAGCCCGAAATGTAGTAGTACTAAATCAATGGTTCTCTCTGTGATAAAATTTAATCAACTCAGAAGCGACTGTCATCTCTGAAGACAAGTCGCCATTCGTCCTTCCTTAAACACCTATCGCGACACCACTGAAGGCCAGCTGTACGACGTTAGCGCGTGAACGGTAGACGTCCTAACGGCGCGCATGAACGTAAACTTGCTTCACGGAGTCGGTTGCGAATGGTTCTCGCTGACACCCCCGGAGCAACAGTGCCCCAAATTTGTTGTGAAGTCGTGGTGCGATCCGATAGGGCAGTTCGTAAGATGGGACGGTCTTGGCGTGCATCTGTGGGTCGTAGCAGTCCGGACCCAGGATGACGGACACGTGCACCTTCTGCTGACCACCAGAGACAACATCGACGCACTGTGGAGACTTCTCGCCCCAAGCGTTGCGCAATTCTGCGGTTTAACCACCCAGCCTCCTCAAGACCTTCTATACGCCCTCATTCAAACTCCATCAACTGCACAAACGATGCACGTTTAAGCTGTCGCGGCATGCTAGTAATGTTGCAGTCACAGACAGCGGTCCGTTTGACAAGGCAATCTGCCTGTTACTGACTCCAAAGGTCAGCAACTGCTGCGAAGCTTGCTACACTCCACGGCTAATAACGCGATTCCAGGTTTGCCCGCAGCGCTGCGCTTTTTATCATGCATTAACTGCCCTCTTGTAGGGTTTGTGCAACTTTGATCTTTCTAAGCTATTTTTTCGTGGTGTTCTGTTTTCATTTTTCAGGAGTGTATAAGAGTTCTCACTTATTCACTGAAATAGTAGGGGTGTTACTAGGGTAGTCATCAACAAAAAAACTTAAGTCCAGGAAAAGAAGAACAAAAATCTTGCAATAAAAAAAGAAACCCGGACATAATCATATAGAATAATTTCTACTATTCACTTTACATTTTACAAGTTTACCTTGTTTTAATGTGCTATTGATTGAATAAGAAATATAGAAATTATTTCATAGTAAGAAACATTTGCATTTAAAAAATTAATTTAAAACAAATTGGCCAGATACTTCTCTGAATTGAAAAGAAAAATAACTTACAATTTTAATTTTCTTTTAAATATTAATTTTTTTTTACGATAAGACAGAACAGAAGTTGTAACACTCAGCAGAACATAACATAATTCCAGTTAAAAAAATAAATTCATCTTAATTAATGAAATAATTCAAGCTTACGTAATGATTCGTATCGTTTTCCCAATGTCGTGTGCTAATTTAAATGAAAGTGACGATTGAAAGTAATCTTCGTCACCCGGTTATTTTGTTTATGCCACATATTAATTGTAAACAGTGAATGTAGTTTAGAGCTATTGAAGATTATCTACATCAAGCTAAAAGCGAGTAGGGGGGAAGGTCATTTGAACTGTACAGTTGAACTGATTTCATTAAAACAACTTGGCCCAAGTGAAGGGATTAATAGGAGTTGTTTATAAAAGAGTTATTGATACCAGCAGGAAATGTATAGGGAGAGGAAGATTTCTCTTTTTAGTAGTCACAGTTATATGTCTCGGGATAATTTAAAAAATCCAGAAAATGTAGAAAACCCCACACGGACGTTCACCGTACAATCTGTAAACACTCTCGAATTGTGGACACCCAGACGTATGGTATCTCTAGATGTAACTGGTATTTGCAACACTATTTAGGTACAACTTAATTTGTAAAAATTATTTGAATAAACAGTTCATTTGATAAAACAAAGTCGTAAAATTTTTATGTGCACCTTGCTCAAAATATGAATATCTTTCAACATCAAGTACATCACATTAATTTTAATTTTTACAATTCGTTTTCTTTTTCTCAAATATGATTCGATAATAAATAATAATCTAATCATAAATATCTAGCTTCAATAATAATTGGATTTCCCTGCGGAGCACCGAAATATGTCATAACGGATCATACCTGTCGAAGAATTCTCATTCTTTTTAAAATGTATAAAAATTACAATGAAAATAGTATTATGGAATACGTTTACTTTGATGCACAGGTTAAATATTTCAAGCCTTGGTGAAATTTTTGCAGTTATTAGCAGCCATCTAAGAGTAATATGGAAGTTTGTAATACTTAATCCAACATTTCTGATTAATATAAAACGAAACTATCAGTGATATTTAAAGAAAATTACTCCATTGAACTGTTTTTTTTCTTTTGGATAGCGATTATAGTATGAAAAATGTATGGGTTAGATTTCGCACCTTCCCTCTATCGAGAATATATGAAATGGTCCAAAACTCGGGTACTTCCTTTGGAAAATGAGAAACAGAAAAAACTGTCTTAATATATAAATCCGGATCCCTTTTTCTAATAATTGCACCACTGATTTTATTATTCAGTCAGAGTTATCTACCCTGAATTTAGTTACACCGAGGATCTTCATTATACTACATTGCACCATTAAATCCATTTTACATGTAGTATAAAAAAAACACTTCGTAACATAACAAAACCCAAAAATATAATGAAGCATCAAACTCATCAACGGTCAACCACACGTATACAACCTATTTGATGAATGTAATCTATAAATACCCCGTGAAATTAATTAATTAATTAATTAATTAGTACAGCTAAACAATGAGCATTCATGGAAAGGTATAGCGGGAAGGTCGCTTGGTAAGGCGGATAATCTACAGAAATACAACAGCGATTGTACAGCTGCTCAAGAACACGCAAATAATATTTACGATAAGAATATTTAGGTAATTTTTATCATTTTTTGGTGAAAGTGTTTAAAAACTGTTTTAAAAGTTTGTTGGCCACATGGCTTCATGTCAAAATTACTGATGAATTGTAAAGACGGTTAATAAATCCCCAGGAATGTAGTTTACCTAATTTTGCAATGATCTTTAACCAAGAGACTTTATCATGGAGTAAATTCAACCCTGTATAAAATACACTCCAACAAACAAAATATTTCTGTTAAATACTTATGTTCATTAAAACTCTCATTATTACAATGAATGTGTAAGCCTCTTTTAAAATACAAAAGACGTAATAATCACGGCTGTGAAAATCATAATCAAACAGAATTATAGTTTTGAAATAGTGATATTTATTTTCATTAATAACACAGGAAATATTCATTTCTAGGTTGTAAAGCTGTCGTACATTTATTACAATTTTCTGCTCGAAGTAAACGACTAACACCTCAGTTACAAGACTCTAATGATGAGATATACTCAACAAACTTTCAGCAGGTAATATTTGGGAAAATATTTGAACTTCTTCTAATATCATGATCAACTAAACAGAAATTATTATTAAATAAATAATAAAATACTTTATTTATTTCAGGTATAAGATCAAAGATGTATCTTAAAAGAAAAGAAAAAACAGTCTGAAAATCGAAACTCGGAAAACCGGGTGTTATTTATGACTAAACAAAATAACCATACACGACATGACTAGTGTTAAAAAAAACGAAGCACAGATTGACATGTCGTGTTTGTGGATCTCACATAATGACCAAGATTACTTAGGATAAGTATACTTAAAAATTCAATGTCAGAATATCAGGAATGTATTAGCAGAAACGTTATAACTGACCTTGCGTACATTTCTCTCCTGCACGAATCCCTAGAAGAAAATTTGACGACAAACACAGTTTGTCGAAAAGAGTAACTGTTTCCGTTCCAGTCCCACCGTTGAGAATTCAACGTAGGATTCAAAAGAAGTGAAATATTTTTTCACAGGTGCTGTCATTCTCTATGACTTATACGAAGATTGCATTCACAATGACACTTCAATGATCCGACCGAAATTACTGGTCGCATTGGTGTAGTACTCTTGAAAATATTAGACTAACATAACACAACACACGAAAAAAAAAGGTTACCAATGAAATTCTTGAAGGGTTACGACAAACACTGACTTACTCAAGAAAGCATACGTACGTCTCTGAGATGTTTTAGCACCACTTACAAGACAACGCATAAGAATTGATACCTTATCGAAATGAATTAAAAAAATCGATATCCCTAAAAAATCGATACCAGTAGATTTTGAAAGAAGATAGTTATAACTTTTCAACATTTTATTCTGATTGCTACAGAGATGTTCTTAATTTTTGCTTCGCTTCGGCAAAGAAAATTTTTCATCCGCTTCCTCAGGCAGTAATATAAAGTCTAAATTTCAAAAAAAATGGCAATTTCGAAATTATATTTCCCGATGAGGACTCCCAGTCAGAAGTGTATTACGCTGCCACGCAAAGTAAGTTCTTTAACATGTTTTACTGTGATATTAATAGAACAATGGTTATCACGTGGCATGCATTAGAGTTTAGATTACTGTGTTTGTTATGTTAGTAATACTATTTATCACTATGTTGAATAAAAAATTAAAAATATTTACTAGCACCATTCCATCAATACTTGAATTTTTCTATGAGCCAACTATATTTGAAGTATTCCAACCACTTTTTCCTCCGAGGAATCTCTTACACCGATGATACCAATGTACGCAGATACACTCCGCTACCATCGTAGTCGACGCAAGACTAAGTCCGATTACAAGCAAGGCCACTGGACCTCGCAACTGATCAACTGTCAATGCGCGTGGAGCTCTTTTACTTTTGACATTTGCTAACGTTATTTCATTCGCAGCTATGCGATGACGTTGTGCGAGAAAATGATGCAAATACAAGCCAGATTCAGACTCTCGCATAGCGAAGTCAGCAAAGAGAGGATATATATATCGGACCCCACCCTCGAAAAGTATGCCATGAATCAGCGAAATGAAAGACATTTATTTTGTTTCACTGAAGAATATAATGAAATATCAAGAGAATATTATCACATAGAAAATGGGCGGAATTCAAGAACCATGAATAGTCAAACCCACGACAGATTACTTTTTTTCAAGAATTCACGGAATTCAAACACGAAGTTACCACACGATTATCCTTTTTTTTTCTTCAAAATAACATATTTTATTTTAACTGACAGCATCCAAGCACCTTCTCGAGGAGGGAAGTGTATATCAAGTGCCAAGTGAAAATGTCGACGGACAAATACTCGAACCCTGGATGTCCTTCTACGGCCGGAGGCGTTCTGTCCACTGCACCAACTGGGTGAATGTTGTGTATGGAATCGGGAATCGAAACGGGTGGTGCACTGGAACACAGGAGGTCCCGAGTTCGAATAGCAGTCCGTCGAAATTTTCACCTGACCGTTGACTGTAAAAATATTTTGTTGTTGGTAATTACTAGGCATAATGTACCTTTATTCTACAAAAAAATAAAACACTCTAAAATTAATTTAAACCTTTTAAAATGCGTATTTCAAACGACGTCATAATTCGGATTTTCCTCACCGTTCCATCCTTGTTGNTTTCATCCTTGTTGAACCTGTCTGTATGCTATGCGTAACCCACCATGGACGCCTTTTAGACTATGTTAAATATCTCCCTTTATTATATTTTGTAGAGTACATACATTAGTTGTATCTTTCTCAAAGAAGGAATACGAGTCTTTGATGTCCATCAACCCTGCATCTGTTCTTATTGCTTGTCCACGCCTCATCAACCCTATAACGTACACTCTCCTTTCCTCATCATACTAACAGCAATTCCATAAAATATGTTCTCAATTCTCATTCTCATTCTCTTAACCACAAAATCATAGTTTTGTGTCTCCGTTCCCTATTTCGTTAAAATATTACACTAAATTGTCATGTCCGGACATTAGCTCTAAAACATCTTTCAAAACATATTAACTTTCTAACTAATTAACGGACAAAATGTATTGCACAATATATCAAATGTAAGTAATTGAATTTGTCTTAAAGGGGAAAATATGTAGGCATATTCATGAAACAATTATAATATTCATGTCGTTATTCTGCAGGGCCGAATAAAATAAAAGCATCATCTAATTTTTTAACGGGGTTTTAAAGCTCGCCAACACCAAGGTCATTAGAGCCCTTAGCATCGCCCATACAATGTATGGGAGTCTTGGCAAAACCTAGGTAAAGAGGGCGACGATATTCATCTGGAATTGGTGCGTTTTTGTATCGTCTGGTGAAAGGGATGGATCCGAGACGCTTCCAATCCCTAGAAAATTCCGCCCATGCAGAGACGGCTTCCACTCACCGTGCAATAGGTCCATGACGGTCTCTGGTTGTCTGGCTACGGCGAGTTTGGGACAGTTTTTTTTATTCACTGAAATGGAATAACGTCGATTTCTGTGGTCATAAGAAACACTTATTTTGATGATGCTCTATGACGAGTGGTTAGACCCAATTCTTAAACATGATAACTATTCTGGAGAATGTTATACAGAAGATTACTGAATCTCACAATCAATTCATTCAATGTTTGAAATTTTGAAGTTTTATGACTAATGTTCACGGAACATCAATGCGTATCTCTAGTAATGCAACGTTTCTTCAGCAAAATCGTCTATTCTGTTGATGCGAGAATAGAAAATTTTGTATTATTTGATCTAATGTTTGATTTGTGACTACAAATAATGATATTGTGTATATATTGATATATTTTGGTAATATTAAAATAAAAATAAAATATATTGATGTATTTTGGTTAAATAACTTTTCCTCCCCGCCAAAATCAATCCGCAGTCAAAGCAATGAATAAAGTGAGTGTTACCTGCTGAAATATAACCTCATATTAAGTATGACTTGTCGCACTAAAGTTGCAGATTGAATGGAAGAAAAGGAAGAACGATGTACAGATTTCTACCGGATCACTTTTAGATACAAGAAATTGTCCCATCCGGCAATGGCAGAAATATATTCAGGTCACGGTAAATTCAATAATTACTTACAAACGATCAAAGGGAGAGATGATAAAACATAGATTTACTTAAAGAACGATGAAACGGTGTATTGAGTAATTTGGGAAATTAAGATTTCTGGCAAAGAACGAAAACACTTTGTTGGTGAAATAAAATCTACAACTACCAATAACGAAGACAAGTCGCCGAATGATGAACAATAAGGAGACATGTGAGATCTTCAATAAGTAAATAAGGTAAATACTGAAAATCATAGAAGGTTTCAAGAACTAATAGAGGTAGATATATAATGAAATAAATTTTGTATCATTAAAATCAGTCATGCAATGTCTTAAAACAAAAACATGAAATTGACTATATGAAGAAATCACTTACCAAGGAGAATTAATGCATTCAGGTATTTTATGAAAATGACTTTCGCCATGTGGAGATAATTCAAAACTTTCAGCAAAAGTTCCTAAATAAAATAAAAAGTTAGCTGCAAGTTATAATACATATATAATGTCAATATGTTTTTAAATAACGGCAAATATGTTTGTAAATTTACATGTACAAATTATTATCGAACTATAGATTATTCTGAGTATAGTGTTTAAAAATCATAAGAGATGATAAAACACTAAATTAGCGATTTATTGTTACAATAAACACGCCCCTAGACAAAGCCTAAAAAACCTGTATAAGAAATCCGCCTCTACACGACGGAAAGACGGAGAAAAACCCGGGTATGGATATAGCTACAGAAT
>NNCF01133404.1:0-30197 GCA_002313205.1 Laupala kohalensis | reverse complement strand
AAGGTTTCACTTTAGCTCTCTTAAATATTTTAGGAAACATCCCTTCCGATAAAGAACTATTAAAAATATTTATGAGTGGATTTAATATAGCATGAGACGAAAATTTAACAATAAATNTTTGTTTTTTAAGGAGCTGATGATTCCCTTGACTTCACTGGCGTTAGTTTCGGAAGTGAACATAGAATTGGGTACGTGGGTGGATATAATTGGAGGACATTGATTTGAATATATTGAGTTCGTTATTGTACCAACTTCTGAGAAGTGAGAATTAAACAAATTTGCGATGTCCTGAGGATTTGTCACGATTTTGCCATCGTTTAGTAAAGAAACATTTTCTATGCGGTTTTCAGTAGTGGACGTGTAATTTTTAACAATATTCCACATGGCTTTCATCCGGTTGTTCGATTTTAGTATATGCCTGTCGTTATTACTATTATTATAGTATATGACTGTCGTTAATACTATTATTATAGTATTAACGTAGAATTATTATAGTATTATCATATATTTACTATTATCATCGTAAATTATATTGTTATATCTTTAGATATCCAACGTGCATTTGACGCTGTTATATTTCGTGGCTTAATACTTTTGGAAAATGATGACGCTATGCTGTGATAAATATGGTTATAATTATAATAACGATGTATCATGATGGATTTAAGTCGAGCAACAAAAAAAAATAGATAAGAGGATGTCCTCAAGTATCCGACAAAGGATTTTCACAGAAGAATGTAATGGGACGGACAATGTAGGTTATAGCTATATAGCTAATGCTAATGATGGCTTTCTTTTAATAACTCTTGCTTTATTGTTCGTTACTATCGATACAGGCACTATCGTGAGATGCAATAATAACAATTATATAGAAAATAACAGGCATTTTACGGACAAAGTCAAAATCATTTCACCATTCTCGTTTCGTGCAAACAAATTTTTTTTGTTTACCTGACGAAAAACAATTAAATGTAAGAGACACTATATAATATTTTTGTGAAATCCTCATGGCAAATATGTATGAGTTAAGTTAAAGAAATTGTCTTCAATATAACTTGAAACGAAAATAAGTGCTTTGTTCGGCATTTTGCAATTTATGTAACTCCAACAATTTATTTAATAACTGAAGACAGACTGTGCTGCTGCAATCTTTATCACAGCATGATAACGTCACAATTTTTTTAAATGTCAGGATACTCAGGACTATTATTCCAACAAATTGTATAGATCTTTATGAATCATTAAATTTCTGTGCTTCAGTACATTTGTAATTTAAATAATACAGCTACTTATTAACAATTTAATATGGAATATATCCATAATAAGCCAGGTCCCCTTTTCGTGTTATCTCACCGCTCCCTAAGTTGTAAACTTTTGCATGGGTGGTCCTATTTTGCGTCCTACGATTTAGGGTCTGCACCCTTTTTAGAAACCCAGTCCCACACTGCTCCTTACGAAACATTTCTCTAATTAAAAATATGGTCTATTTACAATGACGTGTTAAATATTTAAATAAGCAATTATTTTTTTTCGTAGTCTTCCAACATCGACGATACCAATGTACGCAGATACACTCCGCTAGCAGTGCAGTCGTCGCAAGGCTCAGTCCAATGACCAATAAGACAAATAAGCCTCCAACATCATCAACATGCAATGCGCTTGGAGCACTCTTGCTTTTGATCTTGGGCAAAGTTATTCCATTCAAGTCCATACGATGACGTTGCAAAAGTAAATAATGCATATACAAGCCGGATTCTGTCACTCGCATAACAAACTTCGCGAAAACGGATTTCACCTCGGATCCAATTCTTGAATAGTATGCAAGGAACCTGTGAAAAGAATTAAACGTGATAATTACAAACCGAAAACAAAGAGAATATTTGTAAGCAACCACAATCCGGCATTTCCGAAATAAAAAACAGCTACAAGGTCTGTCCATTAAGTAAGGATAATTTATATATTTTAAACAAATTTATGGCAAAAAGATACAAACTTTTAAAATTCTTAAAAATAGTTCCCTTGGGTATCTACACACTTTTTCCAACGACTCTGCCATGCACGGTACACATCTTCGGGAACCTTGTCAAGGGCCTTCGTCACACCAGTTTGGATCTTTTGAATCGTCCCTAATCGGTTGCTTTTTCAGGCACTTTTGCCGCGAAATGAAATGTCAGCTGGTGTAAGGTACGGACTGTGCGAAGGCAGCGACAGTGTTGCAAAGTTGTTCGTGGCCAGCTACACCCGAAAGCCAGAACGGTGTGGATAAGTGCGTCCAGATGGCGAAGATCTCCATATTTTTCAACTTCTCCCGCACATCAGGGTAGTTTTCAGAAGGTTTAAATTTCCTCCATCATAAGGATACTCAATCGACGATCCGAGTTTTAAAAACTTTCGCACGCAAGCCACTTTTGGTTGACGAAGCACGTCCAGAACTAAGTGCATCGGAAACGTCTTCCCCGCCAACCATTAACATCTTCAACCAAATCGAAAATGATGGATACGAAAAAACATTTGCCTTACTTACCGGACAGACATTGTATTTATTACATATTTTTATTTTAAACCTAAAAATCTTCTTCAATCAACATAATTCATCAAGAATTTTTCGAGATTTGAGTCCTACATTTTCTTCACATTTTTATTTTAAATCTAGAAATCTTCCTAAATTATCTTATTATTTACATATTTAAAAAAAATTAATTTTTGATAAAATCAACTTTGATTCACCACGATATTTTTATAAGTCTTATGTTCGTTTTTATAAGTTCGTTTCACTTTATTTAATAAATCTCTTTGCTCAGAAGATTTTACCCGCGGTCTACCTTTTGGGGTTTAGCCTCACCAAGCTCATCGATGGGCTCTCCCACAAGGTTCCAAATATGGGTATACTCAAGTTATCGAGAGTTTCAGCTCTGAAAGAACAAAAGATGTCGGACAAGTAATGTTTCAGGGCAGCCGCATCCAATCCTTTAGGACAAAAACCTCACATTCGTTTAGACCTAGACTGCCTGTGATAATCGGTTGATATTAAAATCATCGTTTTATAGCACCTAAACATACATTACGCCGGAACGCATCCGAAGGGAAGGGGAGGGAAAAGGAAACTCAAGCCACCCTCCCAAGTATCTATTTATTAATTATTCTGTAATACGATAAAGGAAAAATAGACCTACATGACGGTTATGTAAATTCTTCGACTTCGAGTATACTATGAACTACAGACATTTTTGACGAACCCACGTTCCAGCTAAAAATTCCTCGCTCTACCAGTGTCTCTATAGATCTCGCAACGTAGACAAAAACATTAGTTTACAATCGGCTCTTATTCCGGATACGTCTTTCTTAACCTTCCTTGCAGGGGTCAACACTTCCTTCACGCAAACGTGTTTCCGTAACTTTTACGCTTTGAGGCGATATCAAGAATATTTCTCATTTACCCAAATACATTATAACACATTAGTACCTTTTATCAGTGATCACATCGGTTAGTCACTCTTTCGCATGTACAATTCATTTCCCGATTTTCAATTATAAGTCTATATATTTTTATATGTTTATAATTCCATGTTGTTCTACTGCTAGACATCTTATCTTTCTAGGATAAATGTAACTAAATACTGAATTTAATTATTGAATGAAAGGTTATATTATATACTAACGCGAAAAATCCCTTCAAAATCGTGATAAAAATCTATAAAGGTACGGAATTCAAGAATACCTAATATGCCCTACTCCTGAGGAATGTCTCGGAGAATATTTAAAACTAATTATAAAACACTATTTAACTGCTGTTTGAACGGAAACATACACTGCAATCTGTGGGCCATACCAAATTTCGTATTTCGTCCAGAGGCCGATGTGTTATCAAAACGAATGAGTGGGATAAGTCCCTACGACAGTTGGAAGGCAGCTGTCGACTTCACAGCGCCATAGCAAGGTCACAGGCGAATTTTTTTAGCTAACGTGAGGAGCAGGAGATATAATTATTGATGAAGCGGCGCCGAGAAAAAAATATGGTCCAACGAATACCGGACAATTGGTGAATTCCAATAAAATTGAATCAACCTTGTAGTCTGTTGTCTAGAGTGTTGTACTAGAATCTCTAGTCTAGAGACTAATAGTGATTATTCTTCAGTAATTTTCTAGTTAATATCAAAATCTAACCAAATAAACGCAAAAAGATTGAATTAGAACAATTATTTGAAGTATTGATGAATATGACGCATTTTTTTTCATTCCAAACTCTCTTCCGATTGCTGAAAACTATGTTATTTCTAAAAATGGGCAATAACGATTTGTCAAATGTAACGATAGACTAAACTTTTAATCATCATTGTTTTAAATTTGTATTATTATTAATTTGAAAAGTTAGAATGCCGTATATGATTTGAGAAACCATTAAGTAAAAGTGTTTTGATCTTACAATATATATAGATTTTATCTTTTCCTGAGTAAACGAAAATAAGTCTAACAAAACTCTCGGGAAAACACTGGGTAATCAGAAAGTTCCTATATACATTAAAATTGTCTAAATCTTTGATGTTCTACATCTCTAAATCGACTGTTTTTTTCGATCACGTGTTTTTACAGGACTTTAGGTTTTTAACTCATTGTTTTCATTTGAATCCTATCGAAGCTATGTTCACATTCCCCAAGCCCCCAACCCATATCTAAATCCTTGGTGTGCCCCTTATTTTACGTGTGTACCAACGTTATGGAAACTACAAACAGACTACTGTACATTTCGTTGAGAGTAGATTAATAAATTAAGATTTCATGGATATTTTTCAAAATGTATTTTAAAAATAGGAATTCTACTTTCATGTTACACTACAAAGGATGAAAATGGGTATATTAAGGACAGGTTATCCTAAAGTTATTTCGCCAAGTTTGGAGGTAGTGAATACAATGCATGAGATGAAAATATCTTTAAGTCAAGTATTGTACGACATAAGGGGAATCATTTGAGTAGGTTAGCAGTTCTCTCAAATTTAGTATCTTTTCAGAGGGCAGCTAAACTTTGTTTTTTAATGCCCAAACTCTGAAGAGCTTCAGTATAATCCTGGAATTGTGAGTGAGTGGTGGGTAAGTAACACTCAATAATTTCTTCTTTTTTTCAATATCCTTAAGTTCTCTAAACACATCTCACAAAATAAAATCCTTTCTGTCTCTAATACATCGTCAGTTCACTATAATGCAAATCCGGTCGTCCTCCAAGTAGGTCGACTTGCCACCGCACCCCCCCCCATCGCCAATTGGTGACCCCTGTCAAAAATTCCAAATCAATTAGATGAAGAAACTAGAATTACATTATGCCCCATTAGAGTTGATCATAAAAAATCGGTGTTTCACTTCACTTTTTGCAAACATGCTTCATGAACGTAATTAAGTGCATTAATTTTTTAAATTTTGATAAAAAACGTTGAGCATCTCTGTGCAAAGAATTTCTTTTGGGATCCATACAACATACATCATTGTAACATGGGAACGAAGACGGCGACGCACCCTACGCGGTGAGGTCACTACATTTCCAGCGACAAGGCGTGGCTTCCAGCTGCTCACGTGACTTCCTCTACCGTATACATCGAAAGAATTGAGAATCTTCGGGGACTCATACGTATGGGTTAAGTCCACAGGTCACTTGAGATGTGACCTGGTTATTATTGGTCATCAGATCACCGTAAGAGATAGCTTTGATAATCTAGATATACTTGCTACTAGTTGCGAGTAATGTAACTTCTAACAATTCGTTATTCGAGAAAGAAACCTAAAATTTAGGAGGATCGAATAACCTAGGAGATTTTTCCGTACTAATTGTCAACCTCTGAATTATATGTGTGTAATCAATGCTTTCTGATGGCATTAACTGTGTAATGAAAAATTTATATTTGTATTTACGATTTTAGGAGTTTGCCCAAGTTTCTAAACACTCAGATTGTAATTTATCTTGTATTAAATTATTAATTATTGTTATTACACGTGTGTTTAATTGTCCGGGAAACTGGACTGGTGGCTGAGGTAGGCATTGTGTTTATGCGGGGATCGGCAGTTGACTCATCTCTACTGCTCCTCTCCGCTGTGAATCCCGCTTTTACCAAAAACCCTCACCGCATCTGGGATTGTGTTGTGTGGTTACAGTCATATATTAACACGGTGGTTTTAACGTTTCCCGACAGGCATCGACACACATATATTGTTTAGTAATTATATCTTCTAACCCGTTCTTTAAATTCCTTTGATAATAAAAATAAAAACAACTAAAGAACATAACTTTATTTACCCCTGTGTAAAATTTGAAGTCAGTCCAGTAAACCATACGGGTAGTATAAATTTACTTCTAAAACGTAAAAAACGCTAATACTTTGATTTAATGGCATCTGCGAACATACGAACTTTACATTCAATCGGCGATAGCAGACACCAAATTTAACCAATTTTCCGTAAATTAACATCGTCAAACGCGCCAATTAATCGGCTATTGTGTGGTATTAAATTTAATGTTGTGAAACAAATTGGAATTTTTCCCTTATTGTTTGGGTTTTTGCCTCATATACTCCACTGTGTGGCGTAGAGAATTGATCTCTCTTTTTAATAAGTATCGTACTTTAATAAAGTAGGCTTATACAGGTTGATATTATTAGTTGATAATTTAAGATATTAGATATTGACTCCATAATCTCTAGTAACAAGCAGAGGCGTTTCCTGGCTGGTAAAAATGGCAATGCGATCATGAAGTCACTGATCAACAAAATAATCCATCTAAATAATCTAAAGTGTATACACAAGTACTATCAAGTGTTTGCACTTTTAATACTATAAAAATAAATAATGTAAATAAATAAAGTGTCAAAAAAGCAGTACAAACTGCCTTTGACAACGTGGAGGACAATAAACTAATTTACTTTCCGGAAGTAAGCAACGGACCATCCTATCAATTCCAATCTAGAACCCAAAGGCAGAGGCGGATTCAAAAATAAAACGAAAAGTTAGCTACGAGTTATAATACTAATTGAATTTCAATATGTTTGTAATTTAACACAAAAAAATTATTTTACGTACTATTTATTATTTTGGGTACACAGTTAAAAAATCATAAGAATTGAAATAACACTAAATTCACGATTTATTGTTACAACAAACATGCCCATAGACAAAGCCTCGAGAACCTGTGTAAGAAATCCGCCTCTACTCGAAGGAAAACCGGAGCAAAACCCGGGCCCAAGTGGGGCTACAGAATTAATGTACCAAATTGTAGGTATTATTTTTTAGAATTGTAGTTACGTATTGTATGTTACTCACTGAATTGCTCTATTTTTCATTACGCGTAATGAGTGCCAAACATTAAGAATAATACTCAAAATTACATAAAAAATGAACATAATGTGTCATAGCTTATTTATGAATTAGAGACCGATTTACTGGTTTAAAATGCATAGGCTGTTCATTATTAATTACATTTTTAAGTTGTGATAAATTATAAAATTGAGCTTTAAGAAGTATTTTTATGACACTAAGATATCACATCTATTGTCTTCCACGCGTACCTTATTCACTGTCACAAATGTCGTGAGTGGCACATAGCATTAGTAACTAGGTCAGGCTAGCGCGTCTAAGCGGAAAAGTGGATCAGGCGATCGCATGTCGTAGCTACCAGTTCATAGAAATATAAGGCCCGTAGAAGGCTCGATCTCGTTAGACTCTCTCGTTAGCCTCGACCATCTCGACAGTCTAAACGTTGCGACCCGGCTTGAATATGCTGCACCACCGGCTAGCCATTCTAGCAACCGCCATGACTCTGCACCGTCTGACCACTCGAATCTCCGCTCAACCACCTAGGTCTACCTCGACGTCAGTATTAAATCTCCTGCTCTCACACTTGGAGCTTCTCTCAACGAACCGCCACTTCCCTTCCTCCCCTTCTATCCCAAACTGTGTCCAAATACCTCCAGGCCGCCAGCCGCTCGACGGATCTAAGAGGAAGTCGCGACACAAACAACGTGCTCTCCATGTCGAAAAATTGCGTAAAAGTTTCTAAAAACCACCATTCCCAGTTAAAAAAACTATGGTACGTATAACAAACTTTCAAGACTAAGCATTTTTTCGCAACGAAACACAACTCATAGAAAAATTAAGTAACAACAAACTGTACACATTCGCAAGCGATTACTATACAGCACTGGTAGCCAAATCTCGCGAGAATTTGGATATTTAACTGTAGTGGATAAGGTTAAAATTTTCTTAAGGTCTGTTCGTAGGTTTGAATGAGTTGTTACAAAAGTTAAATTGTCTTTTCCCCTCTCATACGCTTTAGAATCATCATTCCATGACAGCTGGTATTCCCTGGGTACCCGAAAGAGATTAAGTGGATATTTAAAATTATTCGCAAAAGCTGAAAAAACTTAACCAATAAAGCACATCACTCACTTCCACTGAACATACACCTCTGATAGCTCGCAAGCTCTCGAAAGCTAATTTGCATTTTTAAAACAACAAAGAGATCAAATTGTAAACTAGAACAAACATTTCTCTACAAACACACTGCGAGTATCACTCACCCTGGAGGGTTAACACACTCAGGGATCATGTGGAAGTAACTCTCGCCATCTCGAGATAACTCGCGCTTTCGCGAGAAGAAGTCAATGAAGAATTTAGTATGAAGCCAACCAATAGGCTCCGAGTGCAGGATGCGTTCGGGAACTAGAAGTGACTCATCATAAGGTATTATCTTCATCTTTGCAGCAGTGGCACGAACTCCTGCACTCGTTTCGGGATCCTGCATGCGACATATATTATTATTGTAGTAATTGTAAATGGGAAAAGTATCGTGCCACATGGAACAACAGAAGGTAGAAGGTGGTAGTAGGCTATTGTTAGCAGATGGGCTGGTTCCTTGGTTTACCAACAATTTTGTCCTAGTGGAGGTGTTATTTAAACTAGTGAGTAATAGAATAATTGATAATAAGAGGAGGTGGATAGGGGAAGGAGAGGTTAACTTTTTAATAGTCACAGCTGTATGAACTGCGACATTAACGTTGAAAGCTACAAATTTTTTCTGTACCCACCGGGTATTGAGTCTCGTAGAACACCGGATATATTGGTGATGAACTAGAACGCTACCAACTAAGACATGGAAGGATCAGATGACATTTCAGAAATTAGGTATTGCCTACAATATATCATCAAAATGTCTGAAGTTCATTAAAATTCAAACAAATGTAGATATTATCTATTTTGTTAATAACATAGTTTCCTGTCGGTCTCTATTGTATCATATGTCTCTTTGCCTGAGTGTATCTGGTTAAACAGCCATACAAGGTTCCACAGTGGTAAAGCCTCTCGATACTATAAACCAAATAAATGCTTTCTTATCAGTCATAATGTAGACCATCGCGATAACTGAGACATTAATACCATCGTATTCGTATTTAAAATTGAAGTGAATAATTTAACCCATGTGAACATTGTGTGAAAACTGGTCATAAGTACAAGAAATGCTAGAAAATAAAAAAAAGAGATTCGGAAGTAATTAAAAACAAAAAGCCTACTGAGCACGAAAATTAATACAATTATGAGCAGCTAACTATTTTAAATCTCCATTTTATTCCACTTATCCGGATAATTTGCGATTCGGAGTGAGATAGAGTTCGAGAAGTTGATGTTCTATTGTACTTTAAAATAAGAATTCATAATATCTGCAGATAAAGAAAAAAATTTCATCGATCAAATCGAAAGACAGTAAGTTATTTAATAATACTACTCTTCAACTTTCTTTAGCCCAGTACTCTCCAAAACTAATCACACTGAATCTACTGTTATAAGAGATACAAGCATTTCCGATCTTTTTCTTAATGGAATGTAGATTTAAATTTATTCCACCAATTTGAAGATACCAACGGATCTTCAATATTCTTTAATCTAAACCATTGAAATTGCAAGGGATACATAAATGACACACATGGAGGGAAATATGTAAGAGGTTTAAGTGAATATTTTCCTTTGTTACACAAGATAGGAAAATAGGGGGCTGTATTGCTGCTCCATTGCGATTATACTTCTAGTAGCATAATCATGACAAGTACAGATAATCTGAGAAAGAGAAGAAACGAGTAGATAATTTCTACACGGTTCAATACTTCAACGGAAAAAATTAATAGACTATTAATATTTACTTACGAATACAATATCCAATGTCATTTATTTGTAGCGTAGAGCGAGAAAATCACCGGTAAAACAATTAAATAAAGGAACACCTCATCATTCAGATATTTTTCTAAAAAAAACAAATAAATCTTTTGAGACGCTCATTGCCAACTAAAGGAATCAAATCGTACCTCAAATGCATCCAGAGTAAATGAACCGTAAACTGTGTGCACAGTGGACAAGCCATCCACAAGTGTTTCTGGGTCCAGATTGCGAGGTGGTGTTGTCAGGAAGCCCAACAGGGAACCCTGGTACGAGTTGCTCAACACCATGACGAGTAGAAGCAGCGTACCAAGCACGATCCGTTGCGATACAGACCGCGCCTGCAATAGTTTAGAACAACATCACTTCGGTAGAAATAACGTCTATACGACGTTAGGAGGTTCTAGAGTGTATAAACTGTGAAATGTGAAACTAATGTAAACAGTGAAATGTGTATAGAAAGGGTTATAGTGCACGCGCTTTATGTATGGTGAGTAATTGCTACAACACTCTTTAAGTTTGCGATGAAATAGAGTATGAAAAAACAGCAAATAGCATATGAATGTGTGTTAGCAACTCAAAATGAAATAAACCTTACTTGCTCTCTTTCGTATTGGTAATTTTGGAATACACAATAAAGATAAAAAATTTGTCAGTGTAAACAAATATATACCATAAGATTAGTCATTATAACAGTAATGAAACTCGCACAATGTATTACTAACAAAGGGAAAATGAACAAAACTAGTATTTTGTGCGAGGGACGAAGAGGGGGTAAACTCAACATCCGGCTATAAAAATTGGAAATAATGTATTAATATCATAGGTTTGTAAACGTACATTAAATAACAAGTTGTTTAGCATACATTGTCCAAAATTGAAATTTTTGTTTAAGAATCAGACGAATCAAAACTTTTAATAAAATGAGGTTTGGTTTAGAACCGCTTATAGTGATGGGAGAATATACGCTCATTGACTGAATGACTAATCACGGAATCTCAGGAACTACAAAAACCTTCGAATTTCAATTTAGCAGGTAGGTTCCTTTTAGAGTGCAGACGTCCGATAAAAAGCAATGTGCGAAAATCCACACATTAGAGAGCGAAATAGGGGTTGAAATGCGAATTTCGCGTAAGTTCACAGTCTGCCCACTTTGCAGAAAACGTACTTTAGCTTCCCTCGGGTATGGGTAGGAACGGAAGACAAGTAGGAATAATAGAATACGATCGATATTGGTTTAAATAAAACATTTTTAAGACGCAGATGATATGTTTTAACTACCATAGCAGTTAAGTTCAAGTTGAGGGCGCGGTATCCTTAAAGCGCAGGGTAGGAAGGGTGAGACGAAAAAATAACGTAAATGACCGATATTAAATTTAAATCCGTGGTTTAGTGAATTCTGAGATTAATAATTGTATTTACAAAAAACATTATGGATCCTTCAGACCCCATGAGGTGCACGAAACCCCTAGAAGTGTGGATTGGGAAAAGCATGACACAAAATAATATCGAAAATGCCCGCTAAGAAATAATTATACGAAAATTCACCCCTAAGGGAATAAAGTAAGTTAAAATTGAAATAATACCTTTTCTAAGAACTTTTTCCCAATTATATCAGTGAAAATGAGAGGTAGACTCGAATATTATCAACCCCCAACTTTAATGGAAATTTATCTCACTGTATATCAATAGGAATGAGAGTAAGGATAAAGTTGCTGACATATTCCAAAAATCATGCGCGTAAAGCCCCGGGGATTCTGCTAGTATAAAAATATGACCAAATACTGTCCAAATGAAACAAAGCACACGACGATTACAATTTTTCAGATGATTCGTTTTTGATCCCATGTGGTATTGAAAGAAGGGTCAAATTTACAGTCAGTGTTATAACAAAAACAAATTGATTGCCCCAGCGACAATTAAAAATATGTTGCTCGAGGTAGCTGTCGGTTTAATGAGGCCTCGGATGGAAGGGTGAGAGAAGCGACGGGCTTCGACGTGTAAAAAGTGAAGATCTAGTATTACGTTAACAATTAAAGTGTACTACGTAGGACGTAATAGCGTGTACACTGATTTTGAATGAATAAGTATTAAATATATTCTTTTAGTCATTATGTTCGTATTATTTGTTCATATCCTCTATATTATTTCAGTTCTTTAGAAATAAAATGAACATGAATAAACCCAATGAATAGAGTACTTTATTTTTATCCGTACCTCTCTATAACACCAACCCTGAAGGGAAACTTGAAGAATATCAAAACACGCACGAGTCAGACTTGCAGAACACGTTTGTCTCCTTATGAGATGAGTCAAATTCCATGCCAGAGCCCCGACCAACAATGAAGACAAGATGAAAACCCACACTCGTGTCTGGAAAGGTAATCGAAGAACTACTGCAAATGATTTCTGATCTGCCCGCCGAACCATTACACAGTATGGAAGAGCTCTGAGGGGCGTGGTGAAATCCACGATTTTGCTTCTTTCATAATTTACATAAATGAAGTTGAACGTTAAGTCTACGTGCTTTCTCTGCATCATACCTATAACACCACTGTACGTTCCATTTATCTCCGTTCCTGGAGAAGCAGATATTGGAGGCACGTACGATATTTTATAGTTAGAATAATTCTTGAACAATTGCAATATAGTGAAATCAGGTCCATCGTAAATCTTTTCTCCATCTTTGTTAATCCAATAAAACAAGAGAAGTCGGTCAAAAAATGTATATTTGAATACTTTTTTATTCGAATCAATGGTCTGGTTATCTATAGAACATGACTGCATGACGGGTTTCAATAATGCCAAGTGACCACTTACCGCGACCGCAGTAACTAAATATTTTATGAAAATTAATAAAACTGAAGCCAGTTGTATTCCAACCATTATCTTCTGCAAAAGAAGTAGATTATAGTTGAAATATGTATCGTGAAAAATATTGGCTAACAATGATTATTGTGCGATCAAATCTTAAATAACTAACACTAAAGACTTCTATGATATAACGCAAAAATCACTTATATTTCTGAAACATTAATTTATTTTCATAAATACATGTATTTGAGAATAAATTCTTCTAAAGGAACTTAAAAAAGATAGCAACCATAACTAATTTGTTTCTAAATCGAAATTTTCTTCCTATAAATACTCATAGTAGCACTTCAAGAACATAGAATATAGAACATAGAACATCTACTTTGGTTCCCTCTTCCTAAAGGTTCTATTCCACATGCGTGATAGTAATGAGAAATCTGTTCTTCATGTTATACACGCTCCCTAACGAGCCTTCATCCTAAATCGAACAGACTGAAAGCCACCAAGATATTCATCTGTAATGCATTACAGTTCAATGATAAAATAAGTAGATCCACTGCTTTTGAAGATTTCATTCTCAAGATCTTATCTATACTAAAGGTGAATGATATGTAATGTGCGTTGCGTATGATAGATATATCAATGCTTTTATTTAAAATTACAAAAACACTTTTTATGGGTTATTGCGATTAATATGCAACGTATGATTAATATTGATGATATACAAGAACGGATAAACTATGAAAGTTGGCTGCTACTGAGCAGATGTGAATCTTCACCCGCATGACTGTTGACTATACTGTTTACTACATGTCTACTAGAGTTCGATTGAGTTGCGGGAGGCGGACAATCCACTGAACATATTAAATAACATTAAGGTGTTATTGACACTATAAATTATGATCACTTTCGGTCAGGTAAAAATTGCGACGATACGAGAATCGAGTTCGGGACTTCTGAATTAAGCGCAAGGGTGTTAAACATTATGCCACTCGTTCGCATTCTTCATCTGTTCAAATTTCAACTGAAAACTCTTCGAGCAAAAGTTTCGATCCCCGTCTCGTCACCAATTACACCTGCTGGAAAGTTATCACATATGGGTAACTTCTCCACGTGTAGATACACGAAAGAAATATATGCAACGGAACTTATAGTAGTTTATACTTTTCGACTTCACCAACCCTGAAGGGAAATTTGCAGAATATCAAAACACGCTGATCCCAGGCTTGCAGAACACGCTTGTCTCCTTAGATGATATGTCACATACCATGAGAAAACGCCAACTACAAGCGAAGATAAAATCGTGACCCACACATGAGTTTGGAAAGGCAATCGAAGTACCTCTGCAAATGATTTGTGATCTGCTCGTCGAATCACAACGCAGTACGGACTCGTTATGAGGGGAATGGTGTAATCAACGATTTTGTTTCTTTCGCGTGTAACGTAAATTAAGTTAAATGAAAAGTCTGAAACTCCTTTCTGAATCAAGCCCAAAAGACCAGTGTAAGTTCCATTTACCTTAATTCCAATATTAGGTGCTGCTACAGAAGGAGTAACGTTAGTTAGAACACATTTTGAATATAATTTGAACAACTGCAAGCTATAGAAATCAGCTCCATCATAAACTTTCTCTCCGTTTTTGTTCACCCAATAGCTACTCAATAGTACTTCATTAAAAAACATTTTTCAATACTTTTCTTTTTGAATGAATGGTTTGGTTTTCAAATAATGGCTGAACGGCAGGTTACAATAAAGCCAAGTGTCCAGTTAATGCTAGAAAACCAACTAAACCCTTCATGAATATTAATACAACAGAAGCCACTTGAATTCCCACCATTACATACTGCAAAGGTATAGTTTAGTATATTTGAATCTCGTATCATGAAAAATAGTGTAAAATGTCCTAAATGAAATTAATTCATGAAAACCAAACACATTAAAAAATTCAGCCGAGTCGTCAAAGATTAACCAAATAGTAACTAAAATATGATTCAAAGAAAAAAATTATTAAATCCTCCTATACTTTAAGCATCGAACCTTCCTCTTCGCAAACAGCTGTATTCCTAAATAAAATTCCGTAAATCGAACATAAATATGAAAAAAAAACTTAATTGTTTTTTTTTAGATAAACGTACGATTTTCTTTCTTGAATGATTCCAAATGTCACATTTCCTTCCAGGTAATTTAATTTATTTTTACGCATCACTCCTGTGGTATAAATTTTGAAATTGCTACCACCTGCGTACAGATTATACAATACGTACGTTACTGTTATAACGAAGCTACTCATGTTTCAAAACCGTCCTTTCCTCCAATATCGATCAGTTTAATAGCTACCAAGATACGATATCAATCTGCACAACATAGTTATTATTTTAGAGTTTCAATAATAAACTGAATCAGCAACCCCTTCCACCCTACCTCTTATAAAAGACAAAAAAGTGGTGTGCCAACCACAAATAACACACATGTGTTGTGTGTATGAATGTGTGTACATGTGGATCACTCGCCTAAGAGTTTATTGAAGGATATTGAGCTGAAACGACCATTGGCAGCATTAACCTCAATTTTAAAATTCCCGCCCTCTTCGTAACAATTATGTTCGCCAAAATCTTATTACTGCGACCACAACAGTTACCAACGCCATCTCCGCTGCAACCCCGACGCTGCCCGTTTTGTGTACTCGAGAGAAACCGACTCCAGCCAATAGGCGGATCTGGGCAATGGTGGCGGCGACTGGTGATGAGAAACAAGGCGGTGGGCGGCAGAAGACAGACGATAGCAAGAAGACACGCGACTGCTGTACTGGACACAGTTCGCGACGGCAAATGGCACTCTAAACGCGTGCAAGGAGGCTAGTTGACTCCAACTTCGGGGCTTGTGGACCACCTGTCTTTTAATCTGAGAACAACGGATCTCAAATGAAATTTCCTAATGTTTTTTTTATCCCAGTTATTATTTGTGTAAGATTTAATGTCCTTTTTTTTTTTAGTAATAAATGATTTGATTGTTGCTACGTTTTCCTGCCTCCGACACTAGCCGACTCCCCGCCCGTATATTTGGAGGTCCCTCTCGGCCTTGCAATCAATCCATGAGATTGTATTTTAACAATATTTTCCAGAGAAACATGTTGTCAAGTTACAATATATTACAGATCGCAATCAAGAAAGTAATATGAATCTATAAATCATTTAAACTACAGTTTGACATTGTAATAACCCAATTTGTCGCGGATAAGTGTTTTATTGATAAGTGAATACGGTCCATAACATACAGAAAGAAGAGAATACATGTTTTTTGTTTCATTAGTTTCCAACTTTAAATTGCAATCCAAGATAATAGTCACATGTTTCATAAAAGAAGGAAAATGATGTTTCCTTTTTTATAATAATTTTGTTGTGAGATATTTAATTCGCTATATTTCATTAATGTGGGGGTAACTTTAAATTCATTTTTATTTGTCGTCACGAAAGTCTTTTATTGTTTGTGGATCAATACTTATAGGAGATCACCATATGATCATGTCACAAATAATTTATTCAATGTCATAGTATGTCTTAGTAGTGTCCACTGTCACCCAGCGGAATACCGAAGGACAGAGGTTCCTTTTTAATATAACAATATACAAACTTTATTTAATATAGAAAAAAATATTTCTTCTACTTTGTAATAATAATACCACGATAATAATGTCACACTAATAAAAATTACATCGTTTATAAAAAAATTTATTAATGAAAATTTCAGAATAAGTCACATTTTAGACCAATTTTAAATATAATAATCTTCTTTTCTGGTAAAGCTGATACTTAAAACAAATCAACATGAAATAAATCTCAAGATCAGTGTTGAATATAAAAATTACTTTAATTTTTTTTAACATTTGTGGGTTTATTGCAATAATCTTTAGAGCTAGTTCCAATCTTCCGACTCCCAACAACTGTCATTATCTCATAGTAAATGATATTAAAAACAATACAGTTATATCTTTAGATTTCCAACGTGCATTTGACGCTGTTATATTTCGTGGCTTAATACATTTGGAAAATGATGATACTATGCTGAGATAAATTTGATTATAATTATCAAAACGATGTATCATGATGTATTTAAGTCGAGCAACAAAAAAAGTAGATAAGAGGATGTCCTCAAGTATCCGACGAAGGATTTTCACAGAAGAATGTAATAGGACGAACGATGTAGGTTATAGCAATATAGCAAATGCTAATGATGGCTTTCTTTTATAGGGATCGGCACACTCTGCCTAGGGGAACCCTATTTCCCCCCGAAATAATACACTTGGTGCGTTGTACATTTACTTTATTCGATAAGAGTACACGTCGAAGCGTCCAGCATGCCTCCTAGGAACCAACTAAACTGGCGGAACCGCGTTCCAGGCAGGCGAACAAAGCAATACCCCTGGTCCCGTTAAGTGAAAGGCAGGAATCGAAGTGGTGATTTCGACTCCATTAGAAGAATCAGTCACATGACTGTTGAAAATTTTAGATCGTGAGTGGAAATGGTAAATGACGTAGCAGCAGAAGACTAATTTAAGCGACTGCAATATCAAAATAACTCTCAGCTCGGCTCTGTCACATCTTGGAAGTTTCAGTTAGATTATTTTAGTCTGTTTCAGCTCACATCTCACATTTTTCTTTCGAGCTCAGAGACCATCTTACATTGTACTCCGAGAAACTTCTCACATTTTCGTTCGAGCTTATATTCAGACAGCTTAGTTTTTGAAAGTTTTTCGTTCGAGATGTAGCTCTTATCTCAGAATTTCCGGTGGAGATTTACGTTCGGACCATAAACCATTTTGTTAGTGCTTTTAAATTATAAACACTTTAGTATTGTTCGCTAAGATGTTCCATGGTTTAAACATTAAGTTTTAGTTGTTGAACATTCCGCCGAGTTGATCTCTTCATTCGGTCCGAAAACGCCGCGGTTGTTCGGTCGTGTTTTCGCACGGAGCCGCCCGGGAGGTAATGGAATTCCTGTTCGAGGAACGAACCGGTGGTTTTCCGAGAATGATGACGTCAACTGCTGGAGCGAATACGCGGCCCATTGATGACTTGCTGAAATGCCGTCTGGAAGTTTGCTGTTTTCACATCAACTGAATCAGCTGCCACCTTGTGAGGTAGGGCGTAACAGTTGGTTGCATCCAAATATAGATAACAGGCGCAGTGGCGAGAAGAATAGTGACTTATTAACAAATGATGAAAGCCCAAACAATGAACTATTGAACTTAATTATCTATTGAGAACGATGGGCAGTGATATAAAAGGGTTAATAATTCCCCAATGCAATGAATTGTAATTCTCACTAAAGTGTGATAACATTAAAATAACTGGTTTCATTTGTTTTTAACGCAGTTTCCTAGTAAGAACCCCAGTATATGTCCTTCCTTTGATTAAAATACAGGTACGAAACTAGAAAACATATGACGAGCCGGAGGTGAGTGAGGGCAAGCCATTACACCATCACTTTAACTAATGCTTATTTCTTATTTTGCTTGCCCTTATAAATTTTACATTTCATTTTGTTACAATAACAACCATTAATGTGTAATATTCGTTCGAGGATAGAAGATTTAAGAAAATATATTTGGCCCATTTGTGACGACTGATGGTCACATATATTCTACAATACGTCACTTAGTCTACAGTCCGGTTAGAAAGATATGATTTACCGAAAAATCGATCATAGAATCTTCTTTTATTTATTATTTTTTCTATAAGTTGCTATTTTTCTAGACAGAGCGTTTTCTTACCAAGAACAATCCGTCCATAATAATTTATAACGAGAAAGTGCATCAGTGTTTGCTACTTAATCACGACTCAAACACTGAACCGATCGTCATGGAATTTGGCAAGGAGATAGTTTAGATGCTCGGAATAAACATAGGTCGACTTTTATTATTTAAATGTGGGATAAGAAACATAGAAATGGATTTTGACAAAAAATGTCCATAAAATCGAAAAGAAGAGCCTAATTACTTATGCTGCCCTGTGAAAGATAGGTGACATCTATGAATGGCCTCAAAGAGATCTACGAAAAAGTCCGCAAAAGAATATATCTTTCTACAAAAAACCTAAATTATCGACAAAACGTTATTAAAAATAGAATTGTTAAAGTACTCCAATTTAAGAAAATAATTTAAGAAGGGAAAAAAATTACTATCAAATTTAATGGAGTGTTGTTTTGTGCATTGAACAAAGATAAAAATGTATCTAAATAGTAAAATTCGACAGGTAGTTTTGATTTTAGATGAGTCTTAATGAAGTGGTGCAAAAGCGTCATGCCTTTTAGCGAAAATACGACCGGCGCGGTTCCCGCAAGATAGTGTGGACTAAACAAACAAGTTTTGTATTAATTTGTATTATTATAAATTTGAAAAGTTAGAAATCCGTACATGATTTGAAAAACCATTATATATATTGCCATGAAATCAGAGGAAAATAGTCCGATTCTCATTTAACATTTATGTACAAATATTTATAATAAATTTCACCCCACCACTTTACCCCATCTCTGTAAAAGTTTCACCAAGGTTTAATACAGTTAACCTGTGCATCAAAGTAACCATATTCTTGAATACTATTATTATAGTAATTTTTATACATTTTAAAAACAATGAGAATTCTTCGATAGATATGATCCGTTATGACAAATTTTTAGGAGACAAAATGACGAGTTAAATAATGTACATTATTAAAACCAGAAAGGAAAATGCGCATTGATCGGTTGAATTTTGAGATACACAGAATCAAGTATCACTGTATTGCATTCACGGTATTGCCAGATTCGTGCGTGAAATAATTAATGCGTTTTAATGCATATTCTCTCATTAACATCTATGAAAACAGTGGGGGGAGGTATAACTCGCGAAATCAATACGGTTACTTCCACACAAAAAAAACGTTTGTAAAACACTCAAACATGAATATATTCTATGAGATAATCTTTTGGTAAAAAGGAATACGATTCCAATCCCCTTAATATTAATTTAACACATTTATTAAAGTCTTAGAATAAAATCGTCTGAGAAGGACTTTATTATAGGTCCAGTGTAGTTTGTATTAAAAGCAGTATTATGAAGTTAAAAAGTCAAAATTTTTAAAATTATATTTATATAACTAATTTGTCGTGAATTTTCAATTTTCTTTACTAAATACTCTTCTAAGTATACTTTACTATGGCCCCTTAAATCGTTTTATGTGATTTTACAATTGTGCAAATTTTAGTGATAGTTTCATAATAATTCGATATTTTAATATTTAAATTATTTGGATATTCGTGATAATAAAATAATTTAAGAACAATCCGTGCTCTTTTATGTATTTAAAATACTTTTTGGTATTTAGATTATATAGAAAGTATATTTTTATTATGTTTTTCGTCTCATGCACTTTGGCGCGCTATTGATATATTGCAACCTTTCCCTGTCATATATGATGTATTCCTTTAACAGTGAAGTTTTTATACTCCTGGAAATAGTTGTAAAATAATTTTTAGCCAATTATCATGCTCTTCAATTGTATTATTTTAAAAAGAATATCGACATTTATTCAATACGTTCTAAATTAGCTCGAAGAGATTTCGCAAATTTACTGAATGAACAAATAGAAGAGTCCATGAAAAACTTTCGGTGCTCCACAGGGAATTCCGTTTAATATAAAATATAACTTTTTATGGCTAGATTATTAATTATATTCGATTCATATTTGAGAATTAGAAAGCGATTAGTGAATATAATTTTTATATTTTGTAAATGATGTTGAAAGAGATTCATATTTTGGGCAAGGTGCATACAAACTTTTACTACCTTTTTTATCAAATAAACAGTTTATTCAAATAATTTTTACGAACTAAATTGTACCTAATTAGTGTTGCAAATACCAGTAACACCTAGTGTTACCATCCGTCCGAGTTTCCGTATTCAAGAGTGTTTGAAGGGTGTAGATAGATAAGTGAGAACTCTTATACACTCCTAAAAAATAAAAAAAGAACATCACGAAAAAATAGCTTAGAAATATCAAAGTTGCAAATATTCTACAAGAGGGCAGTTAATGCATGATCGAAAGCGCAGCGCTACGGGCAAACCATAAAATCGTTATTAGCCGTGGAATGTTGCAAGCATCGCAGCAGTTGTTGACCTTTGGAGCCAGTAGCAGGCAGATTGTCTTGCCAAACGGACCGCTGTCTGTGACTGCAACATTATTAACATGCCTCACAGCGTAAACGTGCATCGTTTGTGCAGTTGATGGAGTTTGAACGAGGGCGTATAGTAGGTCTTCAGGAGGCTGGGTGGTTAAACCGCAGAATTGTGCAACACTTGGGGCGAGAGGTCTCCACAGCACATCGAAGTTGTCGCATGTGGTCACAGAAGGTACACGTGGCCGTCAGCCTAGTTGCGGACAGCTACGACGCACAGATGCTCTCCAAGACCGTCCCATCTTACCAAGAACAGTATCCGACCGCACTGCGACTTCACTACAAATTAGAAGGACTGCTGCCAGGGGGAAGTCAGCCAGAACCATTCGCAACCGTCTCCGTGAAGAGGGTTTACGTTCAAGTGCGCCGTTAGGGCGTCTTACGCTCGCGCCCCATTATCGTACAGCTCGCCTTTAGTGGTTTCGCGATAGTCGTTTATGGAAGGAAGGATGACCACTTGTTCTCTTCAGAGATGAGTGTCGCTTCTAAATAGATTAAATTTTATCACAGAGAGACCCATCGATTTAATACTACTAGTTTTCGGGCACTATTACGAAAACCAGGCCGAATAATATCGTCCAGTTGCTCAAAGGTATTAATTTTTATATGTAAATTTACTTAATGATCAAAAAAGATGTCGGCAGGTTGTAAGTGAAAATTCGAAATTTGTTTTATTCTTATGATCTACTTAATATTATTACGATAGTACCTGTAATAAAAATGTTAATACCTCTTATAGTTATTACGCCATTGTTCTAGTATTTTAGATACCGATTAAATTCCTTTTTTTCGTGCATGTTGTTTTTGCTCCTTGTGTTTTTAATGGGTTTTTTTCTAGTTGAACGCAACCTTGGCAGGACGAGTACATTCTCTCTGTAACCTATCCCGAGCCGGGTTTTTTTCGTTTTTTTTTACATTCTAATTGAGCTTTTGAATCATACGACGATTTTTGGTTGTAGGTGCTCGAGAAATTAAATCCGTTTTGTGTTACTTACATTTTCAATGAGGAGTCCGTAAATGTTTTGGCTCGTTTATACGGATCTTGCTCTAGCCAACTTTGTTTATTCTGCGGACGCGATTTTTACGGGAGCGTGCCGAGTGGTACTATGGTAATAAATGATTAATTAAAAAATTTGTATTTTACCGTATCAAGTAATACAAAGTAGTAGTTCAGATTTTTCCACATCCTCAATGTTGTCTGTGTATATAAGAGTTTATTTCTCTCTTTATTTTTAATCCTCTCTATGGGATAAAGCCGCATTTCCTCCTCAATTGGTTGAAGATGCCTGTCCCTACAAGAGGGGGTGTAATCTTGTACAATTTCCATGGCGTGTCATTGTATATGACGTGTATCGCTCACAGTTTCTTAATGTAATCAGAAGAAAAAAATTTAGTGCTCATTATTTTTTCATTTTGTTCATTTCCTTCCCTATTATTATTATTTATTCTTTCCCCATTCTTTCTCCGTAGTATTTTAGACGTTCCCACAGCACATGTGCATGAACTCATCTTTGTTTCCGCAAACATACGTCTCATTTGTTGCGTTCAACATTCCCCTAAGTTCCCAAATTCATGGAGTGTTTTTAACATCTCTCTATTTTCTAATTTTCCGTCCTAATTTCACGCTTTGCATACATTTGAAAGTTTGCCTGCTTTTCTGTGGTTTGTCCCACTGTACTATTTATTTATTGTCTATATTTATAACAAAGTCATAATATAAATGTTTTGTCATAAATATGTTGGTAAATTAAGATGGTAAAATTAAAACATGATAAACATTTTCTCCTACATCCTACTGTTTCAAACCACTCACAAGTAGTTCTGTCACTGATGGAATGCTCAATTAACACATTAACGCCGAAATTTTTTTTCTCCGCATACTATTTGTGCAGATAGTAACAGGACGTTGTGGGACAATAAAAATAACAACAAAAAGTAATTTTTACATTTCGTTTATCGATATTTAGCCTATCTATAAATAGATATAGGGCCAGATTCATGATACATTGTGTCCCCATCTCGCGACACAAAAAACTTACTTATTTTATAGTAAACTGATTATAAATAATCTATAGTTCGATAATAACTTGTACATGTAATTTTTTGCTTAAAATTACAAACATATTGACATTCTATTAGTATTATAACTCGCAGCTAACTTTTTATCTTATCTAGGAATTTTTGCTGAATTTTTTTTGAATCCGCCTCTGCCTTAGGGCCCTTGATCGGAATTGATGGGATGGTGCCTTGCTTGCTTCCGGAGAGTAAATCAGTTTATTTTCCTTCACGTGGTCATACGCAGTTTGTACGGTTTTTTGACAATGAATTTATAAATTTATTGTTACGAGACTTAATTTCCCTTTCTGGTGAAAACGATACCCCTTTCTACAAGTTGTGGTTGTTCAAAATATTTTTGATACAGTAACATTGCATTTTGACAGTGTCAGAGCTCATCCTGGACTGTTATGAAATACGCAGCGTCTTTGGCCCTTCCGTTTCCCTACATAATGGTCCATTCCATCGAAACGCATTTATAAATGCACATTTCTTTGAGATGTCAAGGAGGTGCCTCTTATACGTCAACGAACATGCGTTGATCTTTCATGCTATAATCGCATTTACATGTATATTCTGCCTCTTTCACAGTGCCAATCAAAATTTTATCAATATCATCTGGGAAATTTTACACGGAAGACAATCTAATCAGCTTCCCTTTTATGAATTATTTTTACCTATTGAGACAATCATTTCGTTGACCGAAATTCTGTTCGAAATTACAAACCACTGAAATGATGCAGAAAGGTGAAGAATTCCGAAAATTAATATATGTTCATCAGGATCGAAAGTATATTCTCGGCAATACTTTGATGTAGTCACATAGTAAACAGTCTCTAATAATATGTAATCCAACATGTTCTCATAATGCAGGGTCATCTCCGTTTGTTGCAATAGAGTCAAAACCTTCAGTTTTGTCAGTCTATTTTGAGTGTCACGGGTGCCAGACTTTTGCTTATCCCCTAGTGTTGTTTAAACCGGGTCCGATTCTTGTGAGAGCTATGTTCGCTAAGAGTTTGTTTCGCCTTATTTAGTCTTTCTCCAAATATTCTGAAAAACACGCGTCAAAAATTAATAAGTAAATCCCCTCGCTCATGACTTAGCGAACGTGGCTGCAGTATCAGCTGCGAGCGGCAATTCTCCTCAAGTCCTTTATACCCGAAGCGCATATTGCCCAGAGATCAGTAAATAGATCAGCAGTTTTTGGAAAGTGATATCTCGGGGACGATTTCGCTGAATTACTCAACAAAGCGAAACGTGTTTACCAATACGCAGAAGTCCAAAATTCTAAAAATAAAAAGTTTTACTAACTCAGCTCAAGTAAACATACAACTCTGCGCAAAGAGCATGAAGACGATTTTTTATTTTATTTTTTAAGTATCAATAATCATACGTAAAACTAGAAGGACACGAAGCCAACATCATTCCTCCATTATCATTTCGTGCAAACAAATTTTTTTAAATGCTTACTTGAAGAAAAACAATTAAATGTAAGAGACTATATAAATTATTTGTCAAATACTCATGACAAATATATATATGAGTTAAGTTAAAGAAATTGTCTTTAATATAACTTGAAACGAAAAACAGTGCTCTGTTTGGCATTTCGCAATTTACGTAACTGCGACAATTTATTTAATTATTAAAAACAGTCTGTGCTGCTGCAATCTTTAACACAGCAAGATAACGTCACACTTTTTTAAATTAAAGGCTGCTCAGGACTATTATTCCAACAATTTGTGTAATCCCTTATAAATGATTATATTTCTTTGCCTCTGTACATTTGTAATTTAAATAATACAGTTACTTATTAACAATTAATAATGGAATATATCCATAATAAGTCAGGTACTCCCTTTTCGTGTTATCTCACCCCTCCCCAAGTTTTAAACTTTAGTATCGGTGATCCTACATTTGCATCTTACGATTAAGGGTCTGCACCCTTTTGGGATACCCAGTCTCACACTGCTCCTTACGAAAAATTATTCTAATTAAAAATATGGTCTCTTTAGAAGGTTGTGTTAAATATTTAAATAAGCAATTAATTTTCTTTCGTTGTCTTCCAACAACGACGACACCAATGTACGCAGATACACTCCGCTAGCAGTGCAGTCGTCGCAAGGCTCAGTCCAATGACCAACAAGGTAAATGGACCTTCCACCTCATCAAGACGCAAGGCGTTTAGAGATCTCTTGCTTTTGATCTTGGGCACAGTTATTCCATTCAAGTCCATACGACGTAGTTGCGGAAGTAAATAATTCATATACAACCCGGATTCTGTCATTCGCGTAACAAACTTTGCGAAAACGGATTTCTCCTCGGAACCTATATTGAATAGTATGCAAGGAACCTGTGAAAAGAATTAATCGTGATAATTATAAATCGAAAATAAACAGAATATTTGTAAGTTACCGAATTCCGGCATTTGCGATTTTTATAAACAGCTACAAAGTCTGTCCGTTAAGTAAGGAAAATATATATTTTTTACACAAATTGAAGCAAGAAACATACAAACTTTTAAATCTAAAAAAAAAATAGTTCCATTGGGTATCTACACACTTTTTCCAACGACTCTGCAATGCTCGTTACGTGTCTTTGGGAACCTCGTCAAGGGCCGACCTTCTTCACACCAGTTTGGATATTTTCAATCGTCCCTAATCGGTTGTTTTTTTTCAGGCACTTTTGCCACGAAATAAAATGCCAGCTGGCGCAAGGTACGGACTGTGTGAAAGCTGCGGCAATGTTGCAAAGTTGTTCTTGCCCAGGAACACCCGAACGCCTAAAACGGTGTGGCTAAGTGCGTCCAGGTGGCGAAGATCACCCTATTTCTCAACCTCTCCCGCACATCAGGGTAGTTTTCAGAAGGTTTAAATTTCCACCATAACCTGGATTCTCAATCAACGATCCGAGTTCAACCAATTTTGCAAAGGGGCCACTTTTGGTTGACGAAGCACGTCCAGAACTAAGTGCATCGGCAACCTCTTCCGAGCGGCCATAAACATCTTCAACCAAATCGAAAATCAAGGATACGAGAAAACATTTGCCTTACTTACCGGACAGATATTGTATTTATTACATATTTTTATTTTAAACCTAAAAATCTTCTTCAATCAACATAATGCATCAAGAATTTTTCGAGATTTGAGTCCTACATTTTCTTCACATTTTTATTTTAAATCTAGAAATCTTCCTAAATTATCTTATTATTTACAGAATTAAAAAAATTAATTTTGGATAAAATCAACTTTGATTCACTACAATATTTTTATAAGTCAATTGTTCTTCGCTTCATTTTATTTAATTAAATCTCTTTGTTTAGGGGATTTTACCCGCAGTTTACCTTTTGGGGTTTAGCCTCGCCAAGCCCATCGATGGGCTCTCCCACTAGGTTCTAATAATGGGTGTACTCAAGTTATCGTCCATACAATATATTAGTTTTTTTTTAACATTTCGTGGCAATAGGATAGTATGATTGTAACTGCTCCTCTATAATGCTTTTGATTGTGAGATGAAAGATTGACAATCCAAACACAAATTCGCGAGAATTTTTTTTTGTTATAGAAATTAATTTCATACGAAACAGGATAATATTGTGAAATTGCAGATTCACTGTTTACAATCATGNTTCGCGAGAATTTTTTGTTGTTATAGAAATCAATTTCATACGAAACAGGATAATAATGTGAAATTGCAGATTTACTTTTTACAATCATGAGTTTTACTTTGATCATATATCTAAATGTGAGATTTGTCAATAATTCCGTTCTACGACGTATTTTCCTATAATTGGGTGTTCCATCTAAATCTATATCATGTATGAAAATTCAGTTGTATTAAATGCGAGGACAAAAGTGGTAATATTGCAATACGATGTTGGAGATCGAAAATAAAGTACATCATTCTTTACCAAATGCGCGGACAGAGAAACAGATACAGTGAAATATAACAATCCTATGCTTGTTCCCGTGAAGGGGCGGGAATTTAAAACAGCAAAGTAAGTCACTGTCATTCTAAAAGTAATCCTTTTACACGGGACAGTTCGTCTTTTTTCAGTCAATGGACACGCTGATTTTATTTTCGAAGTAAAAAAAAATTAATTATTACTATTGCTATCTCATTTTGGAGAGGCACGTGCCCCCTGTGCCCCCACCTGGTTTTTGCGAAATAAAAATATTGATGTTTAACCAATTTCTCTAAATATATATAAATCCAAATATATTTAACAATAATGGAAACAATTTTATGAAATTAACAAATGGGTTCAGAGAGATCATGTCCCCCAAAATATTCCTTAAAAGTGCAAAAAATATTATTCACAAAAAGTTGTTATATGCAACAAAACTATATATCAACATTCAACAATAACTTAACAGAACTGATATATAAACGAAAAATTTCTTCCATGTCGATTGTAAAATAATTAGAAAGTATAATTTTATTAAGCCCTGATCACCATTCAATCACCATTTTGTTTTCGATAAAGTCAACAGAAATTGCTCGGCTCGAGACTTAAAGTCACATTAATTTTGTTTAAATCCTTGGGTGAAAGGACAATGAAAGCTGAAGGCCAGTTATTTTCCACCTTACGATTTCTCAATATTATAGTATTTACAGTTTCGACCTTTATTGAGGTCATCATCAGGACTACAAACTACAAAAAAAAAAAAAAGGCATCCAATCGGCATATTATATGCACAGATTACTTAAAATAATAAAATAATCAAACGCTAAACATTACATACCGACAATTCTCGTATTTTATATATAACTTTCTTCACGCCGTACATGAATGATTGCTGGTTGAGTTTACCCCTTAGATAATGCGTCTCGGCAAAGCCAGTAAAACGATCGAGTAAGAATATAAATGTGTTCATATTTCAGAAGGCAATTGTTTAATAAAAGGCTATAAATTGTTTAATAATGTAATCTTCCATCAACAGTTTAGAGTGGTAATAATTATTAAACGTTTCTTGAAAACTCATTAATATTTAATTAGGGTTAATGACCTCAATTTATATAACGTAATTTTCTCAATTATTGAATTTTAGAATATATACTTTTCTATGGACTTATTCTTTAAACGTTATGCAAATTACAATTTCTGAGTATTATCATAACGAATAATTGAAAAGTTTATAGTGAAACTTATCATTAATAGTTCTTGAAATTATTTAATTCGCTATTTTTTGGGAAAGAGTTGAAATGAAATTTGTAATTAAATGAAAAGTTGAAAATATTTCTCATATTCAGGGCGCAAGTAATTTAGTATTTTATAATATTTTAATGTGCTGTATACTCTGTGCTGTGGTATTACTTTCTGACTTAAGTAATTCAATTATTATGTTGGTAAATGGAATTCGAAACTATAAATAACTTATGATGTTCGTGAATGTAGGTGGCTTTTTCGGGAGGTTTTAAGATCAGGTTATTTAAATTAGAATGTTCGGAAGATTAATAGCTGGGGTGTCCACGTTACTAGCTGTCCATGCTATCTACGAACGGAGCCAAGCATGTTCACAGTACATATCACTTTCTTCATAATTCTTTTGCTACAAATTAGATCATTGTTACAAAGAAGATAATTATACATGAGAATGATTTGACTGCGCCATGGTTTTGAGAATAGGGCGGTTTCCAATAGCTATTTGTCTTCAAAATAATTCCAAATATATTACGACATTCTGACAATTCAAAATGTTTTAAAATTTATATTGCATGCAACTTGCTTGTGTAACATTTCATGTAGAATAGATTTAAATAACATTTTTCTGAAAATAACTTTTTTCAGAATAAATGTACATTTTCCTAGACAAACAGTAAATGAAAATTCTTGAAGTTTTCACTGCTTTTAGGTCACAGCAAGCGAATTTTTGAGAACGTGAATATTCGGAAAAAAAATATTTATAATTAAATTATCTATGTTTCTGTCATCAAATATGTTTTTTAAATAAAAACATTCAATAATTTATTTATCTCTTATCTGAATTCTAATTTTCATAATTAAAGTTCCCAAAACTAAACGGTTTGTTAGTGTTGCGCTGTTACAAAGTGGATAGAATATCCACAGAAATTATTTAGAAAAGGTACACAAAAAACATTTTATTACGAGAATTAAGAATTAATATTAAACTTAAAAATATAATAAAATTTAACAAATTTGAATATACACGAACAATTTAATTTGAAAATTTATTTTATTTAATTATGTGCTACTGTAATTACGAATATAAAAAGCATAGAAAAGTAATCTTAATAATTGAAGTAAATATTTATTTAAAATGAACTGACATTTTCATTGACATCCCCTATAAGAAGGGTTGCTCTTTTATTTTATAATTTCAGTTTAGTGGATGAGGTTGATGCCTTATTGAATGTTGGATTAGGAATCCAATTGCTTTGCAGCGCCCTCATCCTCTGCTCCGTAGCATTGCGAACCACGCGGGTATGTAAAGAATACGTCATCACATCTAAGTTCACTTTGAGTAAGTTTGTTTGTTTGTTCCCGCTCAGTTGCGGCTCTAAGGAGGGTGCGTAGAGTGCAATGTGTGCCGTGCCCCTCTCCACATTTAAAAGAAACTTTTTTTTTTCCTGAGGGGTTTATGCTTATGTGCTTAATTTTCCTTTTCTTGAGCAGTCTGATTCTAAAAATGTATAACCATTATTAACATTTAGTTAATGCAGAGACTCATTAATGAATGTTATAATAACTCTGGTATTACTCTAAATAACATTCTCAGTGTACTTTTGCTGCGTGTACAAGTGTCTAAGTTAAGTCAGATTGGAGGATCAAGAACACTAGACAAAAATTTAATGAGCTATTTACTATTTCATCTAACGCTTCTGAAAGAGACAGAAATTGTTTTAAAAACCTACAGTCGGTTATGTATTTATTTATTCCGTGTAACCTCACGTGGTGGAGATATGTGATAACT
>NNCF01133400.1:0-10605 GCA_002313205.1 Laupala kohalensis | reverse complement strand
GGATGCAAGAGGTCACGTGATGTGGGGATGGGCGTAGTGTTCTCCTCCAAAATTTTGGGAAATGGAGCAGAGTGTTATGATTTAACGGGGTGCGTGAAAGCGCTCGACACAGAGATCCTAACTTCTTAACAACGATGACTACTAGATAACTTCTTATCTGGTGGAGACTGATAGAGACTANTCTTATCTGGTGGAGACTGATAGAGACTGTGCAGGGCGAGGTCATTACTTCGAGGAACGATGAGTGGGTCAGAGTCACTCTGACTACTACATCGTATTAGTAATAGCGGCAATCGGCCTAAGTTCGTTAGTGCATCTTAATGAGTTGCTAATCATTTTCTCATTAATGAATTCGCCGAGGAACTAGGCGTCAAAATAATTAACCAACTATTCATCGAGTCATTCACCGACTTACATCTTTGAATATTTTTTAAATGCTTTATGAATGCCAGCTCGCTTTGTAAAGTGTCAGTAAACAAGGTAATTGAGCATAAATGGCTGCGTCCAATACTAAGCAGTGGCGAGCAGTGCTTAATCAGACATGAGTACGTTGTGTGCTCCATCACTTACATTTTTTATTGAAAATGGTAGTGACATTTGACTGATAATCAGAATAGTTTAGATTTGTTCGCAAAACCAAAATGTATAAAGTAAATTGAGAAATATAAACAAATTAGGACTCATTATATGCCAATACTAGTGTGATCTAAGGTTGTGAATTTAAAAGCGTTTGATTTGGGGAGAAAGATAACGATATGTGTAGATTAGAAATTTAAATTTTATGAAGTATAGTAGAATAGCTTATTAAAACATATTATTTGAAGCTGCAAGTATGTTATTCCTAAAATGCGTTTGTTTTATTTTAATTAGTAGGCAGAACCCCGAACGTCACAAAGGATTAAAATAAATGTGCTTAGTGAGACTGTTAATGAGTGTTTACCACTACACCATCCATTTTCATTACGCGACAATTGACGCTCCCACGTGAAGCTTGATAAAGTTAGCAGGGAAGTAATGGATGTTTATACAAATCTGTGGACCTTCAGTAATTATAGCCCTGTATTTCTCTTGGTAATGGTCAGTTATACCAAACCACCCTCATAATTACGTCACAATAGGTCGGCCGCATCGTGAAACCTAGCTTACCAGAACAGCCTGGTTACATTATTCTTTAAAATAATACAATGCTTGTTAGTGCATTACATTGTATTTAGTTTAAGACAATATATTCCCAACAAAGAAGATGAAATACTACATTTGATAACATTAAAAGAGACAATTTTAATGCATTACAACTTTTCTTTATTGTATCCCCGTATTTATTCTGAATAAGTATTAACTACGTTTCATTTAGAGTAATCGTATTGCTAATTTTATTCAATAAACGTGCTAACTTTTCTTTCTTGAAAATCTCTACATCTTTCGCCGAAAGGTGTTGCCAAACCTTACAGTCCGGCGTGTTAAATGTTTGATGCCATGCCATTAAGCTTTGTTCCGACTTACAATTACCATCTTAAAGTGGAAGATAAAGTGGAAATTCCCACGTTTCCGACCATAGGCTGGACTAATAGGAAAAAGGGTCACAATTATCGGAAGCTAAACCCATACGCTGTAATTATAGTTTTTCTCCAAAATCAACTCAACATCAAATTATGTTCATCATTTCTAATTTCTGCAGTTACTACTTACATATCCATAAGGTGTTTAAAATGTAACCTTTATTTCAATAGTTTTTTTTGTTCCTTTCAATATGAACTTAAATAAAAATATATATTTTCTAATTTCATTTTACACAACAACTTTAAATTATGATAACGCAAGTAGATTAACAAATATTTGCACAATTGTTCCTAACAATTTTTGTTTCAGACCTCATATTATTCTAGATGAATTCATTGTGCCATTTCGAAAATTACTCCGTCAGAAGTTACAACCTCATTCTACATTATCCGCGTATGTTCACAAAACTGTACAAGAGGTTTCAAGAAACTTGAAGAAAAACCCACCGGAGGTGAGATTCTTAATTTTATTTATAAACATGTATATTAAGCCGATTTTTATGTTAGCAATATTCATCTCCTGAAATTTTAATTGAATGTAGAAATTCTTGAACCAACATACTTTATATAAAAGAAGTCAATAATACTAAATTACAAAATTAGACATATAGATAAAATTTGGGAAGATTCCAATCGTAGTTACCTCCCAGGCATCGAAATCAATGTGTCGTTGGTATTTGCAAACCAATGTTTTTCTCGTGTGATAAACATTAGATTCCTAACGTGGTATACAAGCAGTTGTAATTGGGCACACCATGGTCAGTATCTAAAAGTACGATATTTTTTATAGTTTCATTACTTGAAACAATGATAATTTGCGCATCAGCTTTTCATGTTATTTATTAATTTTCAGTTAAATGGACAAAGTATATAAAAGAAAGTTATCCGATTTATTATTCAGCTTTTTATACTGAATACGTAATTTCTACAAGCACATTTTTTCAGATCACTTTTGTTGGAGTCCACGTTCGGATGACGGATTATCCGAAATATATTACTGGTAAATTTGGTAAAAACGCTGAACCTGTTGATGTAAACTACTACGTTCGCGCAACCGTCCACATGATCGACCAACTCAAGAAGAGAAATGCGTCAAATATTGTGTTCCTTATTGTGAGTGATGACAAGAACTGGTGCTTGTCAAACCTCATCCCTCCGTTGGAAGAAATTGTCTTATCCAGGAACTGGAAAAGAGGAAAATTAGCTGTGCGGTGGAGTGGAAGTGCCTCCGACAGACAAGATTTTGCTCTATTGTCGTCTTGTAATCACTCCATCATCACGTATGGCACATATGGAGGAGGCGCAGCACTCCTTGCAGGAGGAATGACTGTGGTTTATGATATTAATCGGGGTAAAGCTGGCCTGATCGGAAGCGCTATGGCATTTGCATCATCGATACCCGAGTGGACACTGCTCTACTAATGAATTAAAGACAGAATGCAGAATTCAAAAATTGTATAATGTATATATTAGTAAAAATGGTCATTCAGTGGACATTGGTAAGCGACAAGCGGTCATCCATTTCAAGTGGCCACCAATGGCAGTTTGGCAATGTCAGATATCCACCCAATGACCATTATTACTAGTGTAGTTCAGATTGATAATTTTAGTGGACACTTCTTTCGAGGTACAGTAGATAATCGCGAATTCAAACACTTGTAGCGGTATACCTTGCTGGATAACTAAAAGAATTGGCACGCTGGACGTCAATTCCCAACGACACAATATACAGGCTCGCTGAAATTAACATCCGGACGGGAGAGTTAGTTTCGACTTTAAATACCTTCAACGTCATATAACGAAACAAGAGTCGATCTCGACGTCGAAGCAATGTTTATTATCGTCGTCTCGATGTCACACAACGACGTTGTCTCGACTTCAAATTCCGGGAAATACGTCGACGTCGTCCTTCACCTTGATCTCTGCGTCGAAGTACGAGGTAAGTCTGCTCACAGTCAGCGATTTCTACGTGGGTAACGACCCTGGATGACGACCTTTTTTAACGAACTGATACTTCCCCATCACACGACTTTCAAGATAAATGATTGGGAACAAAACTTTCATAAAGTATACAGGTTTTTCAGGAAGTTAAGTAACTTTTATGAAGTGACTAGAACATTTTTAAAATCATTTTTATGATTTTAACTGACTGATTCGCAGAAATTTTTTTATTTAGAAAGAAGCGAAACTTACTCTATGTTGATATCGTTTCTAACGCAGCATGTAGAAGTTCGTACCGTAAAATGAAGTGTGTACTTAATATTAAAACCCAATCACATAATTTGGTACTTAAGATAGTACTAGGGTAGGTAGAATAAAATCACTGAATTATCTAAAATCGGCATAAAAAACAGTAACATATTCTTATTATGATTCCAACTCAAAAAAATTTAATACCTCACTCGACATTTAAATGAAATAAAAAGAATTATAATTGATGCTGAATCATATTGTGTCTTATTGAGGAAATACGTATTCTCAAAAAAAACAACTGTTTAATCACAAAAGTTAACTGACCGGAAGATATCACAAATCTTCTCCTCGTGTAGAGTACTCGGAAGAGATACATGCAAACGCTAGAGATGTTTCGCAGTCACATCACGTGATTTGGCTCACACATTCCAATGCAGTTCGGTATTGAACACACATCGTCCTCTACAACGGTTCAAGAATGTGTTCCCAGATTATAGGCCATTTACTAACTTTTTCACTTCATTTTGAATTTCCAAATTGAACATTTTTAATCGACGGTTTATTGACACCTGGTTAGCGGAGACGTAAATGTGGGTATATGGCTCCTCATCTTACTACAGATATAAATTAAGTTACGGAAAGTATAGATTTATTGTGAATTGTTTACAAATATTTTATTTTATATCATAATCTGCATATATTATGTAATGTTCTAGTGGTCTTATTGTATTGTTAATTTCTTTTTGAACTGTATTGTAAAAATAATATAAATTTGTATTGTAAATGACAAATTCTAAATTAAGTGTTTTATCATACTTTGACTATTATTTTCAAACTGGTGATAGAATACTTCAATAGTTTACAGTACATTATGTAGCTGTAATTTAATTTAAAATTATTTGATTTTTTGTGATCAAATATACTTGTGCTATTTAGGATTTTGTTCTGAATTGTTTTACTAGTGGTGCAAGACTATTTATGTTGATTGTTTTGTCCTTATGTCGAAATGATTTATTATTGTAAAAAAACCTAATTTTAAATTTTGAAATAATAGGATTAGTGAAACACATAATATAATATTGTTTAACAAATATTTATAATGTTCGTCGTTTAAAGGGATGTTAGACTACAAAATAAAACTCGTGACAGTAGTTGTATAATTACACGGAGTTGAGTCCTTTATATGATAGAGAAGCGTCATGGATGTCGCGTCATCTGATTGAATCCACTAAAACATTCACAACAGTACAGTACATTCACAACTGTTAGGTGGCAGTCATTTTGTTCACATTGGAAAGAGATGTGGATACCGAGGAAAGTTAGAGCACGACAGACTGGTAAGAGTAGGTCTTAATTGGAGTCTAATTTGTATTTTAGATACAATGTGCACTCCTGAATGATGGATACTGTTAAGGGTCCTGAGTGTCGACGATGATGCGGAGGCGTATACAATACTGCCATAATCTAATACAGACCGAACGAGACTTCTTTACAGACGAAGAAAGCAAGTGCGGTCTGCGCCGCATGACGATGCGCTTAAGCAGCGAAGCAAGTTGACGGAAGAAATTATACGGGATTGGAGTATTCGGATGTGTTCGCGCCAAGTTAGTGTGTGCTAGAATGTCAGATCCACGAATTTTGCGGAGTCAACGAAAGGAAGACGTTGACCCCCACGAAAATGTTCTGGATCATTCTGAAGATGGTATATCCTATAGAGATACATACAGCATGACTGGGATACAGAAAAACTAAAGCCGCTAGACATGCTCCACTCGTGTGAACGGGTTAAAACCAATTGCAGTTGCCTCTCGATGACAGATGCTGGTAGACGAACAATAGATGGCGAAGTCGTCAACGAAGAGAGACGTATGTACCGGTCCTCGAACCGCTGACGCAATGCTATTTATGGCTATGGCAATAAGAGTGACGCTCAAGATTGAACCCTGTGAAGTTCCGTTTTTCAAAGAATGTTTTAATGATAAATAAGTACCGAACGCGGAAAGAGCGATGAGATAGGAAGCTCTCCAGGAACAGTAGAAGACACTCTCGGAATCCCCAAGAGTGCAATGTGTGAAGGATTCGTTACCTCCAGGTTGTGTCATAAGCGTTTTCCAGGTCGAAAATGATGGCCACAAGGTGTTCCCTGAACACAAACACTGATGAGATGGTGGATGACAACGCAACAAGGTGGTCTAACGTCGGCCGGTGCTTTCTGAAACCACACTGGATATTGGTCAGATAATTTTCCCATTCCAGAGACCAAACAACGCAATGATTAATCATTCTTTCTAACAATTTGCAAACGCAACTTTTCAGATAAATCCGTCGAAAGTGCAACGGATCAGAACGATGTTTTGCCTCCTTCGCAAGAGGAATAATTATGGCCTTTTTTGCGAGACTTTACGGTTCGTCGACATCGAGGTCATTAGAGCCTAAAATTCAGAACAGGTAGGAAAAATGCAATTACGCACTAAGGAGAGCCAACATGAATCTCCCCGCGTTTGGGACACGCCAAATGACTTAACCACATCCACTGAAAACGCTTCTGAATTACATTATATAAAAACATATCTGAAAACATCGAGAACCAAAAGTGATGAAAATGAAAGATACCCTCATCCTCGTAGCGTCGGGATCGAAAAGAACAAGAGGTGAGAAAGGAAGGTCAGAAAAGCGAAAGGAAGGAGCCTTGCACAAGTAAGTGGGAGTAATGCCAAAATTAGCTCGGGACCCCGTGTTCTCCAAACGGATACTTATTAGATGTAAGTCCCCTGGGGAAAACCGCGTTGGTGAAATGTGATCCCATAGCATCCACATTGGCGAAAGGTTCATCGGAAAGATTGATGTTGCAATTAAACACATCCCAGTCTGCTTTTCTCCATATCCACTGAGAGGGGCGTTAAATTGGCGTAAAAGACGTTGAAATATAAAAGAATCACTCCCTTACAGATCGTCAAGAGCTGCCCAGTCTAAGATTAGAGAAAGAGAGGAACAGCTGATGGCTAAATGCAGCACCGAGTAAGATCGGGAAGTTGTACAGAAGAAGGTAGAGCGACCCGTGATAAGAAGCGCCATATCTCAGTTTTCTATCAGTTTTTCAATAATATTACATTTTGGACAGTTGTATGAAAAACCTCACATCAGATTGTGAGTATTCAAATCTTCGAAGATAAGAAATGGGGATGGAAACTGGTCCATTGGACCAGCATGATCTTTCTTCGCGAATCACTGCCTGGGGGGATATAAATATTACAAACCGTAAATGTAAGGGATAATTGGTTTACCGTCACACATACGGTCTGAGAGACGCTTAATAAAGACTTTTTTGGCATAGACTAACNCGCTTAATATAGACTTTTTTGGCATAGACTAAAGCGTCCACGAGCACAGCGACTCCTCCGTGTGCCCGTAGACCGTCTTCTAAGTCCGCTCTATAACAGGTATCGTCACGAGACTAAGAAGAGTGTTTTGGTAAGAGGCGTGTTTCCGAAAGACACACTATTTAAAGTGGAACAACAAGACAGTAAAAGTTTTAGGTCATCTGAACGGATATAATAGCCATTCAGATTCCAGGAAAGTGTCATGGTCTAGTATTTATTCTACTTACCGTGCGACAGCAACTCAGACAAATTCTAATACATTTTNAACTCAGACAAATCCTCATACATTTTGTATGCGATTCATTCAGGATATACATATATGCGCAGACAAGTCGCAAACGCGTTTGCGCATGCGCGAAACACGTCGTCAGTACGCGCTCCGCCATAATTTACATTCAAGTTGTGCTTTTGTAGGTTAGGTCATAGTCGTCGTACGTATTTCTCATACTCTATTGATTCCTGAATTTCGTAAGCGTTGAGTAGTGCATTTTTTATTAATTGGTTATGTCTAGATTAGTTTGTTAATTTATTTATTTAGCAAAAGACTACATCGGTTTGTATTCTTCCCTCGCGTTACACTAAGAATTCCCTGATACAAATTGCGAAGTATAAACGCTGCCGTATTCACGTATGACGTCAAAGTGTCTGAAATATACAAATCGCAAACCTTCCAAAACTTGCGTTTAAATATATATCTCCCACAAGTTGTTCATAATTGTATACTAGTGTAAATGTACGATAACAAGCTGTCCGACTCAATTAGGATGCAAGCGATTTTTAATACACTTTTGATTGATCGGGGCGGCACGGAATGCGGTTGAGAGAAATGTTGATCAAGGAATAAAACCTAATGGGGCATGTTAATTTATTTATTTATTTATTCGTAACACGATATTTTGAGTCAATAAATTTATAATATAATGAAACGATTTTACATTGCAATGTACGACGGGGTAACTGCGAACACCATTTCCTATTTTCTCTCGCCAAATATTTTTTCTGACCGCATAGATTTATAACACAAAGCTAAAACCCAAAAAATTTGAAGTAAAATAAGTCACGCGCCGCTGGTTGGACAGGGCTGCATTAACTTGATGGGGAAAAGAACTGAATTCTTTATCACTTGCTGGATTTAAAGTTGTACCATGAACTACTAAAGTTTTACACAGTGTTGCCACCATACGTATTAAGAATATTTCCGATGCACCAATCATGCAGGCTCATTATTCACTATTGTTTCCAGCAATTTGAAAATAAATAAATTGAATTTGTACACAACTCATATTTGTGACTCCCCCCCAACCCCCGTATTACTCGGTGACCTCTAAGGGCACACAATAATTTTCAACTTGTGCTCTTGTATCTTACTTGTTATTGTGATTGTACAAGCAATATTTGTTGCATAGACAATTGTATACAAGAAAGAATATATCTGGCTCGAAGGACCACATGTATAAACAAATTTTGTCCTTAGACAAAATGGGTATACATGAAAAAATATATCTGACGCGAAGAACTAACTGTTTGTAACAGTAAAGTATGAGGAAGGGATCAGGTATCGATTAGTAGTGATTACCAACAAAAAACACTTTAATAAAACATGCAATATGAAGGTAATGGAGAATAATGATACAATACTGGGTTCCAATGATACATCGTGATGAGATTAAATGCTCCTGTAAATTCAGCCGAGATGGCGTTGTTTAAGTAGAGTAGAATTAATGTGCTGCGATGTAATTAGGTTTATTTAGTTGAGTTGGCGTTATGTTTTTTTCTTCCCTGTAAAGCCATATTTAATTTTCTTTATCCACTTCATGTCTTCATAAATCTTGGTTTAGGTAGGCAATTCCTTACTCCTTCACAAAATACATTAAGGGGAGTTATCCCCTAAGTAACATACGCTTCACAATCGTCGTAAGAATACTAGTTTCATTATGATAACTTGAATACAAAAGACATTTAATACAAGTTTCGGAAATTAAGTTTTCATTTTGTTACTTCAGTAACAACTATTTCTATTTTTAACTTGATATTTATGAACTGTATGTTACAATTATATATTTTGTACAAGAGTTTTAGAATCTAAATAGTTTGGGAAATTCCTACATAAATTGTCAAATGAAGTCGGTATATCTTAAGAGGAAAAATTAAATTCAATCATTTGATCTAATATTTAAAAAACACCTTTGTTCACATACCAATGAAAACATCAAACCAACTAACCGAGATGAAAAAAGGATACTTTCGTAGAACCTTAAAATCCCACAACAGGGTACATCATCTTTCTTCAAGTTCAAATTGGCAATATTATTCACGACTACTATGGATGGTTATAGCATTGCCACAAAATAAGATGACTCATGAGAAATCTGCAAGCGACACTGATACTAAATAGCCACTAGGAAGAGTCTTTCAGGGAAAGAAAAAAGGAGATAAATAGAAAGTAATCGAGACAATATACTTTAAAAACATAAGAAAGTAAAAATTAATGGAATAACCTCGAGCTGTGGTTTCTGTACATAGGTATTCCGAGTTCATCAGGTCCGGATGGACATAAAGGTACAATTAGGTACTTTTCAATAGGAAATACCATGGTTCACCATAGACAACTATGGAAGACCCAATGTGCTGTTCATTCAAATGCAGTAAGTGGACTCGCATTATGCTTGGATTCGTTCAACAATCCGTTGAAATCGGTCACTAGCGGTGAGTCGGTCGATATTCACTTCGTTTAAGATTTAGCAAATGGAAATGGACGCGCTGCTGTCCGACTCTACAGGGAAACATTTTCTCTCTCATACTACTTTCTCTCTTGTGTCCTTGCTTTGTCTTTATGTCTCATTTATCACTTGAGGGCGGTATATGTGATCCTGCTTTCCTCTGTGATTATATTTCCTATTTATGTTTTATACCTCTCCTCCAGTTTTGTACGTGGAGAACAGAAACAATCTGTAGCTTTAGATAAAGTAGTGTTCTACACCGTAGGTCGTCCAAAGATACTGTTTCTCAGTAGTAGCAGCCCTGGGGCGCAATAATTGGAGAACTAGGAAGCTTGTTTGCAAGTAACCCGTTGCCCACCCGGAAGAGGTCTCTGCCCATGGCGACGACTGCGCGGGATTTGACAAGCACTGCTATTAAAAAATGGTTTAGTGAAAGTGGCATTTGGGAATATTTCTTCTGTTTTCCCAAGAATGAAAAACGGTAAGCCTTAAATTAATGATAACCATTTATTCTCGATGTGGAGTTACGAAAATGTAGTTTCCTGTTTGATAATGCATCATGAATTGTAAAAAATGCGAAGATGTCTGAGATCTACGTTGTTTCAGATGATAGATATAAATTGCAGCTTTCAAGAGTGGATCAGATTTTTGCCCTCGAGGTCTAGTCGCATTTGTTCCAAACATTTTACTGCAGATGATTCCAAAGGCATTCCATTTAATTATTCAAGTACAAGTAATTGTAATAATTTATGA